>OZ038478.1:127926578-127966578 GCA_964036315.1 Acanthosepion esculentum | reverse complement strand
TGTACATTTATATATTAAAATTCACGCAAAAGAATTTGACGACTAGACACGGCACAAGAATCCATTCAAACTGCTGGGAAACCTAGATCTGTTTGGAAAAGATGCTAGAATAATCCAGATGTTATAACAATGTAGTCATCAGCAAGTGAAACAGTCCAAGATGCGGGTTACGAAATGGACGTATAAACATCAATCAAGCAGGTGCAGAAGTTCAAATATCTGGGAAGCGTTTGAACAGAAGATGGAAAATGTAACTCCAAGAACCGGACACGCATTTGAATAGCGAAAAAGGCATTCCGAAAGCTAAGCAAGTTGCTGAGAAACAGAAAAAAATCGTTAGAAACAAAGAAAAGAGTGGTGGATTTCTATGTAGCATTCATCCTCTTATATGGCAATGAATATTGGGCAATTTCCCTAAAATAAGAAAAAAAAAACTCGAAGCAGCAAAAATGTGATGTTACTGAAGGATACTGAAAAGTAATGGACGTAGCGAATAAGCAATGAAAACGTCTTAAAGAAAACGGTAACAGAAAGAAGATTTATACCCCAAATCAGGAAAAGACAGCTGAAACACCTTAGATACATAATGAGGAAGTTGGGCTTGGAATTCTCACGAGGAATATTGAGAACAAGAGAGATAGGGGAGGGAAACTAGTTCCATATCTGACGAACTTGAGTCAATGGATGACGGAACTGGTGTGTGGGCTCCTTAGCAAAGCGAAAAAAAACTGCTATGAGACACACAAGAAAGTTGTGGAGAGACACGGTCACCTATGTTCTGAAGGGATACAACACGTGACTTCTTTATATTTATCTTATACTTCTAGCTGTCTTCAAATTGTTACACATCTTCTTCTTTTTCTTCTTTGTCTTTTTTCTTCATCCATGCTTTACGTCCTCTTTCTCTTTTGTTCTTCTCTCCTTTATATCTTCGACGTATTATTTCTTTTTTCCCGTCTTTATATCATATTCGTTCTTTTTTTTTCTTCTCTTCTTTATAACTTGTTTTTCTCTGTCTCTTTTCCTTTTTTCTTATCTTCTTTCTCTTCTTATCTTTGTCTTATTTCATTCTTTCACTTTTTCTGCTTCAATTGTTAGTTTAATTTTTCTCTTTTTCTTCTTCCTTTCTTTTTATCTCCGCCTTTCTCTTTTTCTCCTTATTTCTTTGCCTTTTTCCCTTTTTCATCTTCCCTTCTTTCTGTCTTCTTTCACTCCCCCATTTGTTTTGGTCTTCTTACTTTTTCTTCTATCCTTCTTTTTGTCTTCGTTCTCTTTTCCTCTTCCTTTTTCTGCATTCTTTCTCTTTTCCTCTTCCCTTCTTTTTGTCTTCTTTCTCTTTTATTCCTTCCTTTTTCTGCATTCTTTCTCTTTTCCTCTTCCCTTCTTTTTGTCTTTTTTCTCTTTTCCTCTTCCTTTTTCTGCATTCTTTCTCTTTTCTTCTTCCCTTCTTTTTGTCTTCTTTCTCTTTTATTCCTTCCTTTTTCTGCATTCTTTCTCTTTTCCTCTTCCCTTCTTTTTGTCTTCTTTCACTTTTCCTCTTCCCTTTTCTGCATTCTTTCTCTTTTCCTCTTCCCTTCTTTTTGACTTCTTTCTCTTTTCCTCTTCCTTTTTCTGCATTCTTTCTCTTTTCCTCTTCCCTTCTTTTTGTCTTCTTTCTCTTTTATTCCTTCCTTTTTCTGCATTCTTTCTCTTTTCCTCTTCCCTTCTTTTTGTCTTCTTTCTCTTTTCCTCTTCCTTTTTCTGCATTCTTTCTCTTTTCCTCTTCCCTTCTTTTTGTCTTCTTTCTCTTTTCCTCTTCCTTTTTCTGCATCCTTTCTCTTTTCCTCTTCCCTTCTTTTTGTCTTCTTTCTCTTTTCCTCTTCCTTTTTCTGCATCCTTTCTCTTTTCCTCTTCCATTCTTTTTGTCTTCTTTCTCTTTTCCTCTTTTTCTGCATCCTTTCTCTTTTCCTCTTCCCTTCTTTTTGTCTTCTTTCTCTTTTCCTCTTCCTTTTTCTGCATTCTTTCTCTTTTCCTCTTCCCTTCTTTTTGTCTTCTTTCTCTTTTCCTCTTCCTTTTTCTGCATCCTTTCTCTTTTCCTCTTCCCTCCTTTTTGTCTTTTTTCTCTTTTCCTCTACCTTTTTCTGCATCCTTTCTCTTTTCCTCTTCCCTTCTTTTTTGCTTCTTTCTCTTTTCCTCTATCTTTTTCTGCATTCTTTCTCTTTTCCTCTTCCCTTCTTTTTGTCTTCTTTCTCTTTTCCTCTACCTTTTTCTGCATTCTTTCTCTTTTCCTCTTCCCTTCTTTTTGTCTTCTTTCTCTTTTCCTCTTCCTTTTTCTGCATCCTTTCTCTTTTACTCTTCCCTTCTTTTTGTCTTCTTTCTCTTTTCCTCTACCTTTTTCTGCATCCTTTCTCTTTTGCTCTTCCCTTCTTTTTGTCTTCTTTCTCTTTTCCTCTTCCTTTTTCTGCATCCTTTCTCTTTTCCTCTTCCCTTCTTTTTGTCTTCTTTCTCTTTTCCTCTTCCTTTTTCTGCATCCTTTCTCTTTTCCTCTTCCCTTCTTTTTGTCTTCTTTCTCTTTTCCTCTTCCTTTTTCTGCATCCTTTCTCTTTTCCTCTTCCCTTCTTTTTGTCTTCTTTCTCTTTTCCTCTTCCTTTTTCTGCATCCTTTCTCTTTTCCTCTTCCCTTCTTTTTTGCTTCTTTCTCTTTTCCTCTACCTTTTTCTGCATCCTTTCTCTTTTCCTCTTCCCTTCTTTTTGTCTTCTTTCTCTCTTCCTCTTCCTTTTTCTGCGTCCTTTCTCTTTTCCTCTTCCCTTCTTTTTGTCTTCTTTCTCTTTTCCTCTTCCTTTTTCTGCATCCTTTCTCTTTTGCTCTTCCCTTCTTTTTGTCTTCTTTCTCTCTTCCTCTTCCTTTTTCTGCATCCTTTCTCTTTTCCTCTTCCCTTCTTTTTTGCTTCTTTCTCTTTTCCTCTTCCTTTTTCTGCGTCCTTTCTCTTTTCCTATTCCCTTCTTTTTGTCTTCTTCCTCTTTTCCTCTTCCTTTTTCTGCATCCTTTCTCTTTTCCTCTTCCCTTCTTTTTGTCTTCTTTCTCTTTTCCTCTTCCTTTTTCTGCATTCTTTCTCTTTTCCTCTTCCCTTCTTTTTGTCTTCTTTCTCTTTTCCTCTTCCTTTTTCTGCATCCTTTCTCTTTTCCTCTTCCCTTCTTTTTTGCTTCTTTCTCTTTTCCTCTACCTTTTTCTGCATTCTTTCTCTTTTCCTCTTCCCTTCTTTTTGTCTTCTTTCTCTTTTCCTCTACCTTTTTCTGCATTCTTTCTCTTTTCCTCTTCCCTTCTTTTTGTCTTCTTTCTCTTTTCCTCTTCCTTTTTCTGCATCCTTTCTCTTTTCCTCTTCCCTTCTTTTTGTCTTCTTTCTCTTTTCCTCTTCCTTTTTCTGCATCCTTTCTCTTTTCCTCTTCCCTTCTTTTTTGCTTCTTTCTCTTTTCCTCTTCCTTTTTCTGCGTCCTTTCTCTTTTCCTCTTCCCTTCTTTTTGTCTTCTTTCTCTTTTCCTCTTCCTTTTTCTGCATCCTTTCTCTTTTGCTCTTCCCTTCTTTTTGTCTTCTTTCTCTCTTCCTCTTCCTTTTTCTGCATCCTTTCTCTTTTCCTCTTCCCTTCTTTTTTGCTTCTTTCTCTTTTCCTCTTCCTTTTTCTGCGTCCTTTCTCTTTTCCTATTCCCTTCTTTTTGTCTTCTTCCTCTTTTCCTCTTCCTTTTTCTGCATCCTTTCTCTTTTCCTCTTCCCTTCTTTTTGTCTTCTTTCTCTTTTCCTCTTCCTTTTTCTGCATTCTTTCTCTTTTCCTCTTCCCTTCTTTTTGTCTTCTTTCTCTTTTCCTCTTCCTTTTTCTGCATCCTTTCTCTTTTCCTCTTCCCTTCTTTTTGTCTTCTTTCTCTTTTCCTCTACCTTTTTCTGCATCCTTTCTCTTTTCCTCTTCCCTTCTTTTTGTCTTCTTTCTCTTTTCCTCTACCTTTTTCTGCATCCTTTCTCTTTTCCTCTTCCCTTCTTTTTGTCTTATTTCTCTTTTCCACTTCCTTTTTCTGCATCCTTTCTCTTTTCCTCTTCCCTTTTTTTGTCTTCTTTCTCTTTTCCTCTTCCTTTTTCTGCATCATTTCTCTTTTCCTCTTCCCTTCTTTTTTGCTTCTTTCTCTTTTCCTCTTCCTTTTTCTGCATCCTTTCTCTTTTCCTCTTCCCTTCTTTTTGTCTTCTTTCTCTTTTCCTCTTCCTTTTTCTGCATCCTTTCTCTTTTCCTCTTCCCTTCTTTTTGTCTTCTTTATCTTTTCCTCTACCTTTTTCTGCATTCTTTCTTTTTTCCTCTTCCCTTCTTTTTGTCTTCTTTCTCTTTTCCTCTTCCTTTTTCTGCATCCTTTCTCTTTTCCTCTTCCCTTCTTTTTGTCTTCTTTCTCTTTTCCTCTACCTTTTTCTGCATCCTTTCTCTTTTGCTCTTCCCTTCTTTTTGTCTTCTTTCTCTTTTCCTCTTCATTTTCTGCATCCTTTCTCTTTTCCTCTTCCCTTCTCTTTGTCTTCTTTCTCTTTTCCTCTTCCTTTTTCTGCATCCTTTCTCTTTTCCTCTTCCCTTCTTTTTTGCTTCTTTCTCTTTTCCTCTACATTTTTCTGCATTCTTTCTCTTTTCCTCTTCCCTTCTTTTTTGCTTCTTTCTCTTTTCCTCTTCCTTTTTCTGCATCCTTTCTCTTTTCCTCTTCCCTTCTTTTTGTCTTCTTTCTCTTTTCCTCTTCCTTTTTCTGCATCCTTTCTCTTTTCCTCTTCCCTTCTTTTTGTCTTCTTTCTCTTTTCCTCTACCTTTTTCTGCATCCTTTCTATTTTCCTCTTCCCTTCTTATTGTCTTCTTTCTCTTTTCCTCTTCCTTTTTCTGCATCCTTTCTCTTTTCCTCTTCCCTTCTTTTTTGCTTCTTTCTCTTTTCCTCTACCTTTTTCTGCATTCTTTCTCTTTTCCTCTTCCCTTCTTTTTGTCTTCTTTCTCTTTTCCTCTACCTTTTTCTGCATTCTTTCTCTTTTCCTCTTCCCTTATTTTTGTCTTCTTTCTCTTTTCCTCTTCCTTTTTCTGCATCCTTTCTCTTTTCCTCTTCCCTTCTTTTTGTCTTCTTTCTCTTTTCCTCTACCTTTTTCTGCATTCTTTCTCTTTTCCTCTTCCCTTCTTTTTGTCTTCTTTCTCTTTTCCTCTTCCTTTTTCTGCATCCTTTCTCTTTTCCTCTTCCCTTCTTTTTGTCTTCTTTCTCTTTTCCTCTTCCTTTTTCTGCATCCTTTCTCTTTTCCTCTTCCCTTCTTTTTTGCTTCTTTCTCTTATCCTCTACATTTTTCTGCATTCTTTCTCTTTTCCTCTTCCCTTCTTTTTTGCTTCTTTCTCTTTTCCTCTTTCTTTTTCTGCATCCTTTCTCTTTTCCTCTTCCCTTCTTTTTGTCTTCTTTCTCTTTTCCTCTTCCTTTTTCTGCATCCTTTCTCTTTTCCTCTTCCCTTCTTTTTGTCTTCTTTCTCTTTTCCTCTACCTTTTTCTGCATCCTTTCTCTTTTCCTCTTCCCTTCTTTTTTGCTTCTTTCTCTTTTCCTCTTCCTTTTTCTGCATCCTTTCTCTTTTCCTCTTCCCTTCTTTTTGTCTTCTTTCTCTTTTCCTCTTCCTTTTTCTGCATCCTTTCTCTTTTCCTCTTCCCTTCTTTTTGTCTTCTTTCTCTTTTCCTCTACCTTTTTCTGCATCCTTTCTCTTTTCCTCTTCCCTTCTTTTTGTCTTCTTTCTCTTTTCCTCTACCTTTTTCTGCATCCTTTCTCTTTTCCTCTTCCCTTCTTTTTGTCTTCTTTCTCTTTTCCACTTCCTTTTTCTGCATCCTTTCTCTTTTCCTCTTCCCTTTTTTTGTCTTCTTTCTCTTTTCCTCTTCCTTTTTCTGCATCATTTCTCTTTTCCTCTTCCCTTCTTTTTTGCTTCTTTCTCTTTTCCTCTTCCTTTTTCTGCATCCTTTCTCTTTTCCTCTTCCCTTCTTTTTGTCTTCTTTCTCTTTTCCTCTTCCTTTTTCTGCATCCTTTCTCTTTTCCTCTTCCCTTCTTTTTGTCTTCTTTCTCTTTTCCTCTACCTTTTTCTGCATCCTTTCTCTTTTCCTCTTCCCTTCTTTTTGTCTTCTTTCTCTTTTCCTCTTCCTTTTTCTGCATCCTTTCTCTTTTCCTCTTCCCTTCTTTTTTGCTTCTTTCTCTTTTCCTCTACCTTTTTCTGCATTCTTTCTCTTTTCCTCTTCCCTTCTTTTTGTCTTCTTTCTCTTTTCCTCTACCTTTTTCTGCATTCTTTCTCTTTTCCTCTTCCCTTCTTTTTGTCTTCTTTCTCTTTTCCTCTTCCTTTTACTGCATCCTTTCTCTTTTCCTCTTCCCTTCTTTTTGTCTTCTTTCTCTTTTCCTCTACCTTTTTCTGCATCCTTTCTCTTTTGCTCTTCCCTTCTTTTTGTCTTCTTTCTCTTTTCGTCTTCCTTTTTCTGCATCCTTTCTCTTTTCCTCTTCCCTTCTTTTTGTCTTCTTTCTCTTTTCCTCTTCCTTTTTCTGCATCCTTTCTCTTTTCCTCTTCCCTTCTTTTTTGCTTCTTTCTCTTTTCCTCTACATTTTTCTGCATTCTTTCTCTTTTCCTCTTCCCTTCTTTTTTGCTTCTTTCTCTTTTCCTCTTCCTTTTTCTGCTTCCTTTCTCTTTTCCTCTTCCCTTCTTTTTGTCTTCTTTCTCTTTTCCTCTTCCTTTTTCTGCATCCTTTCTCTTTTCCTCTTCCTTCTTTTTGTCTTCTTTCTCTTTTCCTCTACCTTTTTCTGCATCCTTTCTCTTTTCCTCTTCCCTTCTTTTTTGCTTCTTTCTCTTTTCCTCTTCCTTTTTCTGCATCCTTTCTCTTTTCCTCTTCCTTTCTTTTTTGCTTCTTTCTCATTTCCTCTTCCTTTTTCTGCATCCTTTCTCTTTTCCTCTTCCCTTCTTTTTGTCTTCTTTCTCTTTTCCTCTTCCTTTTTCTGCATCCTTTCTCTTTTCCTCTTCCCTTCTTTTTGTCTTCTTTCTCTTTTCCTCTTCCTTTTTCTGCATCCTTTCTCTTTTCCTCTTCCCTTCTTTTTGTCTTCTTTCTCTTTTCCTCTACCTTTTTCTGCATCCTTTCTCTTTTCCTCTTCCCTTCTTTTTGTCTTCTTTCTCTTTTCCTCTTCCTTTTTCTGCATCCTTTCTCTTTTGCTCTTCCCTTCTTTTTGTCTTCTTTCTCTCTTCCTCTTCCTTTTTCTGCATCCTTTCTCTTTTCCTCTTCCCTTCTTTTTTGCTTCTTTCTCTTTTCCTCTTCCTTTTTCTGCGTCCTTTCTCTTTTCCTATTCCCTTCTTTTTGTCTTCTTCCTCTTTTCCTCTTCCTTTTTCTGCATCCTTTCTCTTTTCCTCTTCCCTTCTTTTTGTCTTCTTTCTCTTTTCCTCTTCCTTTTTCTGCATTCTTTCTCTTTTCCTCTTCCCTTCTTTTTGTCTTCTTTCTCTTTTCCTCTTCCTTTTTCTGCATCCTTTCTCTTTTCCTCTTCCCTTCTTTTTGTCTTCTTTCTCTTTTCCTCTACCTTTTTCTGCATCCTTTCTCTTTTCCTCTTCCCTTCTTTTTGTCTTCTTTCTCTTTTCCTCTACCTTTTTCTGCATCCTTTCTCTTTTCCTCTTCCCTTCTTTTTGTCTTATTTCTCTTTTCCACTTCCTTTTTATGCATCCTTTCTCTTTTCCTCTTCCCTTTTTTTGTCTTCTTTCTCTTTTCCTCTTCCTTTTTCTGCATCATTTCTCTTTTCCTCTTCCCTTCTTTTTTGCTTCTTTCTCTTTTCCTCTTCCTTTTTCTGCATCCTTTCTCTTTTCCTCTTCCCTTCTTTTTGTCTTCTTTCTCTTTTCCTCTTCCTTTTTCTGCATCCTTTCTCTTTTCCTCTTCCCTTCTTTTTGTCTTCTTTCTCTTTTCCTCTACCTTTTTCTGCATCCTTTCTCTTTTCCTCTTCCCTTCTTTTTGTCTTCTTTCTCTTTTCCTCTTCCTTTTTCTGCATCCTTTCTCTTTTCCTCTTGCCTTCTTTTTTGCTTCTTTCTCTTTTCCTCTACCTTTTTCTGCATTCTTTCTCTTTTCCTCTTCCCTTCTTTTTGTCTTCTTTATCTTTTCCTCTACCTTTTTCTGCATTCTTTCTTTTTTCCTCTTCCCTTCTTTTTGTCTTCTTTCTCTTTTCCTCTACCTTTTTCTGCATTCTTTCTCTTTTCCTCTTCCCTTCTTTTTGTCTTCTTTCTCTTTTCCTCTACCTTTTTCTGCATCCTTTCTCTTTTGCTCTTCCCTTCTTTTTGTCTTCTTTCTCTTTTCGTCTTCCTTTTTCTGCATCCTTTCTCTTTTCCTCTTCCCTTCTTTTTGTCTTCTTTCTCTTTTCCTCTTCCTTTTTCTGCATCCTTTCTCTTTTCCTCTTCCCTTCTTTTTTGCTTCTTTCTCTTTTCCTCTACATTTTTCTGCATTCTTTCTCTTTTCCTCTTCCCTTCTTTTTTGCTTCTTTCTCTTTTCCTCTTCCTTTTTCTGCTTCCTTTCTCTTTTCCTCTTCCCTTCTTTTTGTCTTCTTTCTCTTTTCCTCTTCCTTTTTCTGCATCCTTTCTCTTTTCCTCTTCCTTCTTTTTGTCTTCTTTCTCTTTTCCTCTACCTTTTTCTGCATCCTTTCTCTTTTCCTCTTCCCTTCTTTTTTGCTTCTTTCTCTTTTCCTCTTCCTTTTTCTGCATCCTTTCTCTTTTCCTCTTCCTTTCTTTTTTGCTTCTTTCTCATTTCCTCTTCCTTTTTCTGCATCCTTTCTCTTTTCCTCTTCCCTTCTTTTTGTCTTCTTTCTCTTTTCCTCTTCCTTTTTCTGCATCCTTTCTCTTTTCCTCTTCCCTTCTTTTTGTCTTCTTTCTCTTTTCCTCTTCCTTTTTCTGCATCCTTTCTCTTTTCCTCTTCCCTTCTTTTTGTCTTCTTTCTCTTTTCCTCTACCTTTTTCTGCATCCTTTCTCTTTTCCTCTTCCCTTCTTTTTGTCTTCTTTCTCTTTTCCTCTTCCTTTTTCTGCATCCTTTCTCTTTTCCTCTTCCCTTCTTTTTGTCTTCTTTCTCTTTTCCTCTTCCTTTTTCTGCATCCTTTCTCTTTTCCTCTTCCCTTCTTTTTGTCTTCTTTCTCTCTTCCTCTTCCTTTTTCTGCATCCTTTCTCTTTTCCTCTTCCCTTCTTTTTTGCTTCTTTCTCTTTTCCTCTTCCTTTTTCTGCGTCCTTTCTCTTTTCCTCTTCCCTTCTTTTTGTCTTCTTTCTCTTTTCCTCTTCCTTTTTCTGCATCCTTTCTCTTTTGCTCTTCCCTTCTTTTTGTCTTCTTTCTCTCTTCCTCTTCCTTTTTCTGCATCCTTTCTCTTTTCCTCTTCCCTTCTTTTTTGCTTCTTTCTCTTTTCCTCTTCCTTTTTCTGCGTCCTTTCTCTTTTCCTATTCCCTTCTTTTTGTCTTCTTCCTCTTTTCCTCTTCCTTTTTCTGCATCCTTTCTCTTTTCCTCTTCCCTTCTTTTTGTCTTCTTTCTCTTTTCCTCTTCCTTTTTCTGCATTCTTTCTCTTTTCCTCTTCCCTTCTTTTTGTCTTCTTTCTCTTTTCCTCTTCCTTTTTCTGCATCCTTTCTCTTTTCCTCTTCCCTTCTTTTTGTCTTCTTTCTCTTTTCCTCTACCTTTTTCTGCATCCTTTCTCTTTTCCTCTTCCCTTCTTTTTGTCTTCTTTCTCTTTTCCTCTACCTTTTTCTGCATCCTTTCTCTTTTCCTCTTCCCTTCTTTTTGTCTTATTTCTCTTTTCCACTTCCTTTTTATGCATCCTTTCTCTTTTCCTCTTCCCTTTTTTTGTCTTCTTTCTCTTTTCCTCTTCCTTTTTCTGCATCATTTCTCTTTTCCTCTTCCCTTCTTTTTTGCTTCTTTCTCTTTTCCTCTTCCTTTTTCTGCATCCTTTCTCTTTTCCTCTTCCCTTCTTTTTGTCTTCTTTCTCTTTTCCTCTTCCTTTTTCTGCATCCTTTCTCTTTTCCTCTTCCCTTCTTTTTGTCTTCTTTCTCTTTTCCTCTACCTTTTTCTGCATCCTTTCTCTTTTCCTCTTCCCTTCTTTTTGTCTTCTTTCTCTTTTCCTCTTCCTTTTTCTGCATCCTTTCTCTTTTCCTCTTGCCTTCTTTTTTGCTTCTTTCTCTTTTCCTCTACCTTTTTCTGCATTCTTTCTCTTTTCCTCTTCCATTCTTTTTGTCTTCTTTCTCTTTTCCTCTACCTTTTTCTGCATTCTTTCTCTTTTCCTCTTCCCTTCTTTTTGTCTTCTTTATCTTTTCCTCTACCTTTTTCTGCATTCTTTCTTTTTTCCTCTTCCCTTCTTTTTGTCTTCTTTCTCTTTTCCTCTTCCTTTTTCTGCATCCTTTCTCTTTTCCTCTTCCCTTCTTTTTGTCTTCTTTCTCTTTTCCTCTACCTTTTTCTGCATCCTTTCTCTTTTGCTCTTCCCTTCTTTTTGTCTTCTTTCTCTTTTCCTCTTCATTTTCTGCATCCTTTCTCTTTTCCTCTTCCCTTCTCTTTGTCTTCTTTCTCTTTTCCTCTTCCTTTTTCTGCATCCTTTCTCTTTTCCTCTTCCCTTCTTTTTTGCTTCTTTCTCTTTTCCTCTACATTTTTCTGCATTCTTTCTCTTTTCCTCTTCCCTTCTTTTTTGCTTCTTTCTCTTTTCCTCTTCCTTTTTCTGCATCCTTTCTCTTTTCCTCTTCCCTTCTTTTTGTCTTCTTTCTCTTTTCCTCTTCCTTTTTCTGCATCCTTTCTCTTTTCCTCTTCCCTTCTTTTTGTCTTCTTTCTCTTTTCCTCTACCTTTTTCTGCATCATTTCTATTTTCCTCTTCCCTTCTTATTGTCTTCTTTCTCTTTTCCTCTTCCTTTTTCTGCATCCTTTCTCTTTTCCTCTTCCCTTCTTTTTTGCTTCTTTCTCTTTTCCTCTACCTTTTTCTGCATTCTTTCTCTTTTCCTCTTCCCTTCTTTTTGTCTTCTTTCTCTTTTCCTCTACCTTTTTCTGCATTCTTTCTCTTTTCCTCTTCCCTTATTTTTGTCTTCTTTCTCTTTTCCTCTTCCTTTTTCTGCATCCTTTCTCTTTTCCTCTTCCCTTCTTTTTGTCTTCTTTCTCTTTTCCTCTACCTTTTTCTGCATTCTTTCTCTTTTCCTCTTCCCTTCTTTTTGTCTTCTTTCTCTTTTCCTCTTCCTTTTTCTGCATCCTTTCTCTTTTCCTCTTCCCTTCTTTTTGTCTTCTTTCTCTTTTCCTCTTCCTTTTTCTGCATCCTTTCTCTTTTCCTCTTCCCTTCTTTTTTGCTTCTTTCTCTTATCCTCTACATTTTTCTGCATTCTTTCTCTTTTCCTCTTCCCTTCTTTTTTGCTTCTTTCTCTTTTCCTCTTTCTTTTTCTGCATCCTTTCTCTTTTCCTCTTCCCTTCTTTTTGTCTTCTTTCTCTTTTCCTCTTCCTTTTTCTGCATCCTTTCTCTTTTCCTCTTCCCTTCTTTTTGTCTTCTTTCTCTTTTCCTCTACCTTTTTCTGCATCGTTTCTCTTTTCCTCTTCCCTTCTTTTTTGCTTCTTTCTCTTTTCCTCTTCCTTTTTCTGCATCCTTTCTCTTTTCCTCTTCCCTTCTTTTTGTCTTCTTTCTCTTTTCCTCTTCCTTTTTCTGCATCCTTTCTCTTTTCCTCTTCCCTTCTTTTTGTCTTCTTTCTCTTTTCCTCTACCTTTTTCTGCATCCTTTCTCTTTTCCTCTTCCCTTCTTTTTGTCTTCTTTCTCTTTTCCTCTACCTTTTTCTGCATCCTTTCTCTTTTCCTCTTCCCTTCTTTTTGTCTTCTTTCTCTTTTCCACTTCCTTTTTCTGCATCCTTTCTCTTTTCCTCTTCCCTTTTTTTGTCTTCTTTCTCTTTTCCTCTTCCTTTTTCTGCATCATTTCTCTTTTCCTCTTCCCTTCTTTTTTGCTTCTTTCTCTTTTCCTCTTCCTTTTTCTGCATCCTTTCTCTTTTCCTCTTCCCTTCTTTTTGTCTTCTTTCTCTTTTCCTCTTCCTTTTTCTGCATCCTTTCTCTTTTCCTCTTCCCTTCTTTTTGTCTTCTTTCTCTTTTCCTCTACCTTTTTCTGCATCCTTTCTCTTTTCCTCTTCCCTTCTTTTTGTCTTCTTTCTCTTTTCCTCTTCCTTTTTCTGCATCCTTTCTCTTTTCCTCTTCCTTTTTCTGCATCCTTTCTCTTTTCCTCTTCCCTTCTTTTTGTCTTCTTTCTCTTTTCCTCTACCTTTTTCTGCATCCTTTCTCTTTTCCTCTTCCCTTCTTTTTGTCTTCTTTCTCTTTTCCTCTTCCTTTTTCTGCATCCTTTCTCTTTTCCTCTTCCCTTCTTTTTTGCTTCTTTCTCTTTTCCTCTACCTTTTTCTGCATTCTTTCTCTTTTCCTCTTCCCTTCTTTTTGTCTTCTTTCTCTTTTCCTCTACCTTTTTCTGCATTCTTTCTCTTTTCCTCTTCCCTTCTTTTTGTCTTCTTTCTCTTTTCCTCTTCCTTTTACTGCATCCTTTCTCTTTTCCTCTTCCCTTCTTTTTGTCTTCTTTCTCTTTTCCTCTACCTTTTTCTGCATCCTTTCTCTTTTGCTCTTCCCTTCTTTTTGTCTTCTTTCTCTTTTCGTCTTCCTTTTTCTGCATCCTTTCTCTTTTCCTCTTCCCTTCTTTTTGTCTTCTTTCTCTTTTCCTCTTCCTTTTTCTGCATCCTTTCTCTTTTCCTCTTCCCTTCTTTTTTGCTTCTTTCTCTTTTCCTCTACATTTTTCTGCATTCTTTCTCTTTTCCTCTTCCCTTCTTTTTTGCTTCTTTCTCTTTTCCTCTTCCTTTTTCTGCTTCCTTTCTCTTTTCCTCTTCCCTTCTTTTTGTCTTCTTTCTCTTTTCCTCTTCCTTTTTCTGCATCCTTTCTCTTTTCCTCTTCCTTCTTTTTGTCTTCTTTCTCTTTTCCTCTACCTTTTTCTGCATCCTTTCTCTTTTCCTCTTCCCTTCTTTTTTGCTTCTTTCTCTTTTCCTCTTCCTTTTTCTGCATCCTTTCTCTTTTCCTCTTCCTTTCTTTTTTGCTTCTTTCTCATTTCCTCTTCCTTTTTCTGCATCCTTTCTCTTTTCCTCTTCCCTTCTTTTTGTCTTCTTTCTCTTTTCCTCTTCCTTTTTCTGCATCCTTTCTCTTTTCCTCTTCCCTTCTTTTTGTCTTCTTTCTCTTTTCCTCTTCCTTTTTCTGCATCCTTTCTCTTTTCCTCTTCCCTTCTTTTTGTCTTCTTTCTCTTTTCCTCTACCTTTTTCTGCATCCTTTCTCTTTTCCTCTTCCCTTCTTTTTGTCTTCTTTCTCTTTTCCTCTTCCTTTTTCTGCATCCTTTCTCTTTTCCTCTTCCCTTCTTTTTTGCTTCTTTCTCTTTTCTTCTTCCTTTTTCTGCATCCTTTCTCTTTTCTTCTTCCCTTCTTTTTTGCTTCTTTCTCTTTTCCTCTTCCTTTTTCTGCATCCTTTCTCTTTTCCTCTTCCCTTCTTTTTTGCTTCTTTCTCTTTTCCTCTTCCTTTTTCTGCATCCTTTCTCTTTTCCTCTTCCCTTCTTTTTGTCTTCTTTCTCTTTTCCTCTTCCTTTTTCTGCATCCTTTCTCTTTTCCTCTTCCCTTCTTTTTGTCTTCTTTCTCTTTTCCTCTTCCTTGTTCTGCATCCTTTCTCTTTTCCTCTTCCCTTCTTTTTGTCTTCTTTCTCTTTTCCTCTACCTTTTTCTGCATCCTTTCTCTTTTCCTCTTCCCTTCTTTTTGTCTTCTTTCTCTTTTCCTCTTCCTTTTTCTGCATCCTTTCTCTTTTCGTCTTCCCTTCTTTTTTGCTTCTTTCTCTTTTCTTCTTCCTTTTTCTGCATCCTTTCTCTTTTCCTCTTGCCTTCTTTTTGTCTTCTTTCTCTTTTCCTCTTCCTTTTTCTGCATTCTTTCTCTTTTCCTCTTCCCTTCTTTTTGTCTTCTTTCTCTTTTCCTCTTCCTTTTTCTGCATCCTTTCTCTTTTCCTCTTCCCTTCTTTTTGTCTTCTTTCTCTTTTCCTCTACCTTTTTCTGCATCCTTTCTCTTTTCCTCTTCCCTTCTTTTTGTCTTCTTTCTCTTTTCCTCTTCCTTTTTCTGCATTCTTTCTCTTTTCCTCTTCCCTTCTTTTTTGCTTCTTTCTCTTTTCCTCTTCCTTTTTCTGCATCCTTTCTCTTTTCCTCTTCCCTTCTTTTTGTCTTCTTTCTCTTTTCCTCTTCCTTTTTCTGCATCCTTTCTCTTTTCCTCTTCCCTTCTTTTTGTCTTCTTTCTCTTTTCCTCTTCCTTTTTCTGCATCTTTTCTCTTTTCCTCTTCCCTTCTTTTTGTCTTCTTTCTCTTTTCCTCTTCCTTTTTCTGCATCCTTTCTCTTTTCCTCTTGCCTTCTTTTTTGCTTCTTTCTCTTTTCCTCTACCTTTTTCTGCATTCTTTCTCTTTTCCTCTTCCATTCTTTTTGTCTTCTTTCTCTTTTCCTCTACCTTTTTCTGCATTCTTTCTCTTTTCCTCTTCCCTTCTTTTTGTCTTCTTTATCTTTTCCTCTACCTTTTTCTGCATTCTTTCTTTTTTCCTCTTCCCTTCTTTTTGTCTTCTTTCTCTTTTCCTCTTCCTTTTTCTGCATCCTTTCTCTTTTCCTCTTCCCTTCTTTTTGTCTTCTTTCTCTTTTCCTCTACCTTTTTCTGCATCCTTTCTCTTTTGCTCTTCCCTTCTTTTTGTCTTCTTTCTCTTTTCCTCTTCATTTTCTGCATCCTTTCTCTTTTCCTCTTCCCTTCTCTTTGTCTTCTTTCTCTTTTCCTCTTCCTTTTTCTGCATCCTTTCTCTTTTCCTCTTCCCTTCTTTTTTGCTTCTTTCTCTTTTCCTCTACATTTTTCTGCATTCTTTCTCTTTTCCTCTTCCCTTCTTTTTTGCTTCTTTCTCTTTTCCTCTTCCTTTTTCTGCATCCTTTCTCTTTTCCTCTTCCCTTCTTTTTGTCTTCTTTCTCTTTTCCTCTTCCTTTTTCTGCATCCTTTCTCTTTTCCTCTTCCCTTCTTTTTGTCTTCTTTCTCTTTTCCTCTACCTTTTTCTGCATCATTTCTATTTTCCTCTTCCCTTCTTATTGTCTTCTTTCTCTTTTCCTCTTCCTTTTTCTGCATCCTTTCTCTTTTCCTCTTCCCTTCTTTTTTGCTTCTTTCTCTTTTCCTCTACCTTTTTCTGCATTCTTTCTCTTTTCCTCTTCCCTTCTTTTTGTCTTCTTTCTCTTTTCCTCTACCTTTTTCTGCATTCTTTCTCTTTTCCTCTTCCCTTATTTTTGTCTTCTTTCTCTTTTCCTCTTCCTTTTTCTGCATCCTTTCTCTTTTCCTCTTCCCTTCTTTTTGTCTTCTTTCTCTTTTCCTCTACCTTTTTCTGCATTCTTTCTCTTTTCCTCTTCCCTTCTTTTTGTCTTCTTTCTCTTTTCCTCTTCCTTTTTCTGCATCCTTTCTCTTTTCCTCTTCCCTTCTTTTTGTCTTCTTTCTCTTTTCCTCTTCCTTTTTCTGCATCCTTTCTCTTTTCCTCTTCCCTTCTTTTTTGCTTCTTTCTCTTATCCTCTACATTTTTCTGCATTCTTTCTCTTTTCCTCTTCCCTTCTTTTTTGCTTCTTTCTCTTTTCCTCTTTCTTTTTCTGCATCCTTTCTCTTTTCCTCTTCCCTTCTTTTTGTCTTCTTTCTCTTTTCCTCTTCCTTTTTCTGCATCCTTTCTCTTTTCCTCTTCCCTTCTTTTTGTCTTCTTTCTCTTTTCCTCTACCTTTTTCTGCATCGTTTCTCTTTTCCTCTTCCCTTCTTTTTTGCTTCTTTCTCTTTTCCTCTTCCTTTTTCTGCATCCTTTCTCTTTTCCTCTTCCCTTCTTTTTGTCTTCTTTCTCTTTTCCTCTTCCTTTTTCTGCATCCTTTCTCTTTTCCTCTTCCCTTCTTTTTGTCTTCTTTCTCTTTTCCTCTACCTTTTTCTGCATCCTTTCTCTTTTCCTCTTCCCTTCTTTTTGTCTTCTTTCTCTTTTCCTCTACCTTTTTCTGCATCCTTTCTCTTTTCCTCTTCCCTTCTTTTTGTCTTCTTTCTCTTTTCCACTTCCTTTTTCTGCATCCTTTCTCTTTTCCTCTTCCCTTTTTTTGTCTTCTTTCTCTTTTCCTCTTCCTTTTTCTGCATCATTTCTCTTTTCCTCTTCCCTTCTTTTTTGCTTCTTTCTCTTTTCCTCTTCCTTTTTCTGCATCCTTTCTCTTTTCCTCTTCCCTTCTTTTTGTCTTCTTTCTCTTTTCCTCTTCCTTTTTCTGCATCCTTTCTCTTTTCCTCTTCCCTTCTTTTTGTCTTCTTTCTCTTTTCCTCTACCTTTTTCTGCATCCTTTCTCTTTTCCTCTTCCCTTCTTTTTGTCTTCTTTCTCTTTTCCTCTTCCTTTTTCTGCATCCTTTCTCTTTTCCTCTTCCTTTTTCTGCATCCTTTCTCTTTTCCTCTTCCCTTCTTTTTGTCTTCTTTCTCTTTTCCTCTACCTTTTTCTGCATCCTTTCTCTTTTCCTCTTCCCTTCTTTTTGTCTTCTTTCTCTTTTCCTCTTCCTTTTTCTGCATCCTTTCTCTTTTCCTCTTCCCTTCTTTTTTGCTTCTTTCTCTTTTCCTCTACCTTTTTCTGCATTCTTTCTCTTTTCCTCTTCCCTTCTTTTTGTCTTCTTTCTCTTTTCCTCTACCTTTTTCTGCATTCTTTCTCTTTTCCTCTTCCCTTCTTTTTGTCTTCTTTCTCTTTTCCTCTTCCTTTTACTGCATCCTTTCTCTTTTCCTCTTCCCTTCTTTTTGTCTTCTTTCTCTTTTCCTCTACCTTTTTCTGCATCCTTTCTCTTTTGCTCTTCCCTTCTTTTTGTCTTCTTTCTCTTTTCGTCTTCCTTTTTCTGCATCCTTTCTCTTTTCCTCTTCCCTTCTTTTTGTCTTCTTTCTCTTTTCCTCTTCCTTTTTCTGCATCCTTTCTCTTTTCCTCTTCCCTTCTTTTTTGCTTCTTTCTCTTTTCCTCTACATTTTTCTGCATTCTTTCTCTTTTCCTCTTCCCTTCTTTTTTGCTTCTTTCTCTTTTCCTCTTCCTTTTTCTGCTTCCTTTCTCTTTTCCTCTTCCCTTCTTTTTGTCTTCTTTCTCTTTTCCTCTTCCTTTTTCTGCATCCTTTCTCTTTTCCTCTTCCTTCTTTTTGTCTTCTTTCTCTTTTCCTCTACCTTTTTCTGCATCCTTTCTCTTTTCCTCTTCCCTTCTTTTTTGCTTCTTTCTCTTTTCCTCTTCCTTTTTCTGCATCCTTTCTCTTTTCCTCTTCCTTTCTTTTTTGCTTCTTTCTCATTTCCTCTTCCTTTTTCTGCATCCTTTCTCTTTTCCTCTTCCCTTCTTTTTGTCTTCTTTCTCTTTTCCTCTTCCTTTTTCTGCATCCTTTCTCTTTTCCTCTTCCCTTCTTTTTGTCTTCTTTCTCTTTTCCTCTTCCTTTTTCTGCATCCTTTCTCTTTTCCTCTTCCCTTCTTTTTGTCTTCTTTCTCTTTTCCTCTACCTTTTTCTGCATCCTTTCTCTTTTCCTCTTCCCTTCTTTTTGTCTTCTTTCTCTTTTCCTCTTCCTTTTTCTGCATCCTTTCTCTTTTCCTCTTCCCTTCTTTTTTGCTTCTTTCTCTTTTCTTCTTCCTTTTTCTGCATCCTTTCTCTTTTCTTCTTCCCTTCTTTTTTGCTTCTTTCTCTTTTCCTCTTCCTTTTTCTGCATCCTTTCTCTTTTCCTCTTCCCTTCTTTTTTGCTTCTTTCTCTTTTCCTCTTCCTTTTTCTGCATCCTTTCTCTTTTCCTCTTCCCTTCTTTTTGTCTTCTTTCTCTTTTCCTCTTCCTTTTTCTGCATCCTTTCTCTTTTCCTCTTCCCTTCTTTTTGTCTTCTTTCTCTTTTCCTCTTCCTTGTTCTGCATCCTTTCTCTTTTCCTCTTCCCTTCTTTTTGTCTTCTTTCTCTTTTCCTCTACCTTTTTCTGCATCCTTTCTCTTTTCCTCTTCCCTTCTTTTTGTCTTCTTTCTCTTTTCCTCTTCCTTTTTCTGCATCCTTTCTCTTTTCGTCTTCCCTTCTTTTTTGCTTCTTTCTCTTTTCTTCTTCCTTTTTCTGCATCCTTTCTCTTTTCCTCTTGCCTTCTTTTTGTCTTCTTTCTCTTTTCCTCTTCCTTTTTCTGCATTCTTTCTCTTTTCCTCTTCCCTTCTTTTTGTCTTCTTTCTCTTTTCCTCTTCCTTTTTCTGCATCCTTTCTCTTTTCCTCTTCCCTTCTTTTTGTCTTCTTTCTCTTTTCCTCTACCTTTTTCTGCATCCTTTCTCTTTTCCTCTTCCCTTCTTTTTGTCTTCTTTCTCTTTTCCTCTTCCTTTTTCTGCATTCTTTCTCTTTTCCTCTTCCCTTCTTTTTTGCTTCTTTCTCTTTTCCTCTTCCTTTTTCTGCATCCTTTCTCTTTTCCTCTTCCCTTCTTTTTGTCTTCTTTCTCTTTTCCTCTTCCTTTTTCTGCATCCTTTCTCTTTTCCTCTTCCCTTCTTTTTGTCTTCTTTCTCTTTTCCTCTTCCTTTTTCTGCATCTTTTCTCTTTTCCTCTTCCCTTCTTTTTGTCTTCTTTCTCTTTTCCTCTTCCTTTTTCTGCATCCTTTCTCTTTTCCTCTTCCCTTCCTTTTTGCTTCTTTCTCTTTTCCTCTTCCTTTTTCTGCATCCTTTCTCTTTTCCTCTTCCCTTCTTTTTGTCTTCTTTCTCTTTTCCTCTTCCTTTTTCTGCATCCTTTCTCTTTTCCTCTTCCCTTCTTTTTGTCTTCTTTCTCTTTTCCTCTTCCTTTTTCTGCATCCTTTCTCTTTTCCTCTTCCGTTCTTTTTGTCTTCTTTCTCTTTTCCTCTTCCTTTTTCTGCATCCTTTCTCTTTTCCTCTTCCCTTCTTTTTGTCTTCTTTCTCTTTTCCTCTTCCTTTTTCTGCATCCTTTCTCTTTTCCTCTTCCCTTCTTTTTTGCTTCTTTCTCTTTTCCTCTTCCTTTTTCTGCATCCTTTCTCTTTTCCTCTTCCCTTCTTTTTGTCTTCTTTCTCTTTTCCTCTACCTTTTTCTGCATCCTTTCTCTTTTGCTCTTCCCTTCTTTTTGTCTTCTTTCTCTTTTTTCTCTTCCCTTTTCTACATCCTTTCTCTTTTCCTCTTCCCTTCTTTTTGTCTTCTTTCTCTTTTCCTCTTCCTTTTACTGCATCCTTTCTCTTTTCCTCTTCCCTTCTTTTTGTCTTCTTTCTCTTTTCCTCTACCTTTTTCTGCATCCTTTCTCTTTTGCTCTTCCCTTCTTTTTGTCTTCTTTCTCTTTTCCTCTTCCTTTTTCTGCATCCTTTCTCTTTTCCTCTTCCCTTCTTTTTGTCTTCTTTCTCTTTTCCTCTTCCTTTTTCTGCATCCTTTCTCTTTTCCTCTTCCTTTCTTTTTTGCTTCTTTCTCTTTTCCTCTACATTTTTCTGCATTCTTTCTCTTTTCCTCTTCCCTTCTTTTTTGCTTCTTTCTCTTTTCCTCTTCCTTTTTCTGCATCCTTTCTCTTTTCCTCTTCCCTTCTTTTTGTCTTCTTTCTCTTTTCCTCTTCCTTTTTCTGCATCCTTTCTCTTTTCCTCTTCCTTCTTTTTGTCTTCTTTCTCTTTTCCTCTACCTTTTTCTGCATCCTTTCTCTTTTCCTCTTCCCTTCTTTTTTGCTTCTTTCTCTTTTCCTCTTCCTTTTTCTGCATCCTTTCTCTTTTCCTCTTCCTTTTTTTTTGCTTCTTTCTCTTTTCCTCTTCCTTTTTCTGCATCCTTTCTCTTTTCCTCTTCCCTTCTTTTTGTCTTCTTTCTCTTTTCCTCTTCCTTTTTCTGCATCCTTTCTCTTTTCCTCTTCCCTTCTTTTTGTCTTCTTTCTCTTTTCCTCTTCCTTTTTCTGCATCCTTTCTCTTTTCCTCTTCCCTTCTTTTTGTCTTCTTTCTCTTTTCCTCTACCTTTTTCTGCATCCTTTCTCTTTTCCTCTTCCCTTCTTTTTGTCTTCTTTCTCTTTTCCTCTTCCTTTTTCTGCATCCTTTCTCTTTTCCTCTTCCCTTCTTTTTTGCTTCTTTCACTTTTCTTCTTCCTTTTTCTGCATCCTTTCTCTTTTCTTCTTCCCTTCTTTTTTGCTTCTTTCTCTTTTCCTCTTCCTTTTTCTGCATCCTTTCTCTTTTCCTCTTCCCTTCTTTTTTGCTTCTTTCTCTTTTCCTCTTCCTTTTTCTGCATCCTTTCTCTTTTCCTCTTCCCTTCTTTTTGTCTTCTTTCTCTTTTCCTCTTCCTTTTTCTGCATCCTTTCTCTTTTCCTCTTCCCTTCTTTTTGTCTTCTTTCTCTTTTCCTCTTCCTTTTTCTGCATCCTTTCTCTTTTCCTCTTCCCTTCTTTTTGTCTTCTTTCTCTTTTCCTCTACCTTTTTCTGCATCCTTTCTCTTTTCCTCTTCCCTTCTTTTTGTCTTCTTTCTCTTTTCCTCTTCCTTTTTCTGCATCCTTTCTCTTTTCCTCTTCCCTTCTTTTTTGCTTCTTTCTCTTTTCTTCTTCCTTTTTCTGCATCCTTTCTCTTTTCCTCTTGCCTTCTTTTTGTCTTCTTTCTCTTTTCCTCTTCCTTTTTCTGCATCCTTTCTCTTTTCCTCTTCCCTTCTTTTTGTCTTCTTTCTCTTTTCCTCTTCCTTTTTCTGCATCCTTTCTCTTTTCCTCTTCCTTTCTTTTTTGCTTCTTTCTCATTTCCTCTTCCTTTTTCTGCATCCTTTCTCTTTTCCTCTTCCCTTCTTTTTGTCTTCTTTCTCTTTTCCTCTTCCTTTTTCTGCATCCTTTCTCTTTTCCTCTTCCCTTCTTTTTGTCTTCTTTCTCTTTTCCTCTTCCTTTTTCTGCATCCTTTCTCTTTTCCTCTTCCCTTCTTTTTTGCTTCTTTCTCTTTTCCTCTTCCTTTTTCTGCATCCTTTCTCTTTTCCTCTTCCCTTCTTTTTGTCTTCTTTCTCTTTTCCTCTTCCTTTTTCTGCATCCTTTCTCTTTTCCTCTTCCCTTCTTTTTGTCTTCTTTCTCTTTTCCTCTTCCTTGTTCTGCATCCTTTCTCTTTTCCTCTTCCCTTCTTTTTGTCTTCTTTCTCTTTTCCTCTACCTTTTTCTGCATCCTTTCTCTTTTCCTCTTCCCTTCTTTTTGTCTTCTTTCTCTTTTCCTCTTCCTTTTTCTGCATCCTTTCTCTTTTCGTCTTCCCTTCTTTTTTGCTTCTTTCTCTTTTCTTCTTCCTTTTTCTGCATCCTTTCTCTTTTCCTCTTGCCTTCTTTTTGTCTTCTTTCTCTTTTCCTCTTCCTTTTTCTGCATTCTTTCTCTTTTCCTCTTCCCTTCTTTTTGTCTTCTTTCTCTTTTCCTCTTCCTTTTTCTGCATCCTTTCTCTTTTCCTCTTCCCTTCTTTTTGTCTTCTTTCTCTTTTCCTCTACCTTTTTCTGCATCCTTTCTCTTTTCCTCTTCCCTTCTTTTTGTCTTCTTTCTCTTTTCCTCTTCCTTTTTCTGCATTCTTTCTCTTTTCCTCTTCCCTTCTTTTTTGCTTCTTTCTCTTTTCCTCTTCCTTTTTCTGCATCCTTTCTCTTTTCCTCTTCCCTTCTTTTTGTCTTCTTTCTCTTTTCCTCTTCCTTTTTCTGCATCCTTTCTCTTTTCCTCTTCCCTTCTTTTTGTCTTCTTTCTCTTTTCCTCTTCCTTTTTCTGCATCTTTTCTCTTTTCCTCTTCCCTTCTTTTTGTCTTCTTTCTCTTTTCCTCTTCCTTTTTCTGCATCCTTTCTCTTTTCCTCTTCCCTTCCTTTTTGCTTCTTTCTCTTTTCCTCTTCCTTTTTCTGCATCCTTTCTCTTTTCCTCTTCCCTTCTTTTTGTCTTCTTTCTCTTTTCCTCTTCCTTTTTCTGCATCCTTTCTCTTTTCCTCTTCCCTTCTTTTTGTCTTCTTTCTCTTTTCCTCTTCCTTTTTCTGCATCCTTTCTCTTTTCCTCTTCCGTTCTTTTTGTCTTCTTTCTCTTTTCCTCTTCCTTTTTCTGCATCCTTTCTCTTTTCCTCTTCCCTTCTTTTTGTCTTCTTTCTCTTTTCCTCTTCCTTTTTCTGCATCCTTTCTCTTTTCCTCTTCCCTTCTTTTTTGCTTCTTTCTCTTTTCCTCTTCCTTTTTCTGCATCCTTTCTCTTTTCCTCTTCCCTTCTTTTTGTCTTCTTTCTCTTTTCCTCTACCTTTTTCTGCATCCTTTCTCTTTTGCTCTTCCCTTCTTTTTGTCTTCTTTCTCTTTTTTCTCTTCCCTTTTCTACATCCTTTCTCTTTTCCTCTTCCCTTCTTTTTGTCTTCTTTCTCTTTTCCTCTTCCTTTTACTGCATCCTTTCTCTTTTCCTCTTCCCTTCTTTTTGTCTTCTTTCTCTTTTCCTCTACCTTTTTCTGCATCCTTTCTCTTTTGCTCTTCCCTTCTTTTTGTCTTCTTTCTCTTTTCCTCTTCCTTTTTCTGCATCCTTTCTCTTTTCCTCTTCCCTTCTTTTTGTCTTCTTTCTCTTTTCCTCTTCCTTTTTCTGCATCCTTTCTCTTTTCCTCTTCCTTTCTTTTTTGCTTCTTTCTCTTTTCCTCTACATTTTTCTGCATTCTTTCTCTTTTCCTCTTCCCTTCTTTTTTGCTTCTTTCTCTTTTCCTCTTCCTTTTTCTGCATCCTTTCTCTTTTCCTCTTCCCTTCTTTTTGTCTTCTTTCTCTTTTCCTCTTCCTTTTTCTGCATCCTTTCTCTTTTCCTCTTCCTTCTTTTTGTCTTCTTTCTCTTTTCCTCTACCTTTTTCTGCATCCTTTCTCTTTTCCTCTTCCCTTCTTTTTTGCTTCTTTCTCTTTTCCTCTTCCTTTTTCTGCATCCTTTCTCTTTTCCTCTTCCTTTTTTTTGCTTCTTTCTCTTTTCCTCTTCCTTTTTCTGCATCCTTTCTCTTTTCCTCTTCCCTTCTTTTTGTCTTCTTTCTCTTTTCCTCTACCTTTTTCTGCATCCTTTCTCTTTTCCTCTTCCCTTCTTTTTGTCTTCTTTCTCTTTTCCTCTACCTTTTTCTGCATCCTTTCTCTTTTCCTCTTCCCTTCTTTTTGTCTTCTTTCTCTTTTCCACTTCCTTTTTCTGCATCCTTTCTCTTTTCCTCTTCCCTTTTTTTGTCTTCTTTCTCTTTTCCTCTTCCTTTTTCTGCATCATTTCTCTTTTCCTCTTCGCTTCTTTTTTGCTTCTTTCTCTTTTCCTCTTCCTTTTTCTGCATCCTTTCTCTTTTCCTCTTCCCTTCTTTTTGTCTTCTTTCTCTTTTCCTCTTCCTTTTTCTGCATCCTTTCTCTTTTCCTCTTCCCTTCTTTTTGTCTTCTTTCTCTTTTCCTCTACCTTTTTCTGCATCCTTTCTCTTTTCCTCTTCCCTTCTTTTTGTCTTCTTTCTCTTTTCCTCTTCCTTTTTCTGCATCCTTTCTCTTTTCCTCTTCCTTTTTCTGCATCCTTTCTCTTTTCCTCTTCCCTTCTTTTTGTCTTCTTTCTCTTTTCCTCTACCTTTTTCTGCATCCTTTCTCTTTTCCTCTTCCCTTCTTTTTGTCTTCTTTCTCTTTTCCTCTTCCTTTTTCTGCATCCTTTCTCTTTTCCTCTTCCCTTCTTTTTTGCTTCTTTCTCTTTTCCTCTACCTTTTTCTGCATTCTTTCTCTTTTCCTCTTCCCTTCTTTTTGTCTTCTTTCTCTTTTCCTCTACCTTTTTCTGCATTCTTTCTCTTTTCCTCTTCCCTTCTTTTTGTCTTCTTTCTCTTTTCCTCTTCCTTTTACTGCATCCTTTCTCTTTTCCTCTTCCCTTCTTTTTGTCTTCTTTCTCTTTTCCTCTACCTTTTTCTGCATCCTTTCTCTTTTGCTCTTCCCTTCTTTTTGTCTTCTTTCTCTTTTCGTCTTCCTTTTTCTGCATCCTTTCTCTTTTCCTCTTCCCTTCTTTTTGTCTTCTTTCTCTTTTCCTCTTCCTTTTTCTGCATCCTTTCTCTTTTCCTCTTCCCTTCTTTTTTGCTTCTTTCTCTTTTCCTCTACATTTTTCTGCATTCTTTCTCTTTTCCTCTTCCCTTCTTTTTTGCTTCTTTCTCTTTTCCTCTTCCTTTTTCTGCTTCCTTTCTCTTTTCCTCTTCCCTTCTTTTTGTCTTCTTTCTCTTTTCCTCTTCCTTTTTCTGCATCCTTTCTCTTTTCCTCTTCCTTCTTTTTGTCTTCTTTCTCTTTTCCTCTACCTTTTTCTGCATCCTTTCTCTTTTCCTCTTCCCTTCTTTTTTGCTTCTTTCTCTTTTCCTCTTCCTTTTTCTGCATCCTTTCTCTTTTCCTCTTCCTTTCTTTTTTGCTTCTTTCTCATTTCCTCTTCCTTTTTCTGCATCCTTTCTCTTTTCCTCTTCCCTTCTTTTTGTCTTCTTTCTCTTTTCCTCTTCCTTTTTCTGCATCCTTTCTCTTTTCCTCTTCCCTTCTTTTTGTCTTCTTTCTCTTTTCCTCTTCCTTTTTCTGCATCCTTTCTCTTTTCCTCTTCCCTTCTTTTTGTCTTCTTTCTCTTTTCCTCTACCTTTTTCTGCATCCTTTCTCTTTTCCTCTTCCCTTCTTTTTGTCTTCTTTCTCTTTTCCTCTTCCTTTTTCTGCATCCTTTCTCTTTTCCTCTTCCCTTCTTTTTTGCTTCTTTCTCTTTTCTTCTTCCTTTTTCTGCATCCTTTCTCTTTTCTTCTTCCCTTCTTTTTTGCTTCTTTCTCTTTTCCTCTTCCTTTTTCTGCATCCTTTCTCTTTTCCTCTTCCCTTCTTTTTTGCTTCTTTCTCTTTTCCTCTTCCTTTTTCTGCATCCTTTCTCTTTTCCTCTTCCCTTCTTTTTGTCTTCTTTCTCTTTTCCTCTTCCTTTTTCTGCATCCTTTCTCTTTTCCTCTTCCCTTCTTTTTGTCTTCTTTCTCTTTTCCTCTTCCTTGTTCTGCATCCTTTCTCTTTTCCTCTTCCCTTCTTTTTGTCTTCTTTCTCTTTTCCTCTACCTTTTTCTGCATCCTTTCTCTTTTCCTCTTCCCTTCTTTTTGTCTTCTTTCTCTTTTCCTCTTCCTTTTTCTGCATCCTTTCTCTTTTCGTCTTCCCTTCTTTTTTGCTTCTTTCTCTTTTCTTCTTCCTTTTTCTGCATCCTTTCTCTTTTCCTCTTGCCTTCTTTTTGTCTTCTTTCTCTTTTCCTCTTCCTTTTTCTGCATTCTTTCTCTTTTCCTCTTCCCTTCTTTTTGTCTTCTTTCTCTTTTCCTCTTCCTTTTTCTGCATCCTTTCTCTTTTCCTCTTCCCTTCTTTTTGTCTTCTTTCTCTTTTCCTCTACCTTTTTCTGCATCCTTTCTCTTTTCCTCTTCCCTTCTTTTTGTCTTCTTTCTCTTTTCCTCTTCCTTTTTCTGCATTCTTTCTCTTTTCCTCTTCCCTTCTTTTTTGCTTCTTTCTCTTTTCCTCTTCCTTTTTCTGCATCCTTTCTCTTTTCCTCTTCCCTTCTTTTTGTCTTCTTTCTCTTTTCCTCTTCCTTTTTCTGCATCCTTTCTCTTTTCCTCTTCCCTTCTTTTTGTCTTCTTTCTCTTTTCCTCTTCCTTTTTCTGCATCTTTTCTCTTTTCCTCTTCCCTTCTTTTTGTCTTCTTTCTCTTTTCCTCTTCCTTTTTCTGCATCCTTTCTCTTTTCCTCTTCCCTTCCTTTTTGCTTCTTTCTCTTTTCCTCTTCCTTTTTCTGCATCCTTTCTCTTTTCCTCTTCCCTTCTTTTTGTCTTCTTTCTCTTTTCCTCTTCCTTTTTCTGCATCCTTTCTCTTTTCCTCTTCCCTTCTTTTTGTCTTCTTTCTCTTTTCCTCTTCCTTTTTCTGCATCCTTTCTCTTTTCCTCTTCCGTTCTTTTTGTCTTCTTTCTCTTTTCCTCTTCCTTTTTCTGCATCCTTTCTCTTTTCCTCTTCCCTTCTTTTTGTCTTCTTTCTCTTTTCCTCTTCCTTTTTCTGCATCCTTTCTCTTTTCCTCTTCCCTTCTTTTTTGCTTCTTTCTCTTTTCCTCTTCCTTTTTCTGCATCCTTTCTCTTTTCCTCTTCCCTTCTTTTTGTCTTCTTTCTCTTTTCCTCTACCTTTTTCTGCATCCTTTCTCTTTTGCTCTTCCCTTCTTTTTGTCTTCTTTCTCTTTTTTCTCTTCCCTTTTCTACATCCTTTCTCTTTTCCTCTTCCTTTCTTTTTGTCTTCTTTCTCTTTTCCTCTTCCTTTTACTGCATCCTTTCTCTTTTCCTCTTCCCTTCTTTTTGTCTTCTTTCTCTTTTCCTCTACCTTTTTCTGCATCCTTTCTCTTTTGCTCTTCCCTTCTTTTTGTCTTCTTTCTCTTTTCCTCTTCCTTTTTCTGCATCCTTTCTCTTTTCCTCTTCCCTTCTTTTTGTCTTCTTTCTCTTTTCCTCTTCCTTTTTCTGCATCCTTTCTCTTTTCCTCTTCCTTTCTTTTTTGCTTCTTTCTCTTTTCCTCTACATTTTTCTGCATTCTTTCTCTTTTCCTCTTCCCTTCTTTTTTGCTTCTTTCTCTTTTCCTCTTCCTTTTTCTGCATCCTTTCTCTTTTCCTCTTCCCTTCTTTTTGTCTTCTTTCTCTTTTCCTCTTCCTTTTTCTGCATCCTTTCTCTTTTCCTCTTCCTTCTTTTTGTCTTCTTTCTCTTTTCCTCTACCTTTTTCTGCATCCTTTCTCTTTTCCTCTTCCCTTCTTTTTTGCTTCTTTCTCTTTTCCTCTTCCTTTTTCTGCATCCTTTCTCTTTTCCTCTCCCCTTTTTTTTTGCTTCTTTCTCTTTTCCTCTTCCTTTTTCTGCATCCTTTCTCTTTTCCTCTTCCCTTCTTTTTGTCTTCTTTCTCTTTTCCTCTTCCTTTTTCTGCATCCTTTCTCTTTTCCTCTTCCCTTCTTTTTGTCTTCTTTCTCTTTTCCTCTTCCTTTTTCTGCATCCTTTCTCTTTTCCTCTTCCCTTCTTTTTGTCTTCTTTCTCTTTTCCTCTACCTTTTTCTGCATCCTTTCTCTTTTCCTCTTCCCTTCTTTTTGTCTTCTTTCTCTTTTCCTCTTCCTTTTTCTGCATCCTTTCTCTTTTCCTCTTCCCTTCTTTTTTGCTTCTTTCTCTTTTCTTCTTCCTTTTTCTGCATCCTTTCTCTTTTCTTCTTCCCTTCTTTTTTGCTTCTTTCTCTTTTCCTCTTCCTTTTTCTGCATCCTTTCTCTTTTCCTCTTCCCTTCTTTTTTGCTTCTTTCTCTTTTCCTCTTCCTTTTTCTGCATCCTTTCTCTTTTCCTCTTCCCTTCTTTTTGTCTTCTTTCTCTTTTCCACTTCCTTTTTCTGCATCCTTTCTCTTTTCCTCTTCCCTTCTTTTTGTCTTCTTTCTCTTTTCCTCTTCCTTTTTCTGCATCCTTTCTCTTTTCCTCTTCCCTTCTTTTTGTCTTCTTTCTCTTTTCCTCTACCTTTTTCTGCATCCTTTCTCTTTTCCTCTTCCCTTCTTTTTGTCTTCTTTCTCTTTTCCTCTTCCTTTTTCTGCATCCTTTCTCTTTTCCTCTTCCCTTCTTTTTTGCTTCTTTCTCTTTTCTTCTTCCTTTTTCTGCATCCTTTCTCTTTTCCTCTTGCCTTCTTTTTGTCTTCTTTCTCTTTTCCTCTTCCTTTTTCTGCATTCTTTCTCTTTTCCTCTTCCCTTCTTTTTGTCTTCTTTCTCTTTTCCTCTTACTTTTTCTGCATCCTTTCTCTTTTCCTCTTCCCTTCTTTTTGTCTTCTTTCTCTTTTCCTCTACCTTTTTCTGCATCCTTTCTCTTTTCCTCTTCCCTTCTTTTTGTCTTCTTTCTCTTTTCCTCTTCCTTTTTCTGCATTCTTTCTCTTTTCCTCTTCCCTTCTTTTTTGCTTCTTTCTCTTTTCCTCTTCCTTTTTCTGCATCCTTTCTCTTTTCCTCTTCCCTTCTTTTTGTCTTCTTTCTCTTTTCCTCTTCCTTTTTCTGCATCCTTTCTCTTTTCCTCTTCCCTTCCTTTTTGCTTCTTTCCCTTTTCCTCTTCCTTTTTCTGCATCCTTTCTCTTTTCCTCTTCCCTTCTTTTTGTCTTCTTTCTCTTTTCCTCTTCCTTTTTCTGCATCCTTTCTCTTTTCCTCTTCCCTTCTTTTTGTCTTCTTTCTCTTTTCCTCTTCCTTTTTCTGCATCCTTTCTCTTTTCCTCTTCCGTTCTTTTTGTCTTCTTTCTCTTTTCCTCTTCCTTTTTCTGCATCCTTTCTTTTTTCCTCTTCCCTTCTTTTTGTCTTCTTTCTCTTTTCCTCTTCCTTTTTCTGCATCCTTTCTCTTTTCCTCTTCCCTTCTTTTTTGCTTCTTTCTCTTTTCCTCTTCCTTTTTCTGCATCCTTTCTCTTTTCCTCTTCCCTTCTTTTTGTCTTCTTTCTCTTTTCCTCTACCTTTTTCTGCATCCTTTCTCTTTTGCTCTTCCCTTCTTTTTGTCTTCTTTCTCTTTTCCTCTTCCTTTTTCTACATCCTTTCTCTTTTCCTCTTCCCTTCTTTTTGTCTTCTTTCTCTTTTCCTCTTCCTTTTTCTGCATCCTTTCTCTTTTCCTCTTCCCTTCTTTTTTGCTTCTTTCTCTTTTCCTCTACATTTTTCTGCATTCTTTCTCTTTTCCTCTTCCCTTCTTTTTTGCTTCTTTCTCTTTTCCTCTTCCTTTTTCTGCATCCTTTCTCTTTTCCTCTTCCCTTCTTTTTGTCTTCTTTCTCTTTTCCTCTTCCTTTTTCTGCATCCTTTCTCTTTTCCTCTTCCCTTCATTTTGTCTTCTTTCTCTTTTCCTCTACCTTTTTCTGCATCCGTTCTCTTTTCCTCTTCCCTTCTTTTTTGCTTCTTTCTCTTTTCCTCTTCCTTTTTCTGCATCCTTTCTCTTTTCCTCTTCCCTTCTTTTTTGCTTCTTTCTTTTTCCTCTTCCTTTTTCTGCATCCTTTCTCTTTTCCTCTTCCCTTCTTTTTGTCTTCTTTCTCTTTTCCTCTTCCTTTTTCTGCATCCTTTCTCTTTTCCTCTTCCCTTCTTTTTGTCTTCTTTCTCTTTTCCTCTTCCTTTTTCTGCATCCTTTCTCTTTTCCTCTTCCCTTCTTTTTGTCTTCTTTCTCTTTTCCTCTACCTTTTTCTGCATCCTTTCTCTTTTCCCCTTCCCTTCTTTTTGTCTTTTTTCTCTTTTCCTCTTCCTTTTTCTGCATCCTTTCTCTTTTCCTCTTCCCTTCTTTTTTGCTTCTTTCTCTTTTCTTCTTCCTTTTCCTGCATCCTTTCTCTTTTCTTCTTCCCTTCTTTTTTGCTTCTTTCTCTTTTCCTCTTCCTTTTTCTGCATCCTTTCTCTTTTCCTCTTCCCTTCTTTTTTGCTTCTTTCTCTTTTCTTCTTCCTTTTTCTGCATCCTTTCTCTTTTTCTCTTGCCTTCTTTTTGTCTTCTTTCTCTTTTCCTCTTCCTTTTTCTGCATTCTTTCTCTTTTCCTCTTCCCTTCTTTTTGTCTTCTTTCTCTTTTCCTCTTCCTTTTTCTGCATCCTTTCTCTTTTCCTCTTCCCTTCTTTTTGTCTTCTTTCTCTTTTCCTCTACCTTTTTCTGCATCCTTTCTCTTTTCCTCTTCCCTTCTTTTTGTCTTCTTTCTCTTTTCCTCTTCCTTTTTCTGCATCCTTTCTCTTTTCCTCTTCCCTTCTTTTTTGCTTCTTTCTCTTTTCTTCTTCCTTTTTCTGCATCCTTTCTCTTTTCTTCTTCCCTTCTTTTTTGCTTCTTTCTCTTTTCCTCTTCCTTTTTCTGCATCCTTTCTCTTTTCCTCTTCCCTTCTTTTTTGCTTCTTTCTCTTTTCCTCTTCCTTTTTCTGCATCCTTTCTCTTTTCCTCTTCCCTTCTTTTTGTCTTCTTTCTCTTTTCCACTTCCTTTTTCTGCATCCTTTCTCTTTTCCTCTTCCCTTCTTTTTGTCTTCTTTCTCTTTTCCTCTTCCTTTTTCTGCATCCTTTCTCTTTTCCTCTTCCCTTCTTTTTGTCTTCTTTCTCTTTTCCTCTACCTTTTTCTGCATCCTTTCTCTTTTCCTCTTCCCTTCTTTTTGTCTTCTTTCTCTTTTCCTCTTCCTTTTTCTGCATCCTTTCTCTTTTCCTCTTCCCTTCTTTTTTGCTTCTTTCTCTTTTCTTCTTCCTTTTTCTGCATCCTTTCTCTTTTCCTCTTGCCTTCTTTTTGTCTTCTTTCTCTTTTCCTCTTCCTTTTTCTGCATTCTTTCTCTTTTCCTCTTCCCTTCTTTTTGTCTTCTTTCTCTTTTCCTCTTACTTTTTCTGCATCCTTTCTCTTTTCCTCTTCCCTTCTTTTTGTCTTCTTTCTCTTTTCCTCTACCTTTTTCTGCATCCTTTCTCTTTTCCTCTTCCCTTCTTTTTGTCTTCTTTCTCTTTTCCTCTTCCTTTTTCTGCATTCTTTCTCTTTTCCTCTTCCCTTCTTTTTTGCTTCTTTCTCTTTTCCTCTTCCTTTTTCTGCATCCTTTCTCTTTTCCTCTTCCCTTCTTTTTGTCTTCTTTCTCTTTTCCTCTTCCTTTTTCTGCATCCTTTCTCTTTTCCTCTTCCCTTCCTTTTTGCTTCTTTCCCTTTTCCTCTTCCTTTTTCTGCATCCTTTCTCTTTTCCTCTTCCCTTCTTTTTGTCTTCTTTCTCTTTTCCTCTTCCTTTTTCTGCATCCTTTCTCTTTTCCTCTTCCCTTCTTTTTGTCTTCTTTCTCTTTTCCTCTTCCTTTTTCTGCATCCTTTCTCTTTTCCTCTTCCGTTCTTTTTGTCTTCTTTCTCTTTTCCTCTTCCTTTTTCTGCATCCTTTCTTTTTTCCTCTTCCCTTCTTTTTGTCTTCTTTCTCTTTTCCTCTTCCTTTTTCTGCATCCTTTCTCTTTTCCTCTTCCCTTCTTTTTTGCTTCTTTCTCTTTTCCTCTTCCTTTTTCTGCATCCTTTCTCTTTTCCTCTTCCCTTCTTTTTGTCTTCTTTCTCTTTTCCTCTACCTTTTTCTGCATCCTTTCTCTTTTGCTCTTCCCTTCTTTTTGTCTTCTTTCTCTTTTCCTCTTCCTTTTTCTACATCCTTTCTCTTTTCCTCTTCCCTTCTTTTTGTCTTCTTTCTCTTTTCCTCTTCCTTTTTCTGCATCCTTTCTCTTTTCCTCTTCCCTTCTTTTTTGCTTCTTTCTCTTTTCCTCTACATTTTTCTGCATTCTTTCTCTTTTCCTCTTCCCTTCTTTTTTGCTTCTTTCTCTTTTCCTCTTCCTTTTTCTGCATCCTTTCTCTTTTCCTCTTCCCTTCTTTTTGTCTTCTTTCTCTTTTCCTCTTCCTTTTTCTGCATCCTTTCTCTTTTCCTCTTCCCTTCATTTTGTCTTCTTTCTCTTTTCCTCTACCTTTTTCTGCATCCGTTCTCTTTTCCTCTTCCCTTCTTTTTTGCTTCTTTCTCTTTTCCTCTTCCTTTTTCTGCATCCTTTCTCTTTTCCTCTTCCCTTCTTTTTTGCTTCTTTCTTTTTCCTCTTCCTTTTTCTGCATCCTTTCTCTTTTCCTCTTCCCTTCTTTTTGTCTTCTTTCTCTTTTCCTCTTCCTTTTTCTGCATCCTTTCTCTTTTCCTCTTCCCTTCTTTTTGTCTTCTTTCTCTTTTCCTCTTCCTTTTTCTGCATCCTTTCTCTTTTCCTCTTCCCTTCTTTTTGTCTTCTTTCTCTTTTCCTCTACCTTTTTCTGCATCCTTTCTCTTTTCCCCTTCCCTTCTTTTTGTCTTTTTTCTCTTTTCCTCTTCCTTTTTCTGCATCCTTTCTCTTTTCCTCTTCCCTTCTTTTTTGCTTCTTTCTCTTTTCTTCTTCCTTTTCCTGCATCCTTTCTCTTTTCTTCTTCCCTTCTTTTTTGCTTCTTTCTCTTTTCCTCTTCCTTTTTCTGCATCCTTTCTCTTTTCCTCTTCCCTTCTTTTTTGCTTCTTTCTCTTTTCTTCTTCCTTTTTCTGCATCCTTTCTCTTTTTCTCTTGCCTTCTTTTTGTCTTCTTTCTCTTTTCCTCTTCCTTTTTCTGCATTCTTTCTCTTTTCCTCTTCCCTTCTTTTTGTCTTCTTTCTCTTTTCCTCTTCCTTTTTCTGCATCCTTTCTCTTTTCCTCTTCCCTTCTTTTTGTCTTCTTTCTCTTTTCCTCTACCTTTTTCTGCATCCTTTCTCTTTTCCTCTTCCCTTCTTTTTGTCTTCTTTCTCTTTTCCTCTTCCTTTTTCTGCATTCTTTCTCTTTTCCTCTTCCCTTCTTTTTTGCTTCTTTCTCTTTTCCTCTTCCTTTTTCTGCATCCTTTCTCTTTTCCTCTTCCCTTCTTTTTGTCTTCTTTCTCTTTTCCTCTTCCTTTTTCTGCATCCTTTCTCTTTTCCTCTTCCCTTCTTTTTGTCTTCTTTCTCTTTTCCTCTTCCTTTTTTTGCATCCTTTCTCTTTTCCTCTTCCCTTCTTTTTGTCTTCTTTCTCTTTTCCTCTTCCTTTTTCTGCATCCTTTCTCTTTTCCTCTTCCCTTCCTTTTTGCTTCTTTCTCTTTTCCTCTTCCTTTTTCTGCATCCTTTCTCTTTTCCTCTTCCCTTCTTTTTGTCTTCTTTCTCTTTTCCTCTTCCTTTTTCTGCATCCTTTCTCTTTTCCTCTTCCCTTCTTTTTGTCTTCTTTCTCTTTTCCTCTTCCTTTTTCTGCATCCTTTCTCTTTTCCTCTTGCCTTCTTTTTGTCTTCTTTCTCTTTTCCTCTTCCTTTTTCTGCATTCTTTCTCTTTTCCTCTTCCCTTCTTTTTTTCTTCTTTCTCTTTTACTCTTACTTTTTCTGCATCCTTTCTCTTTTCCTCTTCCCTTCTTTTTGTCTTCTTTCTCTTTTCCTCTACCTTTTTCTGCATCCTTTCTCTTTTCCTCTTCCCTTCTTTTTGTCTTCTTTCTCTTTTCCTCTTCCTTTTTCTGCATTCTTTCTCTTTTCCTCTTCCCTTCTTTTTTGCTTCTTTCTCTTTTCCTCTTCCTTTTTCTGCATCCTTTCTCTTTTCCTCTTCCCTTCTTTTTGTCTTCTTTCTCTTTTCCTCTTCCTTTTTCTGCATCCTTTCTCTTTTCCTCTTCCCTTCTTTTTGTCTTCTTTCTCTTTTCCTCTTCCTTTTTCTGCATCTTTTCTCTTTTCCTCTTCCCTTCTTTTTGTCTTCTTTCTCTTTTCCTCTTCCTTTTTCTGCATCCTTTCTCTTTTCCTCTTCCCTTCCTTTTTGCTTCTTTCTCTTTTCCTCTTCCTTTTTCTGCATCCTTTCTCTTTTCCTCTTCCCTTCTTTTTGTCTTCTTTCTCTTTTCCTCTTCCTTTTTCTGCATCCTTTCTCTTTTCCTCTTCCCTTCTTTTTGTCTTCTTTCTCTTTTCCTCTTCCTTTTTCTGCATCCTTTCTCTTTTCCTCTTCCGTTCTTTTTGTCTTCTTTCTCTTTTCCTCTTCCTTTTTCTGCATCCTTTCTTTTTTCCTCTTCCCTTCTTTTTGTCTTCTTTCTCTTTTCCTCTTCCTTTTTCTGCATCCTTTCTCTTTTCCTCTTCCCTTCTTTTTTGCTTCTTTCTCTTTTCCTCTTCCTTTTTCTGCATCCTTTCTCTTTTCCTCTTCCCTTCTTTTTGTCTTCTTTCTCTTTTCCTCTACCTTTTTCTGCATCCTTTCTCTTTTGCTCTTCCCTTCTTTTTGTCTTCTTTCTCTTTTCCTCTTCCTTTTTCTACATCCTTTCTCTTTTCCTCTTCCCTTCTTTTTGTCTTCTTTCTCTTTTCCTCTTCCTTTTTCTGCATCCTTTCTCTTTTCCTCTTCCCTCCTTTTTTGCTTCTTTCTCTTTTCCTCTACATTTTTCTGCATTCTTTCTCTTTTCCTCTTCCCTTCTTTTTTGCTTCTTTCTCTTTTCCTCTTCCTTTTTCTGCATCCTTTCTCTTTTCCTCTTCCCTTCTTTTTGTCTTCTTTCTCTTTTCCTCTTCCTTTTTCTACATCCTTTCTCTTTTCCTCTTCCCTTCATTTTGTCTTCTTTCTCTTTTCCTCTACCTTTTTCTGCATCCGTTCTCTTTTCCTCTTCCCTTCTTTTTTGCTTCTTTCTCTTTTCCTCTTCCTTTTTCTGCATCCTTTCTCTTTTCCTCTTCCCTTCTTTTTTGCTTCTTTCTTTTTCCTCTTCCTTTTTCTGCATCCTTTCTCTTTTCCTCTTCCCTTCTTTTTGTCTTCTTTCTCTTTTCCTCTTCCTTTTTCTGCATCCTTTCTCTTTTCCTCTTCCCTTCTTTTTGTCTTCTTTCTCTTTTCCTCTTACTTTTTCTGCATCCTTTCTCTTTTCCTCTTCCCTTCTTTTTGTCTTCTTTCTCTTTTCCTCTACCTTTTTCTGCATCCTTTCTCTTTTCCTCTTCCCTTCTTTTTGTCTTCTTTCTCTTTTCCTCTTCCTTTTTCTGCATTCTTTCTCTTTTCCTCTTCCCTTCTTTTTTGCTTCTTTCTCTTTTCCTCTTCCTTTTTCTGCATCCTTTCTCTTTTCCTCTTCCCTTCTTTTTGTCTTCTTTCTCTTTTCCTCTTCCTTTTTCTGCATCCTTTCTCTTTTCCTCTTCCCTTCTTTTTGTCTTCTTTCTCTTTTCCTCTTCCTTTTTCTGCATCTTTTCTCTTTTCCTCTTCCCTTCTTTTTGTCTTCTTTCTCTTTTCCTCTTCCTTTTTCTGCATCCTTTCTCTTTTCCTCTTCCCTTCCTTTTTGCTTCTTTCTCTTTTCCTCTTCCTTTTTCTGCATCCTTTCTCTTTTCCTCTTCCCTTCTTTTTGTCTTCTTTCTCTTTTCCTCTTCCTTTTTCTGCATCCTTTCTCTTTTCCTCTTCCCTTCTTTTTGTCTTCTTTCTCTTTTCCTCTTCCTTTTTCTGCATCCTTTCTCTTTTCCTCTTCCCTTCTTTTTGTCTTCTTTCTCTTTTCCTCTTCCTTTTTCTGCATCTTTTCTCTTTTCCTCTTCCCTTCTTTTTGTCTTCTTTCTCTTTTCCTCTTCCTTTTTCTGCATCCTTTCTCTTTTCCTCTTCCCTTCCTTTTTGCTTCTTTCTCTTTTCCTCTTCCTTTTTCTGCATCCTTTCTCTTTTCCTCTTCCCTTCTTTTTGTCTTCTTTCTCTTTTCCTCTTCCTTTTTCTGCATCCTTTCTCTTTTCCTCTTCCCTTCTTTTTGTCTTCTTTCTCTTTTCCTCTTCCTTTTTCGGCATCCTTTCTCTTTTCCTCTTCCGTTCTTTTTGTCTTCTTTCTCTTTTCCTCTTCCTTTTTCTGCATCCTTTCTTTTTTCCTCTTCCCTTCTTTTTGTCTTCTTTCTCTTTTCCTCTTCCTTTTTCTGCATCCTTTCTCTTTTCCTCTTCCCTTCTTTTTTGCTTCTTTCTCTTTTCCTCTTCCTTTTTCTGCATCCTTTCTCTTTTCCTCTTCCCTTCTTTTTGTCTTCTTTCTCTTTTCCTCTACCTTTTTCTGCATCCTTTCTCTTTTGCTCTTCCCTTCTTTTTGTCTTCTTTCTCTTTTCCTCTTCCTTTTTCTACATCCTTTCTCTTTTCCTCTTCCCTTCTTTTTGTCTTCTTTCTCTTTTCCTCTTCCTTTTTCTGCATCCTTTCTCTTTTCCTCTTCCCTTCTTTTTTGCTTCTTTCTCTTTTCCTCTACATTTTTCTGCATTCTTTCTCTTTTCCTCTTCCCTTCTTTTTTGCTTCTTTCTCTTTTCCTCTTCCTTTTTCTGCATCCTTTCTCTTTTCCTCTTCCCTTCTTTTTGTCTTCTTTCTCTTTTCCTCTTCCTTTTTCTGCATCCTTTCTCTTTTCCTCTTCCCTTCATTTTGTCTTCTTTCTCTTTTCCTCTACCTTTTTCTGCATCCGTTCTCTTTTCCTCTTCCCTTCTTTTTTGCTTCTTTCTCTTTTCCTCTTCCTTTTTCTGCATCCTTTCTGTTTTCCTCTTCCCTTCTTTTTTGCTTCTTTCTTTTTCCTCTTCCTTTTTCTGCATCCTTTCTCTTTTCCTCTTCCCTTCTTTTTGTCTTCTTTCTCTTTTCCTCTTCCTTTTTCTGCATCCTTTCTCTTTTCCTCTTCCCTTCTTTTTGTCTTCTTTCTCTTTTCCTCTTCCTTTTTCTGCATCCTTTCTCTTTTCCTCTTCCCTTCTTTTTGTCTTCTTTCTCTTTTCCTCTACCTTTTTCTGCATCCTTTCTCTTTTCCCCTTCCCTTCTTTTTGTCTTTTTTCTCTTTTCCTCTTCCTTTTTCTGCATCCTTTCTCTTTTCCTCTTCCCTTCTTTTTTGCTTCTTTCTCTTTTCTTCTTCCTTTTCCTGCATCCTTTCTCTTTTCTTCTTCCCTTCTTTTTTGCTTCTTTCTCTTTTCCTCTTCCTTTTTCTGCATCCTTTCTCTTTTCCTCTTCCCTTCTTTTTTGCTTCTTTCTCTTTTCTTCTTCCTTTTTCTGCATCCTTTCTCTTTTTCTCTTGCCTTCTTTTTGTCTTCTTTCTCTTTTCCTCTTCCTTTTTCTGCATTCTTTCTCTTTTCCTCTTCCCTTCTTTTTGTCTTCTTTCTCTTTTCCTCTTCCTTTTTCTGCATCCTTTCTCTTTTCCTCTTCCCTTCTTTTTGTCTTCTTTCTCTTTTCCTCTTCCTTTTTTTGCATCCTTTCTCTTTTCCTCTTCCCTTCTTTTTGTCTTCTTTCTCTTTTCCTCTTCCTTTTTCTGCATCCTTTCTCTTTTCCTCTTCCCTTCCTTTTTGCTTCTTTCTCTTTTCCTCTTCCTTTTTCTGCATCCTTTCTCTTTTCCTCTTCCCTTCTTTTTGTCTTCTTTCTCTTTTCCTCTTCCTTTTTCTGCATCCTTTCTCTTTTCCTCTTCCCTTCTTTTTGTCTTCTTTCTCTTTTCCTCTTCCTTTTTCTGCATCCTTTCTCTTTTCCTCTTCCCTTCTTTTTGTCTTCTTTCTCTTTTCCTCTTCCTTTTTCTGCATCCTTTCTCTTTCCCTCTTCCCTTCTTTTTGTCTTCTTTCTCTTTTCCTCTTCCTTTTTCTGCATCCTTTCTCTTTTCCTCTTCCCTTCTTTTTTGCTTCTTTCTCTTTTCCTCTTCCTTTTTCTGCATCCTTTCTCTTTTCCTCTTCACTTCTTTTTGTCTTCTTTCTCTTTTCCTCTTCCTTTTTCTGCATCCTTTCACTTTTCCTCTTCCCTTCTTTTTGTCTTCTTTCTCTTTTCCTCTTCCTTTGCATCCTTTCTCTTTTCCTCTTCCCTTCTTTTTGTCTTCTTTCTCTTTTCCTCTTCCTTTTTCTGCATCCTTTCTCTTTTCCTCTTCCCTTCTTTTTGTCTTCTTTCTCTTTTCCTCTTCCTTTTTCTGCATCCTTTCTCTTTTCCTCTTCCCTTCTTTTTGTCATCTTTCTCTTTTCCTCTTCCTTTTTCTGCATCCTTTCTCTTTTCCTCTTCCCTTCTTTTTTGCTTCTTTCTCTTTTCCTCTTCCTTTTTCTGCATCCTTTCTCTTTTCCTCTTCCCTTCTTTTTGTCTTCTTTCTCTTTTCCTCTTCCTTTTTCTGCATCCTTTCTCTTTTCCTCTTCCCTTCTTTTTGTCTTCTTTCTCTTTTCCTCTTCCTTTTTCTGCATCCTTTCTCTTTTCCTCTTCCCTTCTTTTTGTCTTCTTTCTCTTTTCCTCTACCTTTTTCTGCATCCTTTCTCTTTTCCTTTTCCCTTCTTTTTGTCTTCTTTCTCTTTTCCTCTTCCTTTTTCTGCATTCTTTCTCTTTTCATCTTCCCTTCTTTTTTGCTTCTTTCTCTTTTCCTCTTCCTTTTTCTGCATCCTTTCTCTTTTCCTCTTCCCTTCTTTTTGTCTTCTTTCTCTTTTCCTCTTCCTTTTTCTGCATCCTTTCTCTTTTCCTCTTCCCTTCTTTTTGTCTTCTTTCTCTTTTCCTCTTCCTTTTTTTGCATCCTTTCTCTTTTCCTCTTCCCTTCTTTTTGTCTTCTTTCTCTTTTCCTCTTCCTTTTTCTGCATCCTTTCTCTTTTCCTCTTCCCTTCCTTTTTGCTTCTTTCTCTTTTCCTCTTCCTTTTTCTGCATCCTTTCTCTTTTCCTCTTCCCTTCTTTTTGTCTTGTTTCTCTTTTCCTCTTCCTTTTTCTGCATCCTTTCTCTTTTCCTCTTCCCTTCTTTTTGTCTTCTTTCTCTTTTCCTCTTCCTTTTTCTGCATCCTTTCTCTTTTCCTCTTCCCTTCTTTTTGTCTTCTTTCTCTTTTCCTCTTCCTTTTTCTGCATCCTTTCTCTTTCCCTCTTCCCTTCTTTTTGTCTTCTTTCTCTTTTCCTCTTCCTTTTTCTGCATCCTTTCTCTTTTCCTCTTCCCTTCTTTTTTGCTTCTTTCTCTTTTCCTCTTCCTTTTTCTGCATCCTTTCTCTTTTCCTCTTCACTTCTTTTTGTCTTCTTTCTCTTTTCCTCTTCCTTTTTCTGCATCCTTTCACTTTTCCTCTTCCCTTCTTTTTGTCTTCTTTCTCTTTTCCTCTTCCTTTGCATCCTTTCTCTTTTCCTCTTCCCTTCTTTTTGTCTTCTTTCTCTTTTCCTCTTCCTTTTTCTGCATCCTTTCTCTTTTCCTCTTCCCTTCTTTTTGTCTTCTTTCTCTTTTCCTCTTCCTTTTTCTGCATCCTTTCTCTTTTCCTCTTCCCTTCTTTTTGTCATCTTTCTCTTTTCCTCTTCCTTTTTCTGCATCCTTTCTCTTTTCCTCTTCCCTTCTTTTTTGCTTCTTTCTCTTTTCCTCTTCCTTTTTCTGCATCCTTTCTCTTTTCCTCTTCCCTTCTTTTTGTCTTCTTTCTCTTTTCCTCTTCCTTTTTCTGCATCCTTTCTCTTTTCCTCTTCCCTTCTTTTTGTCTTCTTTCTCTTTTCCTCTTCCTTTTTCTGCATCCTTTCTCTTTTCCTCTTCCCTTCTTTTTGTCTTCTTTCTCTTTTCCTCTTCCTTTTTCTGCATCCTTTCTCTTTTCCTCTTCCCTTCTTTTTGTCTTCTTTCTCTTTTCCTCTTCCTTTTTCTGCATCCTTTCTCTTTTCCTCTTCCCTTCTTTTTTGCTTCTTTCTCTTTTCCTCTTCCTTTTTCTGCATCCTTTCTCTTTTCCTCTTCCCTTCTTTTTTGCTTCTTTCTCTTTTCCTCTTCCTTTTTCTGCATCCTTTCTCTTTTCCTCTTCCCTTCTTTTTGTCTTCTTTCTCTTTTCCTCTTCCTTTTTCTGCATCCTTTCTCTTTTCCTCTTCCCTTCTTTTTGTCTTCTTTCTCTTTTCCTCTTCCTTTTTCTGCATCCTTTCTCTTTTCCTCTTCCCTTCTTTTTTGTCTTCTTTCTCTTTTCCTCTTCCTTTTTCTGCATCCTTTCTCTTTTCCTCTTCCCTTCTTTTTTGTCTTCTTTCTCTTTTCCTCTTCCTTTTTCTGCATCCTTTCTCTTTTTCCTCTTCCCTTCTTTTTGTCTTCTTTCTCTTTTCCTCTTCCTTTTTCTGCATCCTTTCTCTTTCCTCTTCCTTCTTTTTTGCTTCTTTCTCTTTTCCTCTTCCTTTTTCTGCATCCTTTCTCTTTTCCTCTTCCCTTCTTTTTGTCTTCTTTCTCCTTTCCTCTTCCTTTTTCTGCATCCTTTCTCTTTTCCTCTTCCCTTCTTTTTGTCTTCTTTCTCTTTTCCTCTTCCTTTTTCTGCATCTTTCTCTTTTCCTCTTCCCTTCTTTTTTGCTTCTTTCTCTTTTCCTCTTCCTTTTTCTGCATCCTTTCTCTTTTCCTCTTCCCTTCTTTTTTGCTTCTTTCTCTTTTCCTCTTCCTTTTTCTGCATCCTTTCTCTTTTCCTCTTACCTTCTTTTTTGTCTTCTTTCTCTGTCCTCTTCCTTTTTCTGCATCCTTTCTCTTTTCCTCTTCCCTTCTTTTTGTCTTCTTTCTCTTTTCCTCTTCCTCTTTTCCTCTTTCCTTTTTCTGCATCCTTTCTCTTTTCCTCTTCCTTCTTTTTTGTCTTCTTTCTCTTTTCCTCTTCCTTTTCTGCATCCTTCTCTTTTCCTCTTCCCTTCTTTTTGTCTTCTTTCTCTTTTCCTCTTCCTTTTTCTGCTCCCTTTCCCTTTCCTTTCCCTTCTTTTTGTCTTCTTTCTCTTTTCCTCTTCCTTTTTCTGCATCCTTTCTCTTTTCCTCTTCCTTTCTTTTTTGCTTCTTTCT
>OZ038478.1:127904498-127926378 GCA_964036315.1 Acanthosepion esculentum | reverse complement strand
TACGGAACCGTCATTTAGCCTAACCTGCTCTTAACCGATCGAGTCACAGAGGATCGTTCGATTAGTAAAGTCGAATTTACTGTCTTTAAACATCAATCTTCCATGAATCACTCATGTGCATTCATATCTGCTCAAATGGAGATTTCTCGGACATTCTGGCCGGTAAATGTTATAAATATTGTTTGTTATAAAACAGAGCATTCACTTAAATATTTGTGTCTATAAAAAGAATGTATAAACATAAAAATGTCTTAAAATAATTGTCGGACTTTATCCATTTCATCATATATATATATATATATATATATATATATATATATATATATATATATATGTGTGTGTGTGTGTGTGTGTGTGTGTGTGTGTGTGTGTGTGTGTGTGTACGCGTGCGTATGTGCGTGCGTCTGTGTGTTCCTCACGCATATTTATATATTATCTATTGCATTTATACACGTGACATATATCTGACCAATACCACCTAACCAAATAATCTTAACATATCAGTTCTCTGTTTCTTTGCTTTTTTCATTTCTATCTCGATTTCTGATGAAGCTTTAATAATAGCGAAACATGTTAGACTGAGATATATTTCCGACTTGTTCTTCATTTTATTTTATTATCTTGTCGGATTTCCTATCCATATCTGAACTACATTTACAAGGCCCGGGGGCGGGAACTCGAGGTAGAGGGTTACATTTGGGGGCCATTTGTGTGTACAGGAATAGATGATGCTGTTATACCTGTCCTTGAACAGGTTAAAATTGTAGTGATCGGGGAAGCATCCTGTTAGGAGTCGGTTTCACAGGGCTGTGGTTCGCGGGATGTCGCACGAGTTGAACTTACTTCTCAACGATGGAATACGGAGAGAATGTGTATGGTTTGGTTCTATGTAAGTGGCATGACGTGTTCTTGCTGTGAAGGTTTACCACCGGCGGGTCCAGGCAATGTGTTAGTCCGATTACCTTCCGTGGAAATAGCAAAAGAGCAGCGAGAGGCTTGCCACTACCGCATGTGGGAGTGAGGTTGAGGGCTGGAGAAGGGTACGGAGACGCTTTTTGGACTCTATCAAGGCTGGAGAGTGAAGGCTAGCCAGCACTCGCTTGTAAAGGTAAACGATATTAGGAGGAGTCAGGTGGAGCAATACAGAGAGCCTGCATCTTTAGCAATGGATCGTATTTACGAGTTCCACTTCAGGTCGATTGCATTCAGCATGAAACGGACTGTCACCTCTAGATGTTGACTTCAAAGTCCACTTTCATATTTACATACAGTCTATCCTTGATATTGAGCACTTTATCCCATAAATATAGCACACTTTAAAACTATATATATATATATATATATATATATATATATATATATATAAAAGTAGGAGAACGAACAGTAGGATTACAGCGTTCAAAACATTAATTTAAAAATAGTGCTCAATGCATAAAGTAGAGCCGTAAATATTTATCTTATGCAGTGTTACATTACAACATGCACATATCCACTACAAAATTGTACATATATATATATATATATATATATATATATATATATATATATATATATATATATAGCCAGACGATTTCCTTTAGCATGAAACAGACTGTCGACTTCAATGTCCACATTTATATTTACATACGCTCTATCCCTGATATTGAGCACTTTAACCCATAAATATAGCATTCCTTAAAACTATATTTCTTCATATATATATATGTGTTTGTGCGTGTGTTTGTGTGTGTGTGTGTGTTTTCAAATATGTTTGTTTAAATAATATCAACAATTTCTGTCTATCAATTTTCTTTATTAAACTTTCAAATTTCAGAATTAGATGTTTTATTTTATCAGTAAATTTGCCAAAGTTCGTACTTATTTTTGTTTTATATTATTTTTTCCGAGTACTTTCGAATGTTGCTTCATTTTTTTTCAAGGTTTGTTCTGTGTAAATTTACGTAACGTTATGTTTTTTCGGCGTTCTCACATTACATGGTACCAATTTCAAGTCACTGAAGATTATATCATTTAAACAGTCAAACTAAAATTTGTACGTCCATTTTTTTAAAAACACACTTCAATATGCAGACCCCTTATGGAGAACGTTAATGTTGCCTGCTTATTTTCCCTTCAAAATTGAAAATGGTGTCAAAATAAATACTGAGGATTATAAGTTTTTTGTCAAGATATTGAGCGATAAGGCTCTGAACTAAGAGGAAACTTTATATTAAAGATTCACGGAAGTCATTTACTGTTCACATCCTACAATGTGTCCACTTTGCAAAAAAAAAACAAAGAAAATATTTAAAAAAACAATAAAGAATTAATGGAAATCCCACCTGCATCTCAAGATATGTATGGTTTATCACTACAAGAGATGCATATGAGAATGAAAAACAGTATCCGGACAAAGATCTCTTGATAGCAACAATAAATGCTGTGTTGGAATCGAGAGAGTAAAATATATAAAGAACTCACAACCATTTGATTACAGTGCTTTCCCACTTAAAATATGTAGAGGTAATAAACGATTAACGAAATGTTTAAACATACGGAACTGCTTTAATTACTTTGTTGAAAATACGGTTTTGTGATACACAAATATTTGTCAGTTGCGAACAAAAGAAAAATAAAATATTTGAATAACAAAATCACTTTAAATTATAAAGAAAACCAGACAAACAAACGAAAATAAAACACTATCACTTTAAATTGTACAAAAGCACATATTCAAAGGAAAAAATAAAACTGCATGAATTTTAATTATAAATGCAGATATGAAAGAAATGAAAAATTATTACTTCGAATTATAAAGGAAACAGGTATTCAGGAGAAAATGAAAATTTATAAATAAAAACAGATATTCAAATGGAAAACCGTTATCACTTAAAATTATAAAAACCGATAAGAATTTAAATAAAAAACAGATATTCAAATGAAAATAAAAACAGTATCACTTTAAATTATAATAAAAAACGGATATTAAATTAAAAACTGTATCAGTTTAAATTATAATAAAAACATTCAAATGAAAATAAAAACAGTATCACTTTAAATTATATTAAAAACAGATATTCAAATGAAAATAAAAACGGTAAAACTTTAAATTATAATAAAAACAGATATTCAAATGGAAAAATACCTTAGATTAAGAAAAACAGGTATTCAAATGAAAAAAATAGTGTCATTATAAAGAAGATCAGATAAAAACTGAAAGTAATAACAGTACCGCTTCAGATTATAAAGAAAAATATTTTCAAGTGGAAAATCAGTTTTAAATTGAAATAATACATATCCCTGTTAAACTAAGAATAACAGCAAAACGTGATTCAATAATAGCCTCGTTTATTTTTACTATCACGTCCACGATGGCGGCCTTCAGTGAATTCATAGTCTTATGAGGCTAGCTACTGGCTGGTCTCCCTGTCGATGACACATCAGAAATAGCCGAAAATTTATACGATAAAACAGCCCTCTCGTTCACATTGGCCACTACGTTTACTATAGTAGGTTAAATGAATACGTGGAGTGGTGGGTCTACTGGTTGCTCTCTTTCCCAACTAGTTTCTTTATAGTCGAAGATATTCAAATCAAGTCAGCTAAGAGGCTATGAAATCTACGAATATTGAGCGTGATATGTAGGCTGAAAGCCAAGTCAATTACTTCGAAATTCCCTCACACTTTCCCACACGTTCCCCCAGTAACCCTGACGATAACGCTTTCCTTCTCGATCTCTATTTTACCTCCATTTCTGACTCTTGTCTCGCTACGCAGCTCTGCCCTCTTGGCAACTCTGATCATGCCGTAATATCTATTAACATCTCCTTCCATTCCCCCCTTCAGCCAAGAACCTCCTACTAACAGAATATCTTTCTGTTATCAACAGGCAAACTGGGACACTTTCCAGGATTTCAATACACTTCTCTTTGTCTTTGCTCGTACTGAATTAGTGTTACTATTTGCTGATAGAATGAAACAATGCAAATTTGGTTGTAAAGATTATTGGCGGCTCTGCAAGAATGTGCTGAACAACAGCAAATCCACAATTCCTCTTCTATTCAATCAATTCCAAATCCTAAATTCCACAGCTGATAAGGCTGAATGCTTTGTTCGGAAATTCTCATGCAACTCAACACTCGACTCGTCCGGAGTACCAACACCTGATTTTCCACCTAGAACTGAGTGAGATGAGCATAATCCCGTCGATTACATTGGTAATCATCTCTAAATTAATCTCTCAAGTGGTGGTGACTGGATACCAGCCGTAGTCTTAAAGAAATGTGCTCCTGAACAGGCTTCAGTTCTCTCCAAATTATGTAACTATTGCCTCGCTGACGATTGCTTTCCAACCTGTTGGATGTCCTCGTCTATTGCCCCTGTTTTTAAGAACCCTTAAGACCCTTTTAACCCATCTATCATGCGATCAGTCTCCTACCACTCTTCGGCAAAGTCTTAGAGGCTTTCCAAAACGCCAAAGTGGTTAAGCACCTTGCATCTCATGATCTACTCTCTGACAAAAAATATGGTTTCCACTTTGCCAGGGCTACCGCTGACATGCTTACGGTCATAACTGGATTTGTATACCAGGCTCTTGATAATAACGACGAAGCTGGAGCTGTGGCTCTAGATATCTCTAAGGCGTTTGATAGGGTTTGGCATGCCGGTCATCTTCGTAAACTTCAGGGATGCGGTATTACACGACGATCATTTGATTTAATCCAATCATTCCTGTCAAACCGTGAAATGAAAGTCGTCCCAAACGGGTTCTCCTCCATTTCCTGTCATACAAACGCTGGTGTTCCCTCAGGCTCTATCCTGGGTCCTACATTGTTTCTGATATTCATCAACGATGAAATGTCATCGGTTCTCAAGTAGGCATCTATGCAGATGACACTACCATTTACTCCTGTCTCAGTAGTAAATCAGGCATTGCTGACAAAGTTAACCTGGCCCTTGGTCTCGAAAAGTGGGCAGGGCAGGAAATGGCTTGTAAATTTTAATGCCTCCAAAACGCAACTGCTCTTATTTACCCACCATAGCTAAACCTCCTTGCCTTCTATCAACGTGGCTGATGTTCAAATTCATGAGAGCGTCTCTCTCTGCATCTTCTTGGTCTCACGTTTTCCACTAACATGAGGTGGAACAGCTACATTGAATCAATAGCGACATCTACCGCAAGGAAAGTTGGTTCTTCGTGTCGCGCCCAAAGTTCTTTCTGGTCTGAGTCCATCCTTCAAATCTACAAATTTACCATTCATACCTTGCATTGAATACATTGATATATTCTGGTGCCCTCGCTGTTCATCTCGAGTTTCTCGACAAAATCCAAAGACGGATATGCAATGTGATAGGTGACCCGGCATATCGATTCTAGTCGCCTTCTCAGAGACGTAATGTGGCTTCCCTCTGTATTTTCTACAAATATTCTCGTAGCAAATGCTCCGACGAGCTAGTTTCACTGGTGCCCCAACTGCACGAATTTAAGCGTGCTACTAGGATGGCATCTCGGTTCCATCCTTTTAAAATTCCAACAGCTTCTCTCGCACTTCCCGGCAGTGGAACTCCCTTCCTCTTACTTCCTTCCCTGGTAACTATAATCTTCAAAAATTTAAATGTAATGTCAATCGACATGATTTGATGCCTTGATCTTTACTCTTTCCTCAGACACCGCACTTTACTCTTTCTTTCACTCTCTGTAACTCCTTGTCTGCTAGTGGCACTCCCACTTTGCTTGGAGTGAAATGCTTAGAAAAAATATTCCAGAGTTGTAATTCTCCTACACTATAGGCCCCAGTCTGTCCTACTATTTACCCATAGCTGGAGGGGGATAAGTGATTCATAACTGTCCCAAAGGTATATGCGAGTAGTGAATGCAACAAACTGGAATTTGAACTCGGCTCTCAGATTTATCATTCCGGCCTACATTATACAAGGCACATTCATATATATAGATAGATAGATAGATAGATAGATAGATAGATAGATAGATAGATAGATAGATAGATAGATAGATAGATACTTCTATTAATGCATTGACCTTCAACTGAATTGAGGTCTTTGGGCTACTGGCGTATTTCTTATTGAAAACGTTAAAATTTACCTTCCTCGCTGTCGTGCAATGATAGCCTAGGGGAAGGATCTCTGACTGATGTCAAATCGACCGGGTTTCGATCCCGGTTTGAAGCAGCCGGATGTCTAACTGCAGTGAAGTTTAAAATTTAAATGTAATGTAAATCGGCATCTTTTTATGCCTCGATCTTGATCCACGTCCTTCTCTTTATCCTTTCCTCAGACCACCCCTCTTTACTCTTTATTTCACTCTCTGTAACCCCTTGCCTGCTAGTGGCACTCCCACTTTGCTTGGAGTGAAATGCTTAGAAAAATGTGGTAAATCATGTTGCCTTTATTTCTTAACGGCCAGTGGTTATCACCATGAAGGATCATAATATATAACTTCAGGATAAAATGAACAGGCACGCTTCTTAACTGTATAAAACGCATGCTGGGTATGATCACTAAATATTGCACTGTGTTAACTCTATGGAAGCAATTGCCGACCAACCAAAAAAGAAATCCGAAAACTGCCATAAATTGGGTTAAGAGTATAGTCAGTAAAGACGAACGCAATATTTTACAATTTCACAATAATTATTATTAGGTTGTTTGGAAAATAATGTCCGGTTTCAGAATAAAACTTTTATTGTGTTCTAATACATTATTATAATAGTTGCAGAAAAATATATATTACTCATTCTTAATGATTGCTAATTTTATAACAATTTCTTTCGGAATTTAACTCAAAACACTATACTCTTCATCTAAAACCAAAATTTCACGCAATTACACGGATAATCGGCATGAGAAAGAGTGACTTTTATAGGAATGGCGGGTTAATCGTTCTAAAGATCTGGTAATGTAGGAAATGTGGATTTGATTAGAAAGTGGATTACAAGAACTTTTAAGAATCCTAGTTATGTGATTTATATAAGACGATTAATACTCTTGGCGTAACGTTAAACCTCGAAAAAGGATTTACCGACTGTGCATGGGAACTTGAGAAAACCCCAGTGTATATTAATAACATTTCTAATTATCACCCTTCCATTTACAAACATATTTTAGCATCCGTCATGAAGACTAATTCGTCTTATAGAACTATTCCCAACAACGCCAAAACAGATTATAAAACGGCACTGAGAAATTGGATACTGTGTCAACTGAATTTTTACTAATAAACTTGTGAAGAAAAATCGATAGGAAAATATACATTAATTTACTTAATTTCCTTTTCAATAAAACAGTGAAGGCCAAAACATGTAAGAAAAGAATTAGTTGGGACTCATTTCTATTCTAACAATAATATTATAAAAATCGTATTTTCTGTTAGGTTTTAACAAAATATTATATTTTTAATTGCATTTAGTTCACAAAACAAACAAACAAATAAATCGACCAGAATGGTAATGTTCGATATAATACTAAAACTTTGTGTTAGATATGTAGAAGTGCTTCTCTGCTAGTGAGTGTGCGTAAATACAGATGTCCATAAAGTTCGTGTTCGCTTTAAAAAATGTATAACTTTATTTGTATTTACGATAGAAATAATTTGTAAAAAGGATTAGAAAGAAGTAAATCTATATTTTTTAAGGTTTTATTGAAATTTTAAGTTTCCACATGTCCTCCATCATTGGAATCACGTCAAAAAAGATCGAAGAACTTGGTTGTGAGAAAATTCCTCATCCACCTTATTCTCCCGATCTTTCTCCTTCAGACTACCATTTGTTTCGTAGCTTACAGAATCATTTGGAAGAAACAGCTTTTGTAACACAGGAAGAGGTTAAACCGGCCATTTGTGAGTTCTTCGAATCAAAGCCAAAAGAATTTTACAGTAATGGGATTAGTAAGCTTGTTAATAGATGGAAGGAAGTCATTATAATCAGGGAAAATAGATTGTTGATTGAATCTGTAATTAAATGTAACATTTGGTGCCTTGTTTTCTTTATTCAAAATTCGGATAAAACTTATGGGATGACCTGATTGCTATACTTCAAACTAGGTACATTAAACTTTATAACATTTGTGGACTCCATATATATATATATATATATATATATATATATATATATATATATATATATATATACATATATATATATATATATATATATATATATATATATATATATATATATATATATATATATATATATATATATATATATGTACAGGGTGTCCATAAAGTTCGTCTTCACTTTTAAAAAATTATAACTTTATTTGTATTTATGATAGAAATAATTTGTAAAAAGGATTAGAAAGAAGTAAATCTATATTTTTTAAGGTTTTATTGAAATTTTATTTAACTTTCCACATGTCCACCATCATTAGCAATACAAAGGGTAATACGATTTTGCAGTTCACGGAAAACATTTGCCAACTGATTTACAGTAATGCCTGAAATCACATTAGTTATTTTAGCTATACTTTAAACTAGATACATTAAACTTTATAACATTTTTTACAGATTATTTCTATCGCAAATACAAATAAAGTTATAAATTTTTTAAAGTGCACATAAACTTTATGGACACCCTGTATTTAATAGTTTCCTAATATAAATGCGGTTTTATGATCTATGCATACCAGAATGTGTCTTACATCTCTTCTTATTTGAAAGTTTGGCGCAACACATTCTTCATATCACTCTATTTAGCATTTTGCCAGACTAAGCTAAGCTTTTTAAAGGTCCAAGTTGGATGAGTTATTTTCTATTTCTATCAATCTGCATCCTTCTTCCTATAAAGGTTACAGCCGATACTTCTACCGCCTTCTACAGATGAACGAAAATCATCTATAATTTAGAGAATAAATTTCAAAACTTAATCTTTGTTTTTTTTATCGTTACCACATCGATTCTACGTTTTATTTTTTATTCCATTTCCTTTCAGGATGCGGGCGATCATGGCTCTCCACAATTAAAATGACTTCTTGGGAGGAGGTGAGTTCTCGTTGCCATCGTTTTCTCAGATCGATGGCTAAATCTGGCTTTGAAGGAATGAACCGTGTAAGTCTTAGAGAGGACCACCCTTCTTCGAACCTAGTGGAATGTCACTACAGATTCACAAAGATCTGTGCCAAATAACAAAAAACCACATCACTTGAGGACTTTCAACAACGGCAACAACTGTAATAAATAGCACATGGAACTCGAAGAGAAAATAATGACATAGTCAAGATGTTGACGTTCCACACTACATCAAACAAAAGGTTAGGAAGGAAACCCGCTGGAAAGAGCAATAATATTAGACTTGATAAATCTATTTTCCCGATTGATTGATTGATTTGTGTTTTACAGTTTATCAACCCTTTGTGGTTTATTCAAAGCCGAAATATATTTTGGATTGTAGTAATAATATTTTTTTAAATGAACATAGCATTATCAGTTCTTTCTTCCAGGTACAAGTTCTACTACTTAACTCATAGCTTGGAAAGGAAATGCGTTCATACCTTTCTCAAGGGTATTCGGGCGTAACTGAATATAACAAACCCGACTGGAATTCGAACTCCGCCCTCTGATTTCTCATTTCGAACGCTATCTGTTATACCACTCGCACATCTACTTATTTTCCGGAAAAATTAATTTAACAGAATGATTTTAGAAATGAGTATATAGCGAAGAAAAAATAATTTAACATAATGATTTTAGAAATGAATATATAGCGAAGAAAACGGCAACTTACCTCGTCAAACCAAGAGACAGCGTGTCGCGTCTATCCTATGACAGAAAATGTGGCGAAAAAGAAATTTACTTACCAAAATAAAGGCACGTATTCCGTATAACATGCTGAAGACGGAATATTTTAGAAAAAAAGTCAGTCGCTATAAAAGTATTTTGATATGCTAAAATTGAGCGTCCTCTCCCAGTTGTTGATGAATGAAAAAAAAATGCTTGGCTGATAAAAACAAAAGAGAAAATAAAATTGTGGTAAATCGGCTACCGTGTTTGTCGAAGAGTAAGTTATATTTCTGACTAGTTACGTGCATTGTGATTTGTGAGATAGTACCTGCGAATCGAGTTTTCGCCATTTCTTTCTGCCCCAGATGTTCGAATCTGAACTTATAGTGATTTATTCTCTGCGTTGTAGAATTAATCTACGACAAATATTTCCTTTGCAATCCCATATCGCCTACAGAGTAGTAGCTGCTTTTTGAATTCATAGTTGTCATCCTCCTCGACAGTCCCGAGAACCTTGCTATTTAACCCATAGTTGGAGGGAGGAGAGATTGATCCATTACTTTATCTAGAGTTTTAAGCGAACGCAATAGATTAGACTGCAATTTGATCTCAGTTTGCCAAGTACACATCCAGCCGATAACCAATATCCTACCATCACCTATTAGGTAGGCGGCTACTTAGCTGAATATAAATGAATAAATAAACTGTAACATTTTATAATGGGTGTGATAACTTGGCAGGTATACTAGAGGACAGTTATTTATTTGCTTATTCATTTATTTATGGGACAAGGAATGGCATATGTGATTGGCGCTCGTTGGTTGCAACGCACGGAGTTCTTTAGAGAAGGCTTTATTAATTTAGTGACAGGAAACTGAAAACACCCGAGTGAGATTAAAACTTGATCAATATGTGTTCCACCTATTTTTTTTTCTCGGTCGTGTCGGGCAGGGGTTTACAGGCGAAGTTTTCTTACCCTGTGCGAACACGCGCATATACGCACGGGTAAGAGCACACACGCTTACAAACATATCCACTCATACATACCAGAAAACACATGCGAAACACATAAACTGGTGCGTGACACACGTGAGGTTCAGAAACTTTCCTTTTAAGTGCCGTGTCCCTTCCGGAGGTTGGTAATCAGGGACATTCACGCCTTCCTCTCCCTTGTAATTCAAAGCAAGGTTACTCCAGCTTTTGGGTTTTAGGTTTATCATCGATTCACAAATTCATTAGATAGGCGACTCGCTATATCACTCAGTCCCTCTGTATGTCATGTGAGTGTTAAATTCGCAAAGCATTCTTTTTTCTTATGTATCATAGAAATTTCAGCTGTTTTCTTCTAATTCTAAATATAAATATCCTTTTAGATGCAATCTTTCCTAAAAACTTCCATATTGCTTACATACTCAATCTATGATATTCTGAAACTTTATCTGTAGAGCTACATCTCTGTGGCTTGAGTCTGTTCTGCATATGTCAAGATATTATCAAGCATATACAGTCATATAGGAGATTAGGCATTACGTAATAATAAAGCAATCTTTACTTTGCTTCAAAAACATTTTTCGATCTGGAATTTTCACTCCAACTCATAATTTTCTTTCTTTCTTTCTATATTTCTTCATCTTTTACTTTTTTCTTTTTCTCTTCATTTTTTAATTTCTCTTTATTTGTTTCTTATTACTTTTTCCATATTTTCTTTCTTTTTTCTTTATTTCTTTCTTTCTTCATCTTTTCCTTTTTTCTTTCTTCTCTTCATCTTGTAAATTCTCTTTATTTGTTTCTTAATAATGTTACCTTTTTCTTTCTTTCTTTCTTTCTTTCTTTCTTCATTTTTTCTTTTTCTCTTTCTTTTCATTTTTTAATTTCTTTTTATTTGTTTCTTATTAATTTTTCCATTCTTTCTTTCTTTTTTCTTTCTTTCTTTCTTTCTTTCTTCATCTTTTGCTTTTTTCTTCTCTTCATTTTTTAATTTCTCTTTACTTGTTTCTTAATTTTTCCCATCTTTCTTTTTTCTTTCTTTCTTCATCTTTTGTTTTTTCTTTCTTCTCTTCATTTTTTTATATCTATTTATTTGTTTCTTATTAATTTTCCCTTCTTTCTTTCTTTTTTCTTTCTTTCTTTATCGCTTCGTTTTTTTCTTCTCTATATTTTTTAATTTCTCATTATTCGTTTCTTATTAATTTTTCCCACAATTCTTTCTTTTTTCTTTCTTTCCTTCTTTCTTTCTTCATGTTTTCCTTCTTCCTTTCTTCTCTTTATTTTTTAATTTCTCTTTATTTGTTTCTTATTAATTTTCCCATCTTTCTTTCTTTTTCTTTCTTTCTTTCTTTCTTTCTTCAATTCATTTCTTATTTTCTTTTTATTTGTTTCTTATCAATTATTCCCTATTACTTTCTTTTTTCTTTCTTTCTTTCTTCATTTTTTCCTTCTCTTCATCTTTTAATTCTCTTTATTTGTTTCTTATTAATTTTTCTCTTGTTCCTTTCTTTTTTCTTTAATTTCATCTTTCTTTCTTTCTTCATTTTTCCTTTTTTCTACTCTTCATCTTTTAATTTCTCTTTATTTGTTTCTTATTAATTTTTCCCTGCTTTCTTTCTTTTTTCTTTCTTACTTTCTTCATCTTTTCCTTTTTTTTCATCTCATATTTTATTAATTTCTCTTTATTTATTTCTTATTAATTTTTCTATTCTTTCTTTCTTTTTTCTGTCTTTCTTTCTTCATCTTTTGTTTTTTCTTTCTTCTTTTCATGTTTCAATTTCCGTTTATTTGTTTCTTATATTTCCCTTATTTCTTTCTATTTTTCTTTCTTTCTTCATATTTTCCTTCTTCATTCTTCTTTTCATTATTTAATTTCTCTTTATTTGTTTCGTATTAATTTTCCCTTCTATCTTTCTTTTTTTCTTTTCTTTCTTTCTTACTTCATTCTTTTCCTTTTTTCCTTATTCTCTTTTCATTTTAATTTGTCTATATTTGTTTCTCCTTATTTTTTCCCTTCTTTTTTTCTTTTTTATTTCTATCTTTCTTTCCTCAACTCTTCATTTTTTCTTTCTTCTTATTTTTTAATTTCTCTTTATATGATGCTTAATAATTTTTCTCTTCTTCCTTTCATTTTCTGTCTTTCTTTCTTTCTTGCTTCATGTTTTCCTTTTTTCTTTCTCTTCTCTTCATTTTAATTTCATTTTATTTTTTCTCATTAATTTTTCCCAGATTTTTCCTTTTTTTCTTCTTTCTTTCTTCATCTTAACATTTTTCCTTTCTTCACTTTATTTTTTAATTTCTCTTTATTTATTTTTTATTAATTTTTCCCATCTTTCTTTTTCCTTTCTTTCTTCATCTTTTCGTTTAATCTTTCTTCTCTTCATTTTTTTAATTTCTCTTTGTTTCTTATTAATTATTCCCTATTTCTTTCTTCTTTTTTATCTTTCTTTCTTTCTTCATCTTTTACTTTTTTCTTTCTTTTCTTCATTTTTTAATTTTTCCTTATTTGTTTCACATTAAGTTTTTCCTTTCTTTCTTTCTTCATCTTTTCCTTTTTTTTCTTTCTTCTCGCCATTTATTAATTCCTCTTTTTTTGTTTCTTATTACTGTTTTCCTTCTATCTTTGTTTTTTTCTTTCGTTCTTTCTTTCTTCATCTATTGTTTTTTTCTTTCTTCTCTTCAGTTATTAATTTCTCTTTATTTGTTTCTTATTTAATTTTCCCAACTTCCTTTTTTTCTTTCTTTCTTCATATTTTCATTTTTTCTTTCTTCCTTTCATTTTTTAATTATATTTTATATAATTCTTATAATTTTTTCTTCTTTCATTAATTTTCGTTCTTTCTTTTTTTATTTGTTGCTTCATGTTTTCCTTTTTTCTTTTCATTCTCTTCATTTTTAATTTCTCTTTATTTGTTTCTTATTAATATTTCCCCCTTTCTTTCTTTTTTCTTTCTTTTTTCTTTCATCTCGTCATTTATTAATTTCTATTTATTTGTTTCTTATTAATTTTTCCATTCTTTCTATTTTTCTTTCTTTCTTTCTTCACCTTCGCTTTTTCTTTCTCTTCATTTTTAAATTTGTCTATATGTGTTTCTTATTAATTTTTCTCTTCTTTCTTTTCTTCTTCATCTTTTACTTTTTTCAATTTCTCCTTGTTTGTTTCTTATTATATTTCCCTTCTTTCTTTCTTTTTTTTCTTTCTTTCTTCTTTTGTTTTTCATTCTAGTCCTTATTTTTTACTTTCTCTTTGTTTGTTTCTGATCAATTTTTCTAATTTTTCTTTCTTCTTTCTTTCTTTATTCATCTTTTCGTTTTTTTCTTTCATCTCTTCATTTTTTTAATTTCTCTTTATTTGTTTCTTATTAATTATTCCCTATTTCGTTCTTTCTTTTTTCTTTCTTTCTTTATCTTCTCCTTTTTCCTTTATTGTCTTCATTTTTTAATTTTTCTTTATTTGTTTCTTAATAATTTTTCCCTTCTTTCTTTCATTTTTCTTTCTTCCTTTCTATATTTCTTTCTTTCTTCATTTTTTCTTCTCTTCATCTTTTAATTTCTCTTTATTTGTTTCTTATTAATTTCTCCCTTCTTTCTTTCTTTCTTTTTTCTTTCTTTATCTTTTCGTTTTTTCTTTATTTTTTAATTTCTTTTTAGATGTTTCTTATGAATTTTTCCCTTCTTTCTTTCTTTTTTCTTTCTTCTCTTCAACTTCTAGTTACTCTTTATTTGATTCTTATTAATTTTTCCCTTCTTTCTTTCTTTTTTCTTTCTTTCTTTCTTCAACTTTTGATTTTTTCATTCTTCTCTTCATTTTTTAATTTCACTTTATTTGCTTCTTATTAATTTTTCCCATCTTTCTTTCTTTTTACTTTCATTCTTTCTTTCTTCATCTTTTCCTTTTTTCTTACTTCTCTTCATTGTTTAATTTCTCTTTATTTGGTTCGTATTAATTTTTCCCTTCGTTCTTTCTTTTTTTTCATTCTTTCTTTCTTCATCTTTTCCTTTTTCTTTCTTCTCTTTATTTTTAATTTCTCATTATTTGTTTTCTATTAATTTTTCCCTTCTTTATTTCTTTTTCTTTCCTTCATTTTTCCTTTCTTCATCTTTTCATTTTCTCTTTCTTCTCTGTATTTTTAATTTCTCTTTATATGTTTCTCATTAATTTTTCCCTTTTTTCTTTCATTTTCATTCATTCTTTCTTTATTTGTTTCTTCATCTTTCTTTCTTTTATTATCTTCATTCTAATTTCTCCTTATTTGTTTCTTATTAATTGTTCCCTTCTTTCTTTCGTTTTTCTTTCTTTTTTCATTCTTTCTTCATCTTTTCCTGTTTTCTTTCTTCTCTTCATCTTTTAATTTCTCTTTATTTGATTCTTAGTTGATTCTTATTAATTTTCCCTTCCTTCCTTTCTCTCCTTCTTTCTCCATCTCTTTCTTTTTTTCTTTCTTCTTTTCATTTTTTAATTTCACTTTATTTGTTTCTTATTAGTTTTTCCCCTCTTTCTTTGTTTTTCTTTCTTCATCTTTTCCGTTTTTCGGTCTTCTCTTCCTTTTTTAATTTCTTTCTTTCTTTTTTGTTTTTTCTTTATTTATTTTTTCTTTCCTTTCTTCTCTTCATTTTTTCATTTCTCTTTATTTGTTTCTTAATAATTTTTCTCTTCTTTCTTACTCTTATCTTTCTTTTTTTGCTGCATCTTTTCGTTTTTCCTTTCTTCTCTTCATTTTTTATTTTCTCTTCATTTGTTTCTTATTAATTTTTCCCTTCTTTCTTTTTTCTTTCTTTCTTTCTTTCTTCATCTTTTCCTTTTTTCTTTCTTATTTTCTTTCTCATTTTCATTCTCTTTAATTGTTTCTTATTAATTTTTCTCTTCTTTCTTTCTTTCTTTTTTCTGTCTTTCTTTCTTCATCTTTTGTTTTTTCTTTCTTCTTTTCATGTTTCAATTTCCCTTTATTTGTTTCTTATTATATTTCCCTTCTTTCTTTCTATTTTTCTTTCTTTCTTCATATTTTATTTCTTCTTTCTTCTTTTCATTATTTAATTTCTCTTTATTTGTTTCGTATTAATTTTCACTTTTATCTTTCTTTTTCAATTTAACTTCAATTGAAAGCTAAAGGATTAAATTTACTATACTCTGCAAGCAAATTCTTTGGTATATTTCAGACAGAAATTATATTGATTTGAATAGACTTACATTTTTTTCTATAAAATCGATGATGCCAGCCAATTTTAGATATTTGTAAACGCAACTTAAATTTTCCGTTTTAAAATTCTTGCAAAAATAAAATATATATTTCTGAAACGCTATTTAAGGAAAATTAGCAAAATTAAAGTTACGTTAATCTGATTTGAAACAAAATATTAGTTACTTATAATATAAAATATTGTATACAAGCATTTTCTAACCAGAGGGTCTTTTTATTCTGATGTGTTAATCGATTTATTGATGGCAGATTTACCGCCAAATATGTTCATAGTTAAGTTGGTATAGCAGACGACAAATTTTATCAGAGTTTTTTTTGTTCTCATAAGGAGTGGGTGGGGCAACTCTTAAAACAGGTTACCTTTTAAGAATAGATGTATCTGTTTGTACGACCATACTTCAGAAATTCTGTATCTTTAAGAATCTATACATTGATAAACACAAATCGAAATTCTTTTAAAATACTCTGGGTCTTCATATTGTAATAAGCTTTAAAATATACGATTAGTAAATATAGTTTTACTTCACAATATTCCCTAAGAATTATCTCATCGAAATTGAATTTTAAAAAATTCAAAACTTTATAAATTAATCAACTTTTAATTTTTTTAAATTGTAAAAAAAAGTAACAAATCTTGTAAAATTCATTTTTCATCGAATTTTGTTTTCTTCGCACAGAATGTATATTATTCATAAAAGCGAATAAAAGCTTCTCCAATTGAATAATATCTTAGTTTTATTGCGTTTTTTATCTTTCCATTCAGAACAAATATTCGGTAAGAAAAAAATTCGATGATTTAAATTCTTCAAAATATTCTGCTTTTAACTTAGTTACTAAAAATTATATCGATGAATTTCTCAAGCTTTCATAAAATTAAGAGGGGGGATATATGCAAAACAAAAAAAAATATTTTTACCAAAGTTTTCTAATAAAAAAATTCAAAAATAATTTCATTCGTTCACGATTAAGTCCTGAATATTTCATTAAAATCTAACAATTATTTGATTTTTGCAGGAATTTCCAAATTAATGTGTCGGTCACCGCAAAAGAAAACGGGCGAACATTGGCTATGATAAAAGTTAGTGGAAGAAAAACAAGTCTTTAAGTAAAAATTTCGAATGTTCTAAAAAGGATCTATCTATATTTCTGAGATGATGTATTATGTACACGATTTACATTATTCGGACTATTATCCCCATCTTTGTTGCCATATTTATCATAATGTTTCGGCCATTGTACGCTCCGGCCTTCTTCAGGTGGTTGTAATGTCGAACTGAACTCTTTATTTCGCTCGCTGGGGTAGACTGTTCTAGTTCCACGTGCCATGTTTTAATGGATGTCAGTTGTCAGTTATCTCCTGTTAATTTCCCTCTCCAAGTTCTCCACCGCCTTAACCAGGTATTGAACTCATACTCTTTGGATTTTATCACTGGATCTATCTAATGCCTTTATCCACTGTGCCATGTGTCCTTAAGACAGTGGAGCACTTAGAGAGGTGAATTAACAGGTGATAACCGACATCCATTAAACATGGCACGTGGAACTAGAATATTCTAAAATGAAGTAAAAAATTAATTAAATAATCAAAAAGTATTTTCATCCTTCCTCTTTCATTACCTTTGGAGTATGTTTTCGTTAAGGTATGCTGATTTTGTAACGCTCTCGTGTAGGTACCTAGTTTAAAATGATGGAAGCTGTTGTTATAAAATCGAAGAACCCAGCCCCCAGTAATATTAATTATGAACACGGCCACAATATACTCGTCATATTTGGAAATTAAGAATATATCAACTTTCAGCGACCTTTATACCATGTATAACGGCATCTACTCACCATCTATCTTAATAGGTTAATAAAAAATAACCCTTTGAAGATGGATTAGCTAGTTTAGCAGAAAACGCTCGGAACCAAAAAACTTTTATACATTTTTTTACATTTATTAAGTCTGAGGTGCTTTGAGGTAACGAAAGATGACTTTCAAAATCTAAGTAAAGTATTAAGAAACAGAAAAAAATCGTTAGAAACAAAGAAAAGAGTACTGAACTGCTATTTAAAAGCTGTTATGGCAGTGAATGCTAGACAATCTCCTCAATGATGAAGAAGAGATTTGAACCAACAGAAATTTGATTCTACAGAAGGATGCTGAGAATGCAATGGAACGAACATGTGAGCAACAACGAAGTTCTAGGGACGATGGAAACAAAATACTTAACATCAGGAAGAATTGAAATTTTTAGGGCACATAATGAGGAAATAGGGCTTGTAAAATGTTATACTCACAGGATAGATTGAAGGCTAGAGGAACAGAGGAAAACAACGCATAGCGTATCTTCAGTGAATGGGTGGCGGAGCTAGTTTTTGGAAAGATAGCAAAAAGACAGAATTTATTAAGAGCTGCAAAGGAGAAATAATTGTGGAGAGCCAACTCCCTGAAGGGACACAGCACAGAAAAAGTCCAGATGAGATTTGAAAATAAATTATACCTCTATTATTCTTTAATTAAAGCTGTTCGGTTATGTTTCTATTGCTTACTAGTTGCAGGAAATAAGTGAGTCACTTTTTTTACACAGAGTTTTTCCCTAAATCTCATTTATATCCAAAATTATAATTATCAATAGAATACCTTAGGGTAAGTAAACTTTTTTACTAGGTGGTCGGGAAAGTGGTCTTTATATTAGTAATATTAAAAATTAGTTTCACCCCAAAAACAATAGGCGAAAAAATATTTAAGTAAAAAAAAAAATCAGGTGAGTTACTTTTATTGAATAGCACTGTATATATAAACCCGGATGAGTGATATAACACTCAATAAAATTTATTTTCCCCGCCCCTTATCCTCATACTTTTACCCCATCATTTCCGGTAAATTCATTTCCGGTGTTCTGGTATATTGGAGTAGTTTTCTGCTTTGTACACCCTTCCACTTGCCCGAGGAGACTTTGCGGTAGAAATCCAAATTGCGAGGTAGGCTGGCAATTTAGCCATTTCTGAAATATCTTAGCACTACATATTCAACATCGAATTTTGCTTTGCGCACTTTTTTTTTTGTCCCCTACCTCTCAGGCGCGTCTGTTTTCAGGTTTCTTTTTTAAATTTCTCTCTCTCTCTTTCCTATCTCTCTCTCTCTCTCTCTCTCTCTCTCTCTCTCTATATATATATATATATATATATATATATATATATATATATATATATATATATATACACAAAAAGAGACACAAACAAAATAGGCGTCATTTTATATCTTAGGATCCTTTCAACCAACACATTTTCAAAGGCAATTGTTGGCGAAATACTAAAACAATCAAGACACACAACTTCTGGAACTTTTTATTTATTTTATTAATAATTTACAATTAAAATTCATTTTAATCGCGTTACAACTTTCGCTCCTCTTTCGTTATTATTGTGTGTCTTTATTGATTTAGTATTTGACCAACGATCGCCTTTGAAAAAAGTCTTGGTTGAAAGCATCCTAAGATATAAAATGATGTCTATTTTGTTTAAGTCTGTGTTCTATTTCTGTGGATACAAGTCTCTTTATATATATATATATATATATATATATATATATATATATATATATATATATATATATATATATATATATAATCATTTCAGCTCAGGCAAGACAAGATGCAAAAAGTTACTGAATGTGACAGAATATGAGAAAAGAAACACTTTTACAGTGAGAGAACAATAAAAGAACAGGAATTAAAAGACAGAAGATAACGATTGACACTGTATTTAAATGTTTGAAGATCAAAATTAAATGGGAAGCAAGGAGTCACAAGAGAGTTCTGTAAGCGAGAAGTGAACTCTTCGCATAGAAATTGCGACTACCTCTAGCCATTTCAACTGTAAAGTAATGAGACCTTCTTACCAATCTCGTAGTACGCTGAAATTCATAAGGTCGAGGTAACTTAGAGGAAAGTTCATCAGAACATTAAGCATGTAAGTATTTATAAATATGACGCAGGAAACCTACAATACGGTACTGGGAAAGTGACTGAATCTGAGATAACAGGTCAGGATCAATAACATTGCAGATTCTTCGCTGGAAATTATCAATAAGCTCTAAATATGTAGCAGGAGTACCAGAATAGATGTGGCAGCAATATTCTAAGACTGGACGAATGGTAAACTTATAAATATGTAAGATAGCGTCTGACAAGAAAAATTGTCTAGCACGAAACAGTGAACAAACTTACCTAGCAATTGATTCCATATAACCTTTCTTCTTTATGTCAGCGGAAAACGTTAGACCCAGATCCGCAATGTGTAACTTTCAAGGAATATAGCACCAGCCATCCTGATGAAATGCAATAACGGTTCTCTAAGACGATTAAAAGATAGCAAATTCATTCTGGAGGCGTTAAAATAAAGAAGCCAATGCTTGCCCCAGTTAACAATAGATTGTAGGTCATTTTTTAGATCAGCTACCAATTTGACCTTATCGAACCGAGCAGACTTACTATTAAAACAGGAGTAAATAGTTGTGTCACCAGTAAAGAAAAAATCTGCATCATCAGTCATGTATCAAAAGATACATGATCGCCTAAGCGTGTATCACGCATGGCACATAACTGACTGATTCCTTGTATATATGCCGGGTTCGAATTCCAGTCGAATCCATTGCATTCACTTACGTGCTAATACCCTTGGGAAAGGTATGAATCTTCCCCCCTACCACCACTACAACCAAGGGTAAATAACCAGACAGACCGGGTTCTATAGCCTTGGATGTATAGCAACTGGTCTACGGCAGAAAGAAAGGGCAACCTACTGCGGGAAAAAATCTGCCTCGTCAGTCATGTATCGCCTAAGCGTGTATCACGCATGACACATAACTGACTTACGATTTTGTAGTTTAATTTTAAAATAAACTGGTCTAACTATGAGAACAAATTCAATTTAGAATTTAGTAACAATGGCATTTTAAATATACACAATTCATCATATTTTGTCTAGTCTAGCAACACAGATTCCTTGTGAATCCTTGCTACCTCTCTATCCATTACCTTTCTTTTAACCAAACTGTGGTATTGACATAAAATGCGCGATCTTGTTTCTTCTCTTTACCTCCATATAAAGGAGATTTGCTTGTAATCGGTACTGACGGTAAATGATATAAAATCATTTCATTGCTCCAGATCTCTCCTTAGTATATTAGTTGACTATTCTTTTTTTTTTTAGAAATACTGCTGATCGGATGGCTTCAATTCTTCGAATATATATTCCATGATTTATCTTTGAAACTCTTCCAAAACATATCACTTTCATGTTCTACAGATAAGACGACATCCGCTATCAGAAAATTTGTTTTCGTGTTCCTAATTACCTCTGGGCTGAATTTGGCGATCTGTTTGAATTTCAAAGTCGTGGAGTGAGTCTATAATTTTATTCGTTCATGCAGATTCGGATTTATGCATATACAATTGATTTCTATGTTCAAATTCTACAATTCCCAGTGGATCACCATCCCTACCCAATGATGCCTATTTTACACACTTTCTTAAACAACATTTTGCGTTTGTATGACTGGCAGTTTTCTTTCTTCCTTATTTCTAATAATGATGTCGCCAGGATGCTTTCCAATCTTCTAGTACTTTCCAAATGTTTCCCTGGGCTCTTCTGGATTTCCCCAAACGTACCAATCATGTAATCTGGATAAGTAAAACTGTCATCTTCATATTGACAATTTATTTTTCAGATTTCTGACAAGGTCTAGGTTTCTTTCCAGTTTTTCTTTTTCTTTTTCTTTGATTCTCACTCTGTCGGTTCCTTTTACAAGAACGTCTTGAATTTAAAGAAGAAAAAAACTCCTCTTGTGCACGATTATTAAATTTGGTATTCTCGCCTGGATTGAGGAGAATGAATTTCAGTTTCTCAGATAATTTCATTTATTTATTTATTTATTTATTTATTTATTTGCTTCTTGTGGTCAAATCCCAAATGCTCGCAAAATTCTCAGTGGTTC
>OZ038478.1:127689498-127896998 GCA_964036315.1 Acanthosepion esculentum | reverse complement strand
TAGAGCTAGGCTTTTTAATCTCAGAATTCGTAGGAGAATCGATCTCCAATTTCTCATTTATTCGTATAGATTTTATAAAATAGGTTTTATTTAATTACCTATTATGTTTCTCTAACTCTTCAAATGTTAAATGTATAACAATTCAAATTTCTATTTTCCTATCGTTACACTATATTAATTTAATCTTATTCATTGTCCCCTATTCTGTCACACATGAAATAAAAATAATTGTTTGTACGGAAAATAAGGATCTACGTACAAATCATCTTTAAATTAATTGTCAGCAGAATTATCGTTGAACTTTTAAAAGGTAAGCTTAAACAGTAATTCAATACTTAAATGCAGCGATCAATTTTGAGTTCTGTAGTTTATTGAGGCCTATCGCATTTACTCCTCCCTAGCTATTGGGATGATCTCCAAACCAAGAGTCCTCCACAGGAGTTAGCTTAAATTGCCCCCGGTAGGACGGCTTTTAAGTTAGCTTAAAATTTTAAGCTACCTGCAATTTTGGGTACAAAGGGAAAATAATAGATACTCCTCTTGAACCATGAAAGCAACGATAATGCCTAATATATTAATATATATATATATATATTCAACCTCGCATAATCTGGCAACACTGAATCTGAGCTCAACGAAAATCGTTCCCTGCGCCTAACATTTCTAGGGCTTTTGAATGAGGTATGAATTATTGGAATCGGACCCGTGGGAGAGGAGGAGTTGCTTGGACACACATTTTTATTTTTTATATATAAAATATAAAAACATAACCCCGCTTTCGAATGTAACTATTAACTGATACAACGAAAATTAAAAAATTGAACCCCCTACCACCCCTTGTCTAGATGAATGGATTTCTCGGTATCCTTGGAAACCCTCAATTATGAATCTTTGCCGTGCCTTTAACAACCGTAAATTTTTTATAAATAAGTTACTCCAAAATTCGCATGACGAGGAAATGGAACTAATGTCTTTGGTTTAATAACAAAATTAGATTCCAAGGCTTTAGCTTCCATTTTTGAAACATGTTTATCACTGTGTAGCGAAAAACCCATATTTTAAATCAATTAATTTATAATATTAATGCTCTGTAAATTTATATTGAGCACTATTGTGTAAAAATAAAAATATCTATAAGAACACCGGATTTTATATCTTACTGTTCTTTCTTTTTATTTATATATACATACATTCATATATATATATATATATATATATATATATATATATATATATATATATATATATATATATATAATTTCCACTACAAGTTGAGCTCTCTTTGGTATACTTCCAGTTAAACCACTTATATATATATATATATATATATATATATATATATATATATGTAAGCAAATGTGTGGATGTAGATCCGACGGTATGATGAAAATGTGGAAAGGACAAAGCAAAATCCGAATATGTGAGTTTAAACTCACATATTCGGATTTTGCTTTGTCCTTTCCACATTTTCATCATATATATATATATATATATATATATATATATATATATATATATATATATATATATATATGGGAGAAAATGCCATATAAATGTTTATATATCGGAAGAAAAATTGTTGATAAAGCGGAAAACATACACACATGTGTGTGTGTGTGTGTGTGTGTGTGTGTGTTTTAGTCGCATAGAAATGCAGTGTGTGTATGTTGCTAATCGATATATTGACTTCTTTGAATCTCGGGTTATTACGCCGATGAGTTAATGGTGAAACTTATTCGGAGTTACTTCACAATATCTGAGGAAACCCTCAATCATTTTTAAACGGCTGAGAGGTTTTCAATACCAACTCATATTTATGTGTGCAAATACGTTCGATAGATTAATCAAATATCTGACCCTGATGAGCGTTTAGACGCGAAACGCATGTGTTGGTAAAAACCAGTTAAGTCACTTGAACTTTTCTTGATTAATTGAACACACACACACACACACACACACACACATATATATATATATATATATATATATATATATATATATATATATATATATATATATGAGTGGGTATGTGCGTATGTATGTGCGTGTGTGTCTGTGTGTATGTGTGTACTTGCGTGAAAGTGGGCACTAAGGTCAACACCAAGTGGCGACCGTCTATTTTCTGAAATCTTCAGGTCACGTGTGTTGTCGACTATTTATATATGCTTGTCAATTGTGCATTATGCGTAGCAAGGTCTATTCTATTATTCTAATTGTAGGAGATACCGGTTATATTATTATTCTAAAGGCTATTTGAGTAGAAATAATTGTGCGATTAGCATCCAGGTATTTGTACTTATTATATAGTGTTGTTTGTTAGTTTTCAACTCATTTTTTTATCTTTGATTACTAAGTGTCTTTTGTAATCATTCATTAATTATCTATTATTACATTATTATTAATTTGTTTTTATTTCCTTTGATTTGTGGCGTGTACACATTTCTTTCCGGGTCCCGCTCAGAGACCTAAAGTTAGAAATGGCATCATGACACTTTCCACTGAAAAAAATTTTTTTTTTACATAGATAAAGCCGTTCGTAAAGTGTGGGCTGTACTTGTGAGAACTATTTGTTGTATTTCTTTGAGGCATGGTCTTCCAGGAATCCCTTCAATTAGTCTACTGGAATCTTTTCTAACCAATCCCAGGGCTTCGACTACAACAGGGATTGCTGATGTTCCCATGTGCCACATTTTTGAAATTTCTATTTTATTATTATTATTATTATTATTATTATTATTATTATTATTAGATTAGATTTACTGGTGTTTATGTGTATATTAGTAGTTAATTTATTTGATATGAAGTGTGCTTAGCCTAATATTATAACAGCGCATTGGCAGTCGCTTATCACGCATACCAAGAACTGATCTACTAATACTAATACTAATAATGGGCATTTATATAGTTATTATATATATATATATATATATATATATATATATATATATATATATACATACATATATATATATATATATATATATATATATATATATATATATATATATATGTACCTATATACTTATATATATAAATATATATGTATGTATGTATATACATATATATATATATATATATATATATATATATATATATATATATATATATATATATATATATACATATATGTATATATTATTTATATGCTAATTAGGCAGTCATTTACATATTACTACATTTACTTAATTTTGCTTATTTATTTATACTCATTTTTGGTTTGTTTGTTATTTTCTTTTAGTGGTTTCAGTCAGTTATGTGCCATGTGTGATACACGCTTAGGCGATCATGTCCTGCTATTTACCCATAGCTGGGGGGGGGAGAAGAAGAGGATTCATACCTTTTTCCAATGGTATTAGCACGTAAGTGAATGTAATGAATTCGACTGGAATTCGAACTCGGCATATATACAAGGAATTAGTCTGTTATGTACCATGTGTGATACACACTTTGGCAATCATGTATCTTTCAATACATGACTGATGAGGCAGATTTTTCCCTCAGTATGTTGCAGATGCTATCCAACGCTATAAAATCCGTTCTGTCCTGCTACTTACCCATAGCGGGGCGGGGGAGAAGAAGAGAATTTATAACTTTCCCAAGGGTATTAACAAGTAAGTAAATAATGGATTCGACTGGAATTCGAACTCGGCATATATACAAGGAATCAGTCAGTTATGTGCCATGCGTGATACACGCTTAGGCTAACATGATATGACATGATATTTCTTTCTGCAGTAGACCATTTGCCATCCAAGCCTATAGAATCCGGTGTGTCCAGCTATTTACCCATAGCTGGCAGGAGGGAGAAGAGGATTCATACCTTTCCCAAGGGTATTAGCACGGATGTGAATCTTATCTAAAGTATGCTACGTTATCTGAATTGTACACACACACCTCACATACATACATACATATATATATATATATATATATATATATATATATATATATATATATATATATATATATATTACCTGTAGAAGATTATTACCTGCAGAACAACATTTCCGCCTACACAAACACGCTTTTAAAACCCATGCCAAATTTACTATAATTGAGAAAATAGTAAAGTTCACAGCAGATAACATTAGGAAGATTTTAGAAGGACATGAAAATAAGTGGATTTCGACGCTTGAGAACGCTTCATCCAAACGGGCTTAATCACAAATTTAACAATGTAGGTAGAAGTAATATATAACCCCACAGATCAGGAACTACCCTTATTTCCCACCCGCACAAGACAGACATACTTGCGAATGTTTTTAGGTCTCACACTTATATTCACATCCATACTCATATACACACTTACACACATTATATTCACTCACTCCTTAAGAACCAAATAACACGCACACACTTAACGGAGACACATCCCCTTTCCAGGAACCAATAAAACTGTCAAACTGACCAAGGGAATTCAGAGCAGCATGAATCCATCCAGCTCTTATCTTAAATAACAATTTAAAAGAGACTGTTTGACCAACACAAGGAATGTTGAAAAAAATAAAAAACAAAACAAAGAAAAACTACAGATAAAGTACATGTTCTCCATCAAGGCATTAATTTCTGTAGTTCACTGCTACTAATAATCAGATTATATTTTTCTCTTGATTATGGCCATGTTGGCCGAAACTAGTCGAACAATCTAACTGAAATAATAAAAATAAAAAGATATTAATATACAACCCAGTGTGTATGAAGATTTTAATTTTTTAATATTATTTATTGTACAAAACATAAGTTAAAATTTATATTCATGTCTGTATTCTGAGATAAATTCATATCATAATTACATATATTCTATCTCTGATATTGAGCACTTTTACCCATAAATATAGTATACCTTAAAAACTATATTTTTATAAAACACACACACACACACACAAATATATATATATATATATATATATATATATATATATATATATATATATATATATGCATGTATTTCGGTAGCAAGTATTCACCACGGTGTTTTCCTCTCGTTATTTAATAACCGCTCAAAAAAGCTTATTCGCGAAAGTGAAAGGATCCTATCGAAAATAAGTAGACAGAATGTGCCTTAATTATTTAACGAAACCTGGCTGAATATATATATATATATATATATATATATATATATATATATATATATATATATATATATATATATATATATATATATATGTGTGTGTGTATATATATATATATATATATATATATATATATATATATATATATATATATATATATATATATATATATATATATATATATATATATATTCCTCCGCGTGTGTGCATATATAAAGTTTCGTTCTGGATCGTTCTTTTAGAGTTGTTGACTGAGTGAACGAGTTAATGATTCCAGGAGTGTTTGATACTGAGACATTTTTTTTTCTTAAAACATAATCCCAAAACATGGGAGGGGCTTAAAACGATCAGGGACCGAGTGATACGAAGGTTCGAATCGTATGGGAATTAAGAAAAAGCTGCTCGAAGACATTAACAGACGGAAACTCCACCTGAGGAAAGTTGAATACGTCTGTTTTTTCGATCGACTTGAAACTAAAAACGAACTAGCGACAACCACTGGCGCCGGCCGGCTGCGAATCTGAAGTCTGCGACTGGCTGACGTCTGGTTTTCATAGTACATCAACAAGAAACATATGGGCAGAAAGTACGGGTGGGTTTTGCCTCGTATTCTGCGTGTGTGAATGTTTTTTTCTCCAGGCACGATTTGGCTTGATCCGAAGTAAAGAAAACTTGTATTAAATTAAAATTATAATCACATGAATATTTATATGTAATGATCATACGAACTTACTCAACATATATATATATATATATATATATATATATATATATATATATATATATATATATATATATATATATACTTAGGCATCAAGAATTCATTCGAAGATTAACTGACAAAATAGTAGCAAAATACATTTCTTTAAACGTTTTCCCCACCCCAAAAAAGGGGGCTATTTTTGTTGAAAGAACTAAATAGACAATCAAATTTTCCTTGTCTGTCATCTTCAACGAAACAGTAGAAAATAAGCGGAACACATAATTTCTTTCGTAAGACTTCTCAACCTCTACGCCGGTTGTCTTTAAATTTCAAAAAGGTATTTAAAATAACACACACACATACACCCCCACGCACACACACATCTATATATATATATATATATATATATATATATATATATATATATATATATATATATATATATAGTGTGTATATGTAACAGGAATACGCATTTTTGTATACATCCATTATATTGTTTAAAGATGTTTCATTAAATTCTTGCATATATATATGGAAGCGGAATATACGTATGCGTACACATGCTGACAAAAACACAAAAAGAATAGATCTAAGAACACACACAGGGGTCATTAGAATATAAAAATATCGATATCTTTCTCACCCTTCCTCTGACCAGTCTTAATTGTTTTATTACCCTTCACGTATAATTCTTTTCACTATATCGAGAATATTTAATATCGAAAAACATAAGAAAAATTAATTCCTTTTAATAATATGTGGAAATATTCACTCTTTGCCTGATGAAGGCCGCGAGACCGGAAACCCGTGTAGTAAAAATTATGTAAAAAAAATAAAACATAATAAAATTTTTTAAATTCACATTACAACCAAAGGCGTTTCCGGTTTCTCAATTCTTTTTATTATACACACTTTTGGAACTACTTTAACCTCTTCTGTTTATATATATATATATATATATATATATATATATATATATATATATATATATATATATATATATATAATTCGTCGTATTGAACACTTTTTAAAAAGTAAATGCTAAGAACTGTGAATTCTAACTTCATCGCTTCTTTCTCCTTCTTAATATATATATATATATATATATATATATATATATATATATATATATAAATAAAAAGGAAAGAACAGTAAGATATAAAATCCGGTGTTCTTATAGATATTTTTATTTTTACACAATAGTGCTCAATGTAAATTTAAATTTACAGAGCATTAATATTATAAATTAATAGATTTAAAATATGGTTTTACCGCTACACAGTGTAGCGGTAAAACCATATTTTAAATCTATTAATTTATAACATATAACATATATCCTCATGACACAAACTTATCAAATAAAGTTAATATCGTTGAACTCACGTTGAGTTTTACTTTTGAAGCCGAAACTAGTGATGGATTGTCCATCTTAAATATTACGTGAAATAGAACAAATTAAATGTTTACAGAAAAATAATATCTAACAATTTAAAACTTAATGGATTTATTTTTTATTCCGACATTCTTTATTACTTTAAATGTTATAGTATTTGAAATGGACGCCACATATTTATTTATTAAAGAACATGTATTACGTCCCATCGATTTGATCATTCAGATAATCCTAGAAGCCTGCATCACCCAGGGAGTCACGGAGATTCGATCCCTGCCGCGGAACGCATATTCTTTACAAGGATTTCTTAAATACGCATACAGATGGACATGGACGTAATGCACGTTGTTTAATAAATGAAAATGTCGCATCTATTACAAATGCGATATATCCACTATAATAACGTTTAAAATTATATATATATATATATATATATATATATATAAGTTAAGAAAAAATTAGTAATCCGTATAGGTAGTCCCAAGGAGGATGAAATCCTGAGAGCTCAATGTAAATTCAGAGCTAATAATTTAAAGAAAAACAGACCACTTTAAGGCTCCATGTAATAATTTCTTTCGCCATAGCCCTTTTAAAGGACGTAGGATCATCAGACTGCACTTCTAAAAGGTGAAACGGGGAAAAAAATTTTTTTTTTTTTCATTTTTCGTTTCACCATTTGGAAGTGCAGTCTGATGATCCTACGTACTTTAAAAGGGCTATGGCGAAAGAAATTATTACATGGAGCCTTAAAGTGGTAACTCTACCGAGTGAAGATAGCTTTGGCTGGTACCAAATTAGTTGTGTTTCAATCCTGGCTTCACTGAGAAGCTGTGATACAGCGAAACAGTACTGTCTATATATATATAATAAAATCATTAAAAGTAATCGACGCAAAATATCTATTGTGGTTATTAATATTTGCCTTAAAGTATATTTGCTGACTAATTTCGCAGTATACATACATACATACAGTCATATATATATATATATATATATATATATATATATATATATATATATATATATATATATATATATATATGTATATATATATATATATATGTATATATATATATATATATACATATATATATATATATATATATATATATATATATATATATATATATATATATACATACATATATATATATATATATATATATATATATATATATATATATATATATATATATACAAAGAGTTAATGGATTTTTTTAATCTGTCATATATTTATTACTTCAAATGTTATTTCTAGTGGATACCCACATTTGGGTAGATAAACTATTTGTTTTAAACAGTATTTATTTCGTCTACCGGCCCGCGCACTCAAGAAAACAGGAGGGTACAGTTTCTATACCATTTCTCGAGTATGCAAATCTCTAGACGGAATAAAAAAATGTTTAAAATAAACGGAGCGTATATTAAAATACGGATATCCACTAAAAATACCGTTTGAAGTAATAAATGTATGAACGGAGGTAATAATTAATAAAAAATACTTAAGAAACTTTCGTTGGTTTTCAATATAACTTGTAAATGAGAAAATTGCTGCGATACGAACTTCTGTTTTTAATTTTAATATTAATAGTTCTTTTCTGTTGCCTTCCACAATCAAGAGATACCTTCATTTTTGATTGCCACCATTCGTATATGCCACTTGGACGATATGTATTTTGTCATATAGAATTATAAAATAGCTGACGTGTAATATTTAGGCAAATTTGTATCAACAAACTAAAGATGTGTACAATGGCCCCATACAAAAATTGCTACCATTAAGTGCCGACCTCCGTATTTAACTTCTTGTATTATTGTCTGTTTCGTAGTGTGGCTAGAGACATTGCTATCGTAGGCGGTCAAATGATATTTTCTTTCTATTTTCCCCAAAGAAAATTTCCTCGTTACTCCCATTTTCAATCCATGCTATTCTCAGCATCCTTTTAGAGAACAACTAGAGAACAATATATCTGTTGTCTCAAGTCTCGTCTTCATCCATGAGATTTCCAGCATTCACTGCCTCATAGAAGTACTGATACGGCATGACAGTTCAGCACTCATTTTTTTTTCTAAAAACTTCTTCCTTAATATTTGCTTAGGCTTTTGGAAGACATCTTTTACTAACCCAATGCGCCTTCGTATATAGCTGCCAAATGATTTATCCTCTGTTAAAGCATTTCGCAGATATTTAACTTTTCGTACTTGTGCGATTCTGGCGTATCCAGTTCATAGATCGCATCTTTGGCCAGCCTTCTTGCTGGCAACCACACATTCTGATTTCTTACATTTGATAGTTCTGTATTATCACTTTCCTTTACTAGTTTATCTAGTATCTCCTACAGTTTATTGTCTGCCTCTGCTATCAACACTGTGTCATCGGCATATGTTTATTATGCCAATCAATTTCCCTAAACCAGAGTACATGGTTTTTGCAAGACCCAACACAAGAATTGAACTCATAACCATGTAACCCGATTCGTTCAATCAACGCCATAATCCAATAAGCTTTACATTATAACTTAATTATATGTATACATTTAAAATAATATCCGTTTTAAATACATGTATATATTTATAATAAAATCCGCATTTCCAGTAATGAATACTCGTAAAATGAAATCCATGTGCAGTTTTTGATCCGCTTACGACATCTGAGCTCTTAGAACAAAGAGTAAAATTCTCGCACTGGTCTAGGAATTAAAATTCTCACAATGGTCTTGGAGTTAAAATGCTTGCACTGGTCTTGGCGTTATAATTCTCGCACTGGTCTGGGAGTTAAAATTATCGCACTGGTCTTGGAGTTATAATTCTCGCACTGATCTGGGAGTTATAATTCTCGCACTGACATGGGAATAAAATTTCTCGCACAGGTCTTGGAGTTAAAATTCTCAGGCTGGTTTCGGAGTTAAAATTTTCGCACTGGTTTGGTAGTTAGAATTATCGCACTGGTCTTTGACTTAAAATTATTGCACTTGTCTTAAAGTTATCATTGTCGCACTGGTCTGGGAGTTATAATTCTCGCACTGATCTGGGAGTTATAATTCTCGCACTGACATGGGAATGAAATTTCTCGCACAGGTCATGGAGTTAGAATTATCGCACTGGTCTTGGTCTGGGAGTAATAATTCTCTCACTGAGCTGGGGGTTATAATTCTCGCACTGATCCGGGAGTTAAATTTCTCGCACTCGTCTTGGAGTTAAAATTCTCGCACTTGTATTGGCGTTATAATTCTCGCACTGGTCTGGGAGTTAAAATTCTTGTCCTGGTTTTGGAGTTATAATTCTCGCACTGGTCTCTGAGTTATAATTCTCGCACTCGTCGTGGTGTTTAAATTTCTCGGACTTGCCTTGGCGTTATAATTCTCGCACTGGTCTGTGAGTTAAATTTCTCCCACAGGTCCCAGCATTAAAATTATCGCACTGGTCTTAAAGTTAAAATTCTCGCACAGGTCTTGGACTTAAAATTCTCGCACTGGTCTTGGAGTTAAAATTCTTGTTCTGGTCTTGGAGTTAAGATTCTCGCCCTGGTATTCGAGTTAACATTTTCGCACTGGTCTTGGAGTTAAACTTCTCGCACTGGTCCTTGACTTAAAATTCTCACACTTGCCTTGGCGTTAAAAGTCTTGAACTGCTCTGAGAGTTAAATTTCTACCACATTTCTCAGAGTTAAAATTCTCGCACTGGACTTGCAGTTAAAATTTTCCCACTGCTTTGTGAGTTATAATTCTCGCACTGGTCTCGGTGTTATACTTCTCGCACGGGGGCTTGGAGTTAAAATTCTAGCACTTGCTTTGCCATTATAATTCTCGCACTGGTCTCAGAGTTAAAATTCTTGCACAGTTCTTGGATTTAGAATTATCGTACTCGTCATTGACTTAAAATTGTCGCAGTGGTCTTGGAGTTAAAATTTTCGCACTGGTCTGGGAGTTATAATTCTCGCACTGGTCTCGGAGTAAAATTCTTGTACAGTTTTTGGATTTAAAATTAAAGGTATTATAATTCTCACACTGGTCTGGGAGATAAAATTCTTGCACTGGTCTCAGAATTAATATTCTCGTACTGGTCTTGGAGTTGAAATACTCGAACTGGTCCTGGAGTTAAAATTGTCGCTCTGGACTTGGTGTTGAAATTCTAGCACTGGTCTCTGAAGTTAAAATTCTGGAACTGGTCTTGGAGTTAAAATTCTTGCACTGAACTTGGAGTTAAAACTCTGGCACAGGTCGTGGAGTTAAAATTCTCGTACTAGTCTTGGAGTTAAAATTCTCGCACTGGTCTTGGAGTTGTAATTCTCACAATGGTTTGGAGTTAAAACTCTCGCTCATGTCGTGGAGTTAAACTTCTGGCACTGGTCTTCGAGTTAAAATTCTTGTACTTGTCTTGAACTTAAAATTCTCGCACTTGTCTGGGAGTTAAAAATCTCGCACTGGTCTCAGTGTTAATATTCTCGCACTAGCATTGAAGTCAAAATTCTCATGCTGGTCAAGCAGTTATAATTCTCGCACTTGTCTTGGAGTTATAATTCTCGCACTGGTCAGCGAGTTAAAATTCTCGCTCATGTCGTGGAGTTAAACTTCTGGCACTGGTCTTCGAGTTAAAATTCTCGCACTGGTTTTGGACATAAAATTCTCGCATTGGTCTTGGAATTAAAATTCTGGAACTGGTCTGGGAGTTAAAATTCTGGCACTTGTCTCAGAATTAAAATTCTCGCACTGGTCATGGAGTGAACATTTTCGCACTGTTCTAGGAGTTATAATTCTCGCACTGGTCTCGGTGTTATAATTCTCGCACTGGTCTGGGAGTTAAAATTCTCGCACTGGTCTCAGAGTTAAAATTCTTGCACAGTTCTTGGATTTAAAATTATCGTACTGGTCATGGACTTAAAATTGTCGCAGTGTGCTTGGAGTTAAAATTTTCGCACTGGTCTGGGAGTTATAATTCTCGCACTGGCCTCGGAGTTAAAATTATCGCACTAGTCTTGGATATAAAATTCTTGCACTTTTCTTGGCGTTATAATTCACGCACCGGCTCGGTGTTACATTTCTCGCACTGGTCTTAGAGTTACAATTCTCGCACTGGGCTGGGAGTTGATATTCTCGCAATTGTCTTGGACTTATAATTCTCGCACTGGTCTCGGAGATATAATTCTCGCAATTGTCTTGGTGTTATAATTTTCACACTGGTCTGGGAGGTAAAATACTTGCACTGGTCTCAGAGTTAATATTCTCGCACTGGTCTTGGAGTTAAAATTCTCACACTGGCCTTGGACTTAAAATTCTCGCACTGGCCTTGTAGTTAAAATTCTCGAACAGGTCTTGAAGTTAAAATTCTCGGATTCGTCTTGGAGTTAAAATTCTTGTACTTGCCTTGGAGTGATAATTCTCGCACTGGCCTGGGGGTTAAAATTGTTGCACTGGTTTGGAGATAAAAGTCTCGCACTGGTTTTGGAGTTAAAGTTCTCATATTCGTCTTGAAGTTAAAATTCTCGCACTTGTCTTGGAGTTATAATTGTCGCAATGGTGTAGGAGTTATAATTCTCGTTCTGGTCTGGGAGTTAAAATTCTCGCACTGGTCTTAGAGTTAAAATTCTCACACTGGTCTTGGTGTTATAATTCTCGCATTGATCTTGGAGTTTAAATTTTCGCACTGCTCTCGGAGTTATAATTCTCTTACTGGTCAGGGAGTTATAATTCTCTCACTGGTCTCGCAGTTAAAATTCTCGCACTGGTCTCAGAGTTAAAATTCTCGCACTAGTTTTGGACTTAAAATTCTCGCACTGGTCTCTGAGTTAAAATTCTCTCACTGGTCTCGGTGTTAAAATTATTATACTGGTCTCGGAGTTAATATTCTCGAACTGGTCTCGGATTTAAAATTCTCGTGCTGGTCTCGGAGTTACTGATTATTAGCAATGATAACAGTTTCGATTAATGTGTTTTGAGTTTTTCGCTCAAGCTGTCTTTACTGAGAACTAATATCCTTTAGACAGGCATGAAACTGCGCTCTTTCCCATCCCCATAGACGAGGTCCATTCCAGAAGATGCGAGACTTTTTTTAGGAAGGACATTTATTAATTTCGACTAAGTAAAATCTGTTATCCTCATCAGAGTAGAATCCTTTGACCTCAATGCACTTGTAGCGCACCAGCTACTTCGTAAAGGGCCCATGGAAATTATCGATAGAATGTGTTCAGGACCCTTGTGTCCGCCTCCTCCATATCAATGTCCTCGAAACGGATGCCCTTGAGATTCTCCTTCAGCTTAGAAATTAACAAAGTTCATGGGGAACCAAGTTTTGGACTGTACTGAGGGTGAGTATCCGCGTTTTGCATCCCACAAAACTGAGTCTATCACCTTACCTGTAGATAAAACAACCTTGGCCTTCCTTGGAGCTGGTGAGGATGGCGTGGTTCAATTGCATGGAATGTCTCTTTGTCTCTGGCTCAAAGTGAGGAACCTAACACTTAATCTATATTACGAAACATTCAACCACACCAGCTGGATCTGGTGTGTTTTTTTCCGTGATGTGATCAGTCTGACGTGTTTTGATCAAATGTCAGAAGACGTAACACCAACCGACCAGAGACCTTCGTCATGCCAAGTTCATTGTGCAGAATATTCTCAACTCTCTCACGGGATATAATAATAGCATCGGCTATATAATTCATAGTCAGTTGTCTGTCGTCCATCACCATGTGGTGAGCACGATCAATAGCTGCCCACTTTTGTACTGCTGATAAAACTGGAGCATCATCCACTCATGTAGTAAACATGTAAGCATGAAACTCCTTGGGTGCTAAAGGTCGATATGCTGGTTAAATAATCAATCAATCAATCAATCAAAAACCTTGGGTGCTAAACCTTTTTTCAGCAGGTACTTGTTAACACCAATTTTTGTCCGTCTTCACGAGAAGTCGCTACTAATTACTGTTGAAGTCTTCTTTGAACAGTCTTATAAGAGTTTACTTCCAAACAAACAATTCCTTTTGCTATATAGGAATAAAGCGTCGCTACCGACACTGGAGTTTGAACACTGATCCCCAGAGAGCAAACACAGGCGATCCCATTTTGAATAAGGAGATCACATGATCGTAAAGGAAATGTATATATGGGAATTAGCGTGGTGTCTAAGTGATCACTATTTCTACACTATCCTCTATTCGGATCGCTACACGGATTACTATTCGGACCATTATTCGGTGATTAATTTTCGAGCGAGTATTATCGAGCAAGTAGTATTAATGCGAGTGCTATTCGAAAGCGTCTGACACGTATTGTTCAACAACGTTAATATAGTTGTATCTGCGATTGCAAAGTCTCTACTACAACGAGCATTATGAAAGTGACAACGTGTATTCGTTTAAATTTAAAAAAGAGTCAACGAGTGTTCGTTGACATCACAAAACATTTATTAACAAGGAGAGTTGAAATTAATGCATGCAAGACACAGTTCTAGCACTACCCATTCATAGTCTGCCTATGAACGTTCCAACCCAACTTCGTATATTGGATATCAGTTGTCTTTACAATTTAGGGTTATATTTAGTTAACGAATTAAATATTTATCACCATCTTTTCGTATAAAATTTTGAATTAAAAACAAAACAAAACGAGGGTGTGTTTATCCTCACTTAAATAAAATCTTTATTAACTAGCCGGCGAATTTCAGGTGCGATTGATCATTGAGGCACGATGTATGTTTGCATCGATTTGTTGCGGGTGTAGAGACAGCTTATAGCTACAGCCCTTCGTTACCGCCTGCGACATAGACATTTTACATGTAAAACAAAAGCCTGTTACATAAATACATAAAAATCGAAATCCTTGAATACGAATGTACTCGGGATAAAAACAATAAATGAAAATGAACTTTGATAACATTACCGATTATCGTCGTCGTCAGCTTTACCTCGTAGCCAAGAATTTAATTTCTTATTTGTGGATCGCTTCCTTTATAATGATGGCGTTGATGACTACATTCACGGCCAACGTGCAGATTCTGGACTAGAAGCTTCCCGTTTCACCCAAACTTCCCCAATCATTCTTTCCGTATCGCCGTTTGGCTTTGCAAGATTTGGTTGGAGATGAAAGAGAATCAGAGTAGAAGAAAGTGCCAATGACGTGAGTTTGTTTAAGGTGGACCCTAACTTGCCAGGAAGTGACCCACATTAGTTGATTTGATGACCATCCTCTGGGGCACATATGGAATGAGACATACAGAATCCAGTTATGAAGCTGCAACGGACTCTTATAATTCCGAGTGGCGCCTTGTGTAGCATGTCATGCGGAGCCCTCTTCATCCGCTGATTAAGCCGTTGAGATGCATTGTAATCATCATCCGCTTTTTCCATATTTGGGGTCTTTAGGGCTGGTTGCGCTTACTCTAGGCCCTCGTCTTCAATAGTGCTGCTAAAGATGGCCCAAGAGTTTATAGTAACATTTGATGACAAACTGTTTACTCCGACATCCAGTGTAAAATATATGTTTATCTATGTGTGTATGTTTCCTTGTGCATACCTATGATGGACGCTCTTTCCGCAGTGGAAGGGCTTGTTAATTAAAAATTGTATGGACAGAACTTGTCGATATTATTCGACAAAACACGGGTACTTTTCGTTCAGGCGGTCATATTTCTAAAATAACCGAGCGTATAAGCTGAAGAAGTTCATAGTATTTATTCAACTTAAATTGAGCATGAGGGAGTGCAGAGATTTTTATTAAGTAGGCAAGATGGCTTAGGAAACAATCTTATTTAAAAACTAAGGTCATTTTTGTTTGTTTTGCTACGCTAATGCAAGCAGATATATAAAATTCCGTGAAGCTGATTTTGATTTCACACATCGAACTGAGAGTAAACTGTCAAACGACATAGCAATAAGCCAGCATACTACTGCTGACACATCCGGGTAAAATTAGCGTTGTAAAGTTGTTTTTTCTTAGATTTTTGAAAGTCTGTAATGATTTCTATAGGTTAGATATCTGTTATGTTTCCGTGTTTTGGAAATGTTTCTGTTTTCAAATTATATTATAAAGTTGAACATAACGAAAATGAATTAAGCAATCTGTGTATATTTGGTACATATTATTTTTACAAGACCGCAATATGAATAAGTACTTTTCTGTAGAATCATTAAACATCATTATCTAATAAAAAAAACTATAAATTATATTATTAAATTTAAACTAAAGCACTTTAAATTTCAGAAAAAAGAACCGGAATCCTTAACGCACACAAATGCAGAAAAGTACTGAACGGCCGTTACGTCGTTTTCGGGTAACTCGTCAGCAGTGCGCATCTTCTGGATCCAGCTTGTCATTCTCTGGCTGGCGCGGCTTGGTGAAGCAAGTCGATAAAGATTGAATATCGACTTAGTCGCAACGTTTCTGTGAAAGGCATGAGAACACTTCACCCTGCGCTGACCAGGGTATTTGACGAAAACAGACAGCGATCATTCAGAAAATTGCAAACCAATAACTGACATCCACCAGGCAGCAATTACGCTAAAAGTTTATACTAATTTTCAAGTTTGCAGAAAGGGGCACAGATACTAAGGAGACAGTCTGAATGTAAATGTCTTTCCTTTAAGTAAAAAGCACGGTAAAGTATTTTTTTCTATGTATCTCATTATGCATAAAAAGTCTCACACATGCGCATAAAACTACCTTTTTTTACATGTTTCGCTGATGAATCGGCGTTACTAGAAAAAAGAATTTGACAATATTTAACATTCATGTCAGCAAAAAGGACGGTTTTCCCTTGACACCGCTATTATTTTAGCTACCCCCACTCCTCGGCAATGTTCATTGTTTTAAAAAGCGATGATCAAATAATCATAATAAAAGCTAAACAACTTTTTTTTGTTCTTGAGAATTTACAACAACAATATTAAACACTAATTATTTACTAGATTGTTTATTTACAACAATAATTTTATATTTACACCATTAAAAAAACTAATACAACTCTATTAAAACTAATGCAATGCAATATTTATCATTTAGCAATTTATAAATAAATCAATATAAAAAGTATGTTTTATTCCTAATTTCATAAAAATTTATTGAATTAATAAAATATGTGAACCAACTCAGGGTATCCTTATTATTCATAATTCTATGAAGTTTCAGTTGTATGGCTGATGTTTTGCCAGTCAGTCCGTTATGTGCCATGCGTGATACACGCTTAGGCGATCACGTATCTGTCGATACATGACTGACGAGGCAGATTTTTTTCCTGCAGTAGGTTGCCATTTCTTTCTGTGATAGACCAGTTGCCATCCAAGGCTATAGAACTCGGTCTATCCTGCTATTTACCCATAGCTGTGGGAAGAGGAAGATGATTCATGCCTTTCCCAAGGGTATTAGCACGTAACTGAATGTAATGGATTCGACTGGAATTCGAACTCGGCATATATACAAGGAATCAGTCAGTTATGTGCCATGCGTGATACATGCTTAGGCGATCATGTATCTTTCGATACATGACTGACGAGGCAGATATTTTTTCTGCAGTAGGTTGCCATTTCTTTCTGCGGTAGACCAGTTGCCATCCAAGGCTATAGAACTCGGTCTATCCTGCTATTTACACATAGCTGTAGACCAGCTGCCATCCAAAGCTATAGAAACCGGTATGCTGGGGAGGAAGAAGAGGATTCATACCTTTCCCAAGGGTATTAGCTCTCCGAGCCGCTATCCATTGCTCTACCGTGCTTCTCAGTGTTTTGCCATCCGTTCCAATAAACAATATAATAAATAACTAATGTTTATTATTTTTATCGCTGATTCTCAAGAACAAAGGAAATGAATAAATCCCCTTTCATATGTTTAGATTTTATTAAATTTTAATAATCGCTTTTTAAAGCAATAAACATTACCGAGCTGTGACGGTAGATAAAATAATAGTGGAGTCAAGGGAAAACCATTCTTTTGATACACCCATTTGTTTTTGTTTTTTTTGCTGGCACAAATGGGAAAGATCGCCAAGAATTTTATTTCAACAAAATCTGCACTGGCAAAGCAAAACGAAATTTATGACTGCATGATTTTTATTCTAACTGTATCGTTTTACAAATTAAACTATTTTATAAAAACTGAGTTCATATTAATTAAAATCTAATTGGTAAAACAATATAATTTCATAGGAGTAATGCTACCTACGTTTTACCTCGCTCATGTACATATCAGCCAAACATAATCCATACAGGGGTTGATAAGCCGTAAAAAAACTATTACGCAATGTGATTAAAGAGTAAGATAGTGTTAGCAATTTTACTTTTATAAAATAATTTTTGAAAATTGAATTTCTTATCAAAAAGGCACCGCGAGTAAATAAATTTGAAAAGCAATTGTTAAAATTTTTTAATTTTTGGACCGTCGTGTGTCTTTGTTGTGTCACCACTAATACAAGATGATTAATGTCAGCCACAGATCAGAGTCAAGCAGAAATACATAACAATCAATTGTCTTACAAGATTATTTTCTTTGCCAGTTTTTATTTCACAAAGCTGTGGCTTGTAAAGATAATTCTCCCATTCTTACATTGAAATTGTTTTTCTTTTACGAACACAACACGCCGCACGCTTTTAATTACCCCGCTTCTCTGTATGTATAATTTCACCATTTCATTGTATTTCTATCCCGAAGAGATTTTTACAAAACCTAATTATCTGCCCTTGACTTTGTTATAAGTTATGCATATGTCAAAAGGTAAGAATGTGCCATCTGACATTCTGCTTAGAGGCACGAGATGTTAGAAAGGCCATCACCTAAAACTACTCATATCAACTCTAATCTCAGTTTATCTCGTTGATAATTGACTTAGCCACATCACTGAAGCAATGTACGGCCAAGCCAGCTCTCGAGTAATACCTTAATTCCCTTCTCTTTTCTTTATCTGCTAATGTGTATCTGGTCGTTGTTTGAACAAATTATTGTCGTGTTTATGTACTGTAAAAATGTAACCGAAAGTTTTGCTCTTATTATACTCTTGTTATTGCGTGTTTTCACTCATGAACAAAGTGTTAATGTTATTTGCTATGTTAGAGGTACTTATTTTCTCCGGCTATTCCAATGAGACATTTTAATGCATGTTTTTCTCGACTTAACGTTAAAAATTTCAATACATCTGGAGATATTTCTTTCACACCTGCTGATTACATCCTGCACGTAGACAAATCTTCTACGTGTTCACTTGTAAATAGCCTCTCGTTATTTTATTTCAAAAATATTTAAGTTACTTTATTTTACGCAATGGGTAATGTAGCTAACACTTTTCAAATATACTAATGGCACAAATTGAGATCATAGACAAAGAACATCATTGGAAAATTCGTAAACTTAAGGAATCAGCACATATTCTAGGCCACAAAAATCTCCTGAGCCGACCAAGCATAGAAATGAATACAATATGGGAACCAGTAATGAGGAATGCCAGAGAAAAGCGATAGCAACAACAAAAATTGCAATATGAACTCTGGTAAAAACAGAAAAAGGATAACAGCAAAAAATTGCAATATGAGCACTGGTAAAAACCGGTAAAAAAATTGTTGCTGAAGACATTAGGTTTATAATACACAGAAATTCTTACTCAGCGGTCGTCAAGTACACATAGCACAGTGGACAAAGGCGTTAGTTAGATCCAGTGACAGGACCTAAAGTGTGTGAGTTCAATACCCGGTTAAGACGGTGGAGAACTTGAAAAGGGGAATTAACAGGAGATAACTGATAATTGACATCCAATAGACATGGCATGTGGAACTATAACAGTCTACCCCAGCGAGCGAAATAAATGGTTCAGTTCGACATTGCAACCACATGAAGAAGGCCGGAATGTTGTAATAAATATGGCGACAACAAAGATGAGGACAATAGTGTACATAATACATCATCTCTAAAGTTACTATTTTTTTTTTTCATAATCACGTTAGGTGAGCGGGTGGTGTAATGAATAGGGACTCAGAATGGGGTACGGATTCCAGTCGAGTTCCTTATATTCACTGACGCCCAAATGTAATTGAGAAAGGTATGACGCCCATCTCTTCTTCCTCTTGCTATGGGTTAAATAGTGGCGCTTATATATGGAAAAATCATTGTTATTTTCAAAGTATTATTCATTCGCTATTCACCCGTAAAAAGTAGAATTATTCTTACAACCTAAAATATATTTCGGCTTTAAATAATATATCAATTATGGACACTTTGCTTTGTTTTCATAAAGACACTATTGATGAAATAAACATATATATTTACAGTGAATAGAGAAAGATAAAGCGTTAAATCTAACAGAAGAATCATTAGGGTAAAGGAATATTGCCGAAAATCTAAAAATTATCAAACTAAGACGATCTACTCTGTTGCTGAAAACTTAAGAGACGCGTTCACTTCAAGAACAGATTGATTGATTATGTTTCAAATAATATTATAAAGTTGAATATAACGAAAATGAATTAAGCAATCTGTGTATATTTGGTACATATTATTTTTACAAGACCGCAATATGAATAAGTACTTTTCTGTAGAATCATTAAACATCATTATCTAATAAAAAAAACTACAAATTATATTATTAAATTTAAACTAAAGCACTTTAAATTTCAGAAAAAAGAACCGGAATCCTTAACGCACACAAATGCAGAAACGTACTGAACGGCCGTTACGTCGTTTTCGGGTAACTCGTCAGCAGTGCGCATCTTCTAATCAATGTGGACCCAGCTTGTCGTACTCTGGATCGGGCGGCTTGGGGAAGGAAGTCGTTGCTCTAGGAGCCAGTCCAGCGTGTTCTGTAAGCTTGCATAATGTCACCATCAAGAAGGGTGACATGTGCTATATTATATCTAAGAACTTAGTTTCCTCCTCACCACCGTAACCTGTTGGCCCAATGGTATGATGATTGCGTCGTATCGGGTTCGATTCTCAGTGTCGGCAGAAGATACGCACTACTGATGAGTCTCAAAAACGGACGAATATATATATATATATATATATATATATATGTGTGTGTGTGTGTGTGTGTGTGTGTGTGTGTGTGTGTGTGTGTGTGTGTGCGTGCGTGTGGCTTCCAGTGGCTGGCTTGATTAGTCACACACGTAGCCACATTAGATCACTGTGATGCTTAACTTGATTTCACTTGCATCCTATACAATAAAGTGTGCAGGTCACTGAATGGACCTACCCGGCATTGCAAGCCACAGTACCCTTATATCAATGCAGTAAGTGGCAACCTTGCTCGCAATGCCTGTGGCTTAAAATGCATGCCACTCACAGAACTAATCAATCATCAGAGTTGTCATCAGTGGCAAGGAAATCAACAATAATATCATTGAAGTGGTACTCGAATACGTCGACTTTCTACTATAATGTAGACGTGCATGTTATTTCTCTAATGCTTTTAATTAATTGTTTTAATTGGGCTTAGAAAATTTCTAATCAATAAAATTCCTTTTCATTTTCATGGTGTAACTTACTTTTCTGAATTAAAATTATTAAAACAGTCTATATATTAGCCGGATTAGTGAAGTAGATTAATCAAATTTTAGATTAATTTTAACAAGCTTCTCAAAACAAAAGCCACTCTCAGTGACGAGGCAAATTAAATAAACCAAGAATTTATTGAATTTCAATTCGGTTCAAGCATTTCCTTATTTTATTCTGGTACGATTCCGAAAAGATTACGATCAGCGAAAAACGGTTGGTTCATTTCTTACCAAACAAAAGCTCAGGTGATTGACAATTCGTATCAGTCTTTCTTATTCATTATAACTCTCTTGTGATGGCAACTAAAAGCCGAGCATCAAAGAATTCGGTCCAACATTCGCTGAAGGATGTCGAATGCAGCAGACACCTTATGTGACCGGACACTTTAACGAGGGAAAAATGATAAAACTATTTCGAAAAAGAAAATGAATGTTAATGGTAAGAACAGTTCGCCCCAAGATTCAAGGAAGAAAGAAATCGGAAATCTACAAAACGACTACAAAAACGGGAAAAATGGGAATTGGAGGACATATATACAAGGAATCAGTCAGTTATGTGCCATGCGTGATACACGCTTAGGCGATCATGTATCTTTCGATACATGACTGACTAGGGAGATTTTTTCCCGCAGTAGGTTGCCATTTCTTTCTGCGGTAGACCACTTGCCATACAAGGCTATAGAACCCGGTCTGTCCCGCTATTTACTCAAAGCTTGATTGAGAATAAGAGGATTCAAGGGTATTAGCACGTAAATGAAAATAATGAATCCAACTGGAATTCGACCTCGTCTCTCCGATTCCTAAATCCGAGCCGCTATCCATTACTCTACCGTGCCTCCTCTTCACCCCAAGCAAGGCGATAATGCCCCTAAGATGCAAGCTACTGGGAGTGAAAGAGAATTAAAAAGAATTTAGACGGAATCGGGAATCCAATCGTAAACAGCAAGAACGGGATAAGCCTCTGCTCCTGTTCAAAAGAACATTGGTGGGAGTGCGATCCGGAGAATAGGTGAACCTATCTACTTCTTTTGAGCGATAAATAGATAAATAAATAGTAAATAACGTTTCAGAGTTAAATCTTTACTCCTGTTCAAAAGACCGGGGTATGAATCGGACAATAGGTGAACCTATCTTCTCTCTTTGAGGAAGAAATAAACAAACAAATAAATCAATCAATAGTAAATAAAATTTCAGTGTTTAGGCAGAGACGTTAGAAATATGGAGCTGAAGTAGACTTTAAAAGGAACCGGACAACCATTCTTAAATAGGAAACCAAGGATAAACCTCTACTCCTGTTAAAATGCCGGCATTGAATGCGAACCTATTTATTGGTGTCCTTTTCAGGTGTTTTCAGAGGATTTTGAATTGAACACATTGTTTAATCATGGTGTGTATGTTGTTCTCATTCTATTTTTTACAGCAAGGTCCATTCTGTACAGGCCACTCGAAGTATAAAGTTACATTAGGAGGCAGTGTGTACAGATAGTGGGGTGATAACGGTTAACCCTAGCCTTGAACAGGTTAAGATTGTAGCGAGCGGCGAAACATCCTCTTGGGAGTTTGATCCACAGAGCAGTGGTTCGCGGGGAGAAGCTGTTAGAAAGGAACTCCTTACCGATTGAATACGGAGGGAATGTGGGTCATTTGCTACAATGTAAGTGGCAGGGGGGTCCTTGCCGTGAAAGTTAGAACTGGTGGAACCAAGGAATATAGTTCGTCCAAGCACTTTCCGTGGAAGTAGCGATAGAACAGCGACAGTTTTGCCACATCCCGTCTATGAGAGAGATCAGAGGGTGAAGAATTATCCACAAGGACTCGGAAATAGTTTTAGACTCTATCGACGCTGGAGAGTGAGATCTGAGTACTCCCTTTTTGGTCTGATCTAGCTCTTGTAAAGGTAGAGGATAGCACGTAGAGTCAGGTACTAATTAAAGCGGTACAAGGAGCCGATCATTATACCTACATCTTGATCTTCTTTTCTTTGTTAGTATTGCTCAGTTATTGATTGTGGTATTTTTGTTACTTCTCTCTCTCTCTCTCTCTCTCTCTCTCTCTCTCTCTCTCTCTCTCTCTCTCTCTCTCTGTACTACCAGGCCCAGAAACTGATGTCATAATTACTCCATATTCACGAACCAACGCTTTAAATAATGAAAGATTAGTTAATTTGATGGTATTCTGATTGTGAGTTCAATTCCTGGGTCGGGTAGTATAAACTCGGATTCATTAGAAACAAGTCTAACAATAACTGAACAGTACTAACAAAAAGCACAAGACGAAGAATCTTTATACATAGATCGCGGTATGAGGACAATAAAACCTCATAAATTAAATAATGAGTTTATTTCGAAATTCCCTGAAGTTTATCTTAGCCTACAGATACCTGAAGAAGGCCTGAGGAGACAACGGGCAAAAGCTTTTAGTAATTAAAAAAAATAATCCTAACTCCTCATCTCAGAAATCCGGCCGTCTTGGGTAAGACGATAAACTACATCCAACAGCGAGGCCTCTGATCAGGAGGTTTTGACGAGCGTGGAATCACGTCTTGATTGCTGGTGTTCCGGGTCCGCCCTGACCCGGGGTGGTGGCACCTGTTGGGGTCCCGCATATGAGCAAGTAGTTAACCCCCAAACTGGGGTCAAAACACTATGAAAGTTCAAAAATGTGTTTTGATACCAGCAATACATTTTTGTAAAAATTATTACAAGCCATACATTTTTGAAGAAAAAATATTATTAGCAATAGATTTTTGGAAAAAAATATTAGCAATAAAATTTTTAAAAAAATATTACCAGCAATAAAAATCTTGTCATTAAATAACCCTATGCCGTAAAACAAACCAAACCAAACCAGACTCAATACTTTAACCTGGAAGATATTTAATCCATAGCTTACGATCACATTCCAGTACAATCACCGAAGTTAAGCAACGTCAAGCCTGGTCAGTACCTCGATAGGTGATTGCTTGAGAATACCCGGTGAGGTAAGTTTGGACGTATGCGTAAATAACGACTAGCAATTGTTAATCGGAGAGCAGTGTTCCAGTTCCCATGGGGTTCTTATATTCATTTACGCGCAAATACCCTTGGGAAAGGTATGAATCCACCTCTTCTACACCCAGCTATGGGTGAGTTATTAGGAATTGTATCACTGACCTATTATCATCTCCAAAAGCATTCTTACAATCTAAAATATTTTCTGGCATGAGATAACCTGCAAAAAGTTGATAAGCCATAGAAAATAAATAAATGAATGAATCCATATTTTGTGCTTGAAAATTGAAATGTTAGTCAACAAAATAGGATTCCTCTATCAAATTACCAAAGAGGCTATTTTGGGAAAAAAAAAGTTAAACTAATGCTCTTATCACAACAAAAAGAGACTGTCTATGAAAGCGAACAAAAGCGAGCTTTCTTTCTACGAGTGTTTGCTTCTGAACATTTGGTGATGTTTTGTAGACTTTACATAAAATAAGCAGAGATGCGAATGTTGCTTTGAAAAATTGAAAAAACAAAAGACAAATAAAAAAGGTAAAAAAACACAAAAGAAAAGGGAAAAAAAGACAGAAGCAAATGAAATGGAATGTTTTGAATATCTATCTTCTTTTAACCCGGATTGGATAAACAATAATATTTTAAGTAAATATCTCAGTTTTCCTGTCAAATCCAGCAGGAAAACACAGACTGGCCTCTTAAATTTCTAAGTGTATGGCTGTGGCTTCTACATAACAATATTCAGAAAACATAAAATATTTGTTATCTTTAAAGAACAGTATTCGTTTTTTGCTATTTGAATATTTCGTGAAGTATATGAAAAATCATCGTTTCTTTTTCACATACTTAGGTAGTTAAAAAATTGAAATCGCTAGGTGCTAGTAAGTGTAAATATTGAACTGGTCTGGTGCTTCTACGTATTTAGAGATTCTTGATGAAATAAAAAGAAAAATCTGCAATGTCAATGTCATCACTTCCGGCTTATTGTTTGTTTTTTTTAAGCATTTCACCCCAAGCAAAGCGGGAATGCCACTAGCACGCAAGGGGTTACAGAGTGTGGGAGCAACAGTAAAGAGGCGTGATAGAGGAAAAGATTAAGAGAGAGACGGGGAATTTGATCAATTCATTTGAAGATGTCGATTGACATTGCATTTGAATAATTGAAGATTATAGCTATCACGGATGCAAGTAAGAGGAAGGGAGTTCCACAGACGGGAATTGCGAGACATGAAGCTATTGGAGTAGAAAAGACGGCTACATTTAACCGTTTTGACAGTGAAAAGGTGAGACTGAGGTGCCAACCTAGTAGTACGTTTAAATGCATGCAGTCTGGGAACTAGGGAAGTTAACTCGTCGGATCAATTACCGTGAAATTATTTGTAGAAAAGACAGAGGGAAGCAACGGCACGTCTGTGAGAATGTGACTGTATACGAGATGTCAGATAAGGACCAATTACATTACGTATATGTCTCTGCATTTTGTCGAGGACCATGAGATGATCAGTGGGGGCTCCAGATCATATATGACAGCAGTATTCCATTTAAGTAAAAAGCACGGTAAAGTATTTTTTCTATGTATCTCATTATGCATAAAAAGTCTCACACATGCGCATAAAACTACCTTTTTTTACATGTTTCGCTGATGAATCGGCGTTACTAGAAAAAAGAATTTGACAATATTTAACATTCATGTCAGCAAAAAGGACGGTTTTCCCTTGACACCGCTATTATTTTAGCTACCCCCACTCCTCGGCAATGTTCATTGTTTTAAAAAGCGATGATCAGAATTGTAATAAAAGCTAAACAACTTTTTTTTTGTTCTTGAGAATTTACAACAACAATATTAAACACTAATTATTTACTAGATTGTTTATTTACAACAATAATTTTATATTTACACCATTAAAAAAACTAATACAACTCTATTAAAACTAATGCAATGCAATATTTATCATTTAGCAATTTATAAATAAATCAATATGAAAAATATGTTTTATTCCTAATTTCATAAAAATTTATTAAATTAATAAAATATGTGAACCAACTCAGGGTATCCTTATTATTCATAATTCTATGAAGATTCAATTGTATGGCTGATGTTTTGCCAGTCAGTCAGTTATGTGCCATGCGTGATACACGCTTAGGCGATCACGTATCTGTCGATACATGACTGACGAGGCAGATTTTTTTCCTGCAGTAGGTTGCCATTTCTTTCTGTGATAGACCAGTTGCCATCCAAGGCTATAGAACTCGGTCTATCCTGCTATTTACCCATAGCTGTGGGGAGAGGAAGATGATTCATGCCTTTCCCAAGGGTATTAGCACGTAACTGAATGTAATGGATTCGACTGGAATTCGAACTCGGCATATATACAAGGAATCAGTCAGTTATGTGCCATGCGTGATACATGCTTAGGCGATCATGTATCTTTCGATACATGACTGACGAGGCAGATATTTTTTCTGCAGTAGGTTGCCATTTCTTTCTGCGGTAGACCAGTTGCCATCCAAGGCTATAGAACTCGGTCTATCCTGCTATTTACACATTTATTTTTATTTGCTTAGAGGCACGAGATGTTAGAAAGGCCATCACCTAAAACCACTCATATCAACTCTAATCTCAGTTTATCTCGTTGATAATTGACTTAGCCACATCACTGAAGCAATGTACGGCCAAGCCAGCTCTCAAGTAATACCTTAATTCCCTTCTCTTTTCTTTATCTGCTAATGTGTATCTGGTCGCTGCTTGAACAAATTATTGTCGTGTTTATGTACTGTCAAAATGTAACTGAAATGTTTGCTCTTATTATGCTCTTGCTATTGCTTGTTTTCACTCATGAACAAAGTGTTAATGTTATATTGCTATGTTAAGAGACACTTATTTTCTCCGGCTATTCCAATGAGACATTTTAATGGATTTTTTTCTCGATTTAACGTTAAAAATATCAATACATCTGGAGATATTTCTTTCACACCTGCTGATTACATCCTGCACGTAGTCAAATCTTCTACGTGCTCACTTTTAAATAGCCTCTTGTTATTTTATTTCAAAAAAATTTAAGTTACTTTATTTTACGCAATGGGTAATGTAGCTAACACTTTCCAAATATACTAATGGCACAAATTGAGATCATAGACAAAGAACATCATTGGAAAATTCGTAAACTTAAGTAATCAGCACATATTCTAGGCCACAAAAATCTCCTGAGCCAACCAAGCATAGAAATGAATACAATATGGGAACCAGTAATAAGGAATGCCAGAGAAAAGCGATAACAACAACAAAAATTGCAATATGAACTCTGGTAAAAACAGAAAAAGGATAACAGCAAAAAATTGCAATATGAGCACTGGTAAAAACCGGTGAAAAAAATTGTTGCTGAAGACATTAGGTTTATAATACACAGAAATTCTTACTCAGGTGTCGTCAAGGACACATAGCACAGTGGACAAAGGCGTTAGTTAGATCCAGTGACAGGACCTAAAGTGTGTGAGTTCAATACCCGGTTAAGACGGTGGAGAACTTGGAAAGGGGAATTAACAGGAGATAACTGATAATTGACATCCAATAGACATGGCATGTGGAACTATAACAGTCTACCCCAGCGAGCGAAATAAATGGTTCAGTTCGACATTGCAACCACCTGAAGAAGGCCGGAACGTTGTAATAAATATGGTGACAACAAAGATGAGGACAATAGTCCAAATAATGTAAATAGTGTACATAATACCTCATCTCTAAAATTACTATTTTAAAAGTTTCGCGCGTTTTTTCTATAAACACGTTGGGTGAGCGGGTGGTGTAATGAATAGGGACTCAGAATGGGGAACGGATTCCAGTCGGGTTCCTTATATTCACTGACGCCCAAATGTAATGGAGAAAGGTATGACGCCCAGCTCTTCTTCCTCTTGCTATGGGTTAAATAGTGGCGCTTATATATGGAAAAATCATTGTTATTTTCAAAGTATTATTCATTCGCTATTCACCCGTAAAAAGTAGAATTATTCTTACAACCTAAAATATATTTCGGCTTTAAATACCCACAATCAATTATGGACACTTTGCTTTGTTTTCATAAAGATACCATTGATGAAATTAACATATATATTTACAGTGAATAGAGAAAGATAAAGCGTTAAATCTAACAGAAGAATCATTAGGGTAAAGGAATATTGCCGAAAATCTAAGAATTATCAAACTAAGACGATCTACTCTGTTGCTGAAAACTTAAGAGACGCGTTCACTTCAAGAACAGATTGATTGATTATGTTTAAATGCATCAGAAGAAAAACTACGTTGTTGGCTATGTTTGCATTTTGCAGCCCAAATCGGGCCAATCCTTAAACGATGGCGGTTATCGTAACTAATTAACCTGTTCTATATGACTGCAAGCATCATTCTAAATCTATGAGCCATTTAAATAATTATAAATGTTTACATGATGGTGAATAGTGACTGCTATTCGTGAGTCAGCAAAACTTCAAATGGAAAGGGACAACAATTTAGTTGAAAAAATAGACAATATATAAAAGAATTATTGAATATTTCTATTTTGTCTTTGTGAACAAGAATCGTCATTTTGCGTGGTGACACAATGAAGGGGAAGATAAGCCTTAACAAACGTAATTCTCGTCAGTTATTGGATTCCTTTGTTGAAATCAAATCTTTCAACCAAAAAAGGATATAAGCATTTCTCAGGAGATTTATGCCCAATACAAAATCACATTATGTCTTCAACTGATTTCGTAACAGTTTTCACGTGCAGCATTTATTTCAGATCAAGCAGATGAAACTAGCGATTATGGAATGCACACGAAACTCTCTATGTGCAAGTGGATGCAAAATAAGTGAAAGATTCCTTAGTTTTTATGATATAAGTAATGAATCAAAGTTTCCTGTAGTGATAGAAATTCATTTACTGATACTATAACTAAATTAGTTAGTCAGACACACGTTGGAATAATTGTGATGGTTGGTAAATAAAATGGTGTAAAAGCAAAATTGAAAGAGAATGGATTAAAATATTGATTAGATTTTGATTAGAATCGACGAGAAAGCTAATGGAGTTCCTTTGTTTTTGTTGTTTTTTTTTTACATTTACACAGCTTTGATAAATTTTACAAAGCGGCGCAAAAGTTTCATTAGAGATTAATTTGAATATCAGCATTCCATCATTTTGCGCTGACAATCGCTGCTATAGATCCGGGACTATCTCAACTATAAAGAGTTGCACAGAAACTTGAAAAGTGCATTTGAAAATATTTTAGACAATAGTGATGTTTGGTATGGAGAGGGACGCAGTGAAATCGATAATCCATTCGCCAAATTGTATGATTTCACTTACATATGATTTTCGTGAATTATTTACATAGAAGCAGAGTTGATATTTGACATTAAAGAGTATAAGCAACTAGAAGAATGAGCAGGAGGAAATAAGTGATTCTATTCAATATTTTGAAAATTGTTATACTGATGAAGTTTATGAAACTATTGTCGAAGAAACAATGATCTATCTATCTATCTATATATCTATCTATCTCTACATATATATATATGTGTGTGCGTGTGTGTGTGTGTGTGTGTGTGTGTGTGTGTGTGTGGTTGAATCCGTCAAAACAGAAATAATAACAATATCTCCACACGTGGCAGTAATTGACGTAATTTACAGTTAACAGTATGAAAATAGCGTTCTCTAAATTCTTCCAGTTGCTAAGGACATTTTGTTATGTTATTACTAGTTACTTTGTTCAAATAAATTAATGTCATTTTTTGCCTTGAGAAAGTCCACATTGGACGAAACGCGTCGGCAACTATTACAGTTTTCTTATTGTCTTTTACACTTATAAATATTGTCTTTTTCTACAAGTTAACTCTGAGAAATTTTTCATATATATATATATTACGAATTCAATTTCAGTCATAGTGTCCGATCCCTATTGTCAGTTTCATGCTTCTACGCAATCGTTAGGTGGTCGGCAGCTGTAGTGAGAAAATGGGAACCTCTCTTCCCCCAGACAAGACCAAGACGGAAATAAATAAATAAAATTTTTTAAAAAATATGCTTGGTGCGTGGAAACCATGCACATACCAACCAAACTTACCTGGAGAGGGGAAAGTACCCGCCCGGTCAAGATCAAATACAGCCATAAACACACAATTGCACCCACCTGTATATTTTTATTGTTGCCAGTAAATACTAAATCACTTTGAAAAATAAATAGTTTACGTCAAACAACAAACAACAACAAGATTTAGAAGTAGAATTCATTTAAAATTTTGTTACAGTATTTATGCCACACCCTGTACATAGATAGATAGATAGATAGATAGATAGATAGATAGATAGATAGATAGATTGGTCAGCTTTAAAATTTTTGGAATTAGACAATCTGAGATAGATCTTTTCATTCTTCTCAAATTTCCCGCAGAATCCTTTGTTACTCTTTCACAAGAGTTCTACAGTAGTTCCCTGTTTTCTCTTCTCTATTTTGTGTAGTTGTTCATGCCCCTTATTCTTCTTTTCGCCCCGTAGGGACACCTTCCTTTGTAATCATCCGTGCCACGTTTCTTCGACGATAACCTCAGAACTAAGTTAATTGATCGCAAACACACAAAAGAAATTCCAACATTCATTCAACCATCTCTTCAACCTATGTTCAACGCGTTCACGAATCTTTTATTCCTCCATTCACTGTCTTCTCCCCAACATTTTTTGTGCCTGCTTTTCCTCTATCACGAAATTTCGTTGAACGGTTTACCTTTCCCCAGAGCCCGTCTTCTCTCTTCCTGCCTGCGGGCATTTATTTCTCGGGAATCTCATGGCCAGCCGAGCCAGGAGTGATAATGTTGCCTGGTGAAAATAGTGGTCGGTTTTTCCGAAGGGTGTTTTTGGGGGTCGAAGAACATAATATGTTTTCGGGGTGGATATGCGGTGGGATTGAAAACAAGTTTGGCGTTGGTTAGGAAGAGACAAACATTTAATTGAGCAGATAACAATTGTTAAAAATCAATCTTGAGTTTTTCAAAATTGGAACATTTTTTTCTTTACTTTCATTCATTTATTTTCCATTTTTCTTCCTTTCATTCTTTCTTTCTCATTTTCCATTTCTTTTAGTATTTTTACAACTTACTTTTCACTCTTTTCTATTTCCTATTTTCTCTTCCGCTTCATCCATTCCTTTCTGTTTCCATTTTCCATTTTTCATTATACTTTCTATTCTTGTATTTCTTTCTTTCATTTTTTCATCTTTTGATTCATCTTTGGGGGGGGGGGCGTTTTTGTCGTTGCTTCTTTCATTTCTTTCATTTTCTTCTTTTCTTCTTCCTTCGTTTTCTTTCTTTTTCTTTTCTCAATTTTTTCTTTATTCATTCCTTTCTTTCATTTCTTTCATCTTTTGCCTCATCTTTTTTTTGGTTTTTGTCCTTTTTTGTCGTTGCTTCTTTAATTTCTTTAATTTTCTTCTTCTTTGGTTTTCTTTGTTATTCTTTTCTCAATTCTTTCTTTTTTCATTCTTTTCTTTCATTTCTTTCATCTTTTGCTTCATTTTTTTGGTTTTGTCCTTTTTTGTTTTGTTGTTGTTTCTTTAATTTCTTTCATTTTCTTCATTTCTTCTTCATTGGTTTTCTTTATTGGTTTTCTTTATTTTTCTTTTCTCAATTCTTTCTATTTTTCATTTTTTTCTTTCATTTCTTTCATCTTTTGTTTCATCTTTTTTTGTTTTTTGTCTTTTTTTGTCGTTGCTTCTTTCATTTCTTTCATTTTCTTCGTTTCTTCTTCTTTCGTTTTCTTTCTTTTTCTTTTCTCAACTCTTTTTTTTCATTCATTTCTTTCATTTCTTTCATCTTTTGCTTTATCTTATTTTTTTGTTTTTTGTCCTTTTTGTTGTTGCTTCTTTAATTTCTTTCACATTCTTCATTTCTTCTTCACTGGTTTTCTTTCTTTTTCTTTTCTCAATTCTTTCTTTTGTCATTCTTTTCTTTCATTTCTTTCATCTTTTCCTTCATCTTTTTTTTGTTTTCTGTCCTTTTTTGTCGTTGCTTCTTTTATTTCATTCATTTTCTTCTTTTCTTCTTCTTTGGTTTTCTTTATTTTCATTTCTCAATTCTTTCTTTTTTTCATTTCATTTCTTTTTTCTTCATTTCTTTTTTCTGTATTATTTCTTGTTTCCTTTCTGTTTTTTTCCTTTCACATTTTCTTCCTTTTTTCCATATTCCAATTTCATAGCATTCCTTTTCTTTGTTCTTTCCTTTTGTTTTCCTTCCCTCTTCATTCTTTTCTCTTTCATATTAGTTCTTTATTTCCTCTCTCATTTTTATTTTACTTTTGTTTCTGATACCTTGTATATATGCCGAGTTCAAATTCTAGTCGAATCCATTACATTCATTTACGTGATAATACCCTTGCGAATTGTATGAATCCTCTTCTTTTCCTCCCAGCTATGGGTAAATAGTAGGACAGACCGGGTTCTTTAGTCTTAGATGGCAACTGGTCTACCGCAGAAAGAAATGGCAACCTACTGCGGGAAAAATATCCCGCGTCAGTTATGTATTGAAAGATACATGATCGCCTAAGCGTGTATCACGTATGGCACATAACTGACTGATTCCTTGTTTTTATGCTGAGTTCAAATTCCAGTCAAATCCATTACATTCACTTACGTGCGAATACCCTTGAGAAAGGTATGAACCCTCTTCTTCTCCCCCCAGTTATGGGTAAATAGCAGGACAGACCGGGATGACAACTGGTCTACCGCAGAAAGAAATGTCAACCTACTGCAGGAAAAAAAATCTGCCTCGTCAGTCATGTATCGAAAGATATATGATCGCCTAACGGTGTATCACGCATGGCACATAACTGACTGATTCCTTGTATATATACAGAGTTCGAATTCCAGTCGAATCCATTACATTCACTTACGTGCTAATACCCTTGGGAAAGGTATGAATCCTCGTTTTCTCACCCAGCTATGGGTAAATAGTAGGACATAACTGATTGACTTATTTCTTTCTGATTCTTATTACATCTTTTTCCTTTTCTTTCTTTCTATTTCTATTTATTTCGGCTCTACATTTTCTAATTTTAAAGTATTTTTCTTTTTTCATTCTTTTTTTTTTCGTAATTCACATTTTTGTATTTAATTTTCATGTACTTTCTTGTTCAATCAATATTTCTCTCATTTCTTTTGTCCTTCATTTTCCTCTTTTCATTCGTTCATTTCTTTTTTTCCCTACCATATTGCCCCCTTCTCATCACGACGCAGTTTCACGACATTTTGAACACTTAAGCGTCACTTTATCATAAATGAGTAAAAATGCCCTTTCTCAGTTGTATGATAATATTTAAAAATTCTTTTTGAAGTGTTTTATTAATTTTCGGGTAATAAGCATTCCTTCATAATAAAAAAAATGAAACAAATATTCAACAAATTCTACAGACCGCGGTATGCAACATATACTTCAATAAAACTGAAAAAAAACTGATTCGGCTATAATACATTTTTATTTATTATTTATTTAATTTTAACTGTTTTGAATGCAAATACTCAGACATTCAATCTACGGTTATTAGTAAACACATCGGAAATAACGAATAATCTTTTAGAAATATTACAACTTACAATTATATTACTGAAATAATCCCCCTTTCCAGAACAATATAAAGAAAATACCAAAGCTCATTTACTAATGCAGTCACGAAAACAAATTCCTACTACATTGCCTGAACCACGTAACGACTCCAGAGATTAAACAATTAATACATTATCTTTAAATATAAAAACCCAAATTTAAAACTAAAACAGATAAAAACAAGTAAAATAAATGAAATAAACAAACTGATGATCAGGATTAGAAAAAAAAACTACCACAAAAATCTTTCCCTCCTACCACTTTCCTATAATTCATTAGTGAACACTATATATTGAACCTAAACAAAGCCGAGTACAACATGGCCGGTTAAAGATATATATATATAGTGGCCTGACGATTGTGTCTAGCATGAAACAGACTATCGCCTCTAAGTATTGAATTCAATGTTCACTTTTATATTTACACACGCTCTATCTCTGATATTGAGCACTTTATCCCATAAATATAGCACTCATTAAGACTATATATATATATATATATATATATATATATATATATATATATATATATATATATATATATATACAGGATTGGTGTATACGGAATAAATTCCAATAACCAAAAATATAAGTGCTCAAAAGTGCTTAAAAGAGTGCTCAATACAGCGTGGAGCTAATATAATTTATTCAGAATATATATATACATAAATATGTTATAAAATCACTACAAAAATACCCATTTTATTTCAACACTTCTAGTGTCTTATCAAGTGATGGTGTTGAATCAAAAATATATTTTGATACAATCTTCAAGACATATATATATATATATATATATATATATATATATATATATATATATATATATATACATGGCCTGGAGATTGTATCAAAATATATTTTTGAAGTGTGTTATTGGTAACAGATACAAACTTGATTTGCATTATATTTTTCGTCTCGGATACTACCTGAATTTTACCAAAAAGAAAATAGTTTCCATACCTGATGATGACCAGGGAACCTGTCGAAAGTACTTGCATATTTAAGGAAACTCTAATACAGTTTATAACTTTAAAAAACAAGGATCATAACATTCATTGAGTGGTTAGTGGGTTAATACATTTTATAAATTTAATTAGCGAAATGAATTCGCCATTTTATCTCATTAACTTTACTTATTTACTTTTTATATGAATGATTCATTGTAATATGAATTAAACTGCACCACATAATTGATATAAACAGGGTGTCCATAAAATTCGTGTGTACTTTAAAAAAATTCTAATTTTATTTGTATTTGCGATAGAAATAATTTGTAAAAAGGATTAGAAAGAAGTAAATCTATATTTTTTTAAGGTTTTATTGAAATTTTATTTAAGTTTCCACATGTCCTCCATCATTATGAATAAAAGGGTAACACGATTTTGCAATTAACGGAAAACATTTGCCAACTGATTTACAGTAATGCCTGAAATCACATTAGTTATTTTAGCTATACTTAAAACTAGGTACATTAAACATTATACACCATTTTTACAGATTATTTCTATCGCAAATACAAATAAAGTTATAAATTTTTTATAGTGCACACGAACTTTATGGACACCCAGAATATATATATATATATATATATATATATATATATATATATATATATATATATATATATATATATATATATATAAAAGGGAAGTCAAAATGAAACTAAAGCAACTATGGGACAGTAATAAATTCAAAAGTTTCACAAAATAGGAATAGAGTTCATATGTAAATATGAATAGTCACGTGGTTATAGCGTTCTGATTTCATGCAGATAAAAAAGAAAAATGAGGTTATAAGACTATGAATTGTCCATTTTTTATTGTTTAGAAAGAAATCCCACCATACATCTGTAGGATTAGTCTATAAATTTTGGGAAGAAGGTTTTTGTTTTTATTCTCTGAGATTGTTACCAGCAAGGAAACCCGCTCTTGAGAGAAGAATGCGTCAATCCAATTTACACTTTAATTCCTATCGAGTGTCTGTAAGTAGAGTGCTGTCTTTTATATAAGTCTACGGAGTAATGATGAAAAAAGAAATCATTCATTTTACGCAAATTTAATTTAATTATTTAACAAAATTTCTGTCTGAAATTTTGGTACTAAGAGTTATCATTATTTAATTTACATTCGGTCTATTGTCCTCATCTTTGTTATTGTTATCATAATCTTTCGGCCGTTGTGCCCTCCGGCCTTCATCAGGTATATACCGATCCTAGTAATCGACAGAGAATTCTGAACTGAACCCTTCATTTAATCTACAGAGGTAGACTGTTCACGTTCCACTGCCCATGTCTCGGAATATCTCCTCTAGTTTTTAATTTTAGTAATGCTCAGTTATTTCTCTCCATGTTCCCACTGAGTTCAAGTTCATACTGCCTGGTCTATGGATTGAACTGACAATTACTACGAAGGCTGGAGGGGACAACATAGGGAAACGTTGTGTTAACAATAATAATGATAATGAAAATAGTTCGAATGTAAATAATTTCAGATCGCACTTTAGATAATCACTAGGTGTTTGACTACGGTCATACTGAGTCACGCTTTTATACATTTTACAAGCATGTATAAGTAAATAAACAGTATTAATTTATAATTACGTGTATGTGTGTGAAAGTTTTTTTTTCTAATTTTTCCAGTTTCTTTGTCAATTTTAAATTTCCGGAGATTATTTTAACAGCTACTTTTGACAAAATTTTCTCTCGGTTCCCAAAAATTCTAGTCGCCCTAGAAATTCAGAAACATTACCAATTCCATCTGTCCATTTCTTCCCCGCCCCATTTCCTTCCTTCCTTCCTTCCTTTCTTCCTTCCTTCCTTCCTTCCTTTCTTCCTTCCTTCCTTCCTTTCTTTTCTTTTGTTTTCATTTTGGTCTGGCGCTACAGAATCGCAAACAATACTGTACTAAATATGATAAAGCAAATCACTTCAGGATTTTTAACGGCCGCAACAAATACAGGAGATAACTGATAACTGACATCCATTAAACATGGCACATGGAACTAGAACAGTCTACCCCAGTGATCGAAATAAAGGGTTCAGTTCAACATTCCAACCACCTGAAGAAGGACGGAGCGTACAACGGCCGTAACGTTGTGATAAACTTGGCGACAAAGATGAAGACAATAGTCCGAATAATGTAAATAAAACGAGTAGCAGAGGCAACTGAAACAGAAATTAGTAACATAATCGAAGTGTTAATATTTCACACGACTTCACACAAAAGGTTAGGAAGGAATAGAAAAAGTTAGCAGACTTGATAAACCTATTTTCCTTAAAAAAATCTATTAAGAGGCATTAAGATTTTACAAAGTTCAACCGAATGTAGCATTGGTTGCTTGCTCAATGAATACCGAATGTTTCCATATACTACTAACATTACTCTCCTAGCCCTAACTCTTACTGTAGATCTTACTAACTTCAGCATAGAATCTGTTCCTTATTAAGTATATACAGGTTGAGAAACCTTTATCCGAAATTCTTGGAACTCGAAACGCTTTGGTATTCAGATTTTTTCGGATTTTAGGGTACAAGCTATATAATTTCTATATAGCATCTATAAAATGTGTCAGGTTGAGAATGGAATCCAAGCATAAATACTTTATCCCTTTACATTTCATAACACTGTTTTTCATATACCCCTAAGGTAGTTTTATATAAAATGCAATAACTTTTTTGTACATGTCATTAATCGTCATGTAATTCTCACACGAATGTTTAAGTGGTGAAATTAAGATTTCACATGAAAATAACATTTTGTATTTTCTGTACTACTTATAAAATATATAAATGTAGGACTTTTTGACATTTTGATTAATAACTTAACTGAGCACGAAACACCTGGTAAGTAATCCAAGTGTTGCAGTGACGATCACTGACAAAAAAAAACAATAAATACTGGCACCACTACATAGGTGTGTTAGGGGAACCCCCACACGAGGATGATGGGGTCACTGACAACAGATGGATATTACGTAGGAACCTTCCAAGTGCTTTCTGAAATATTCCAATTGTGGCAAGTCATAACAGCACCTGAAAAACTGAAGATTTTCGGATTTGGAAGGTTTCCGGATTTGGGAATTTCTAATAAAGGAAACTGAACCTATACTATGATATCTCTATACATACCTATTATAAAGGTCAATTTATAAATTGAGTGAAATAAGATATTAACAACAATCATCATCAGTACCATCTCCGGGTCCCTGTGCAATTGACAACCTGACCAGTTTCCTCCACGTATTTGGCTTTCAAACCGGAGAGTTAATCATTCATACGTAGAGTGTTTTGGCAAGTACATCCTTACCCAGGTCAAACCACGGCTGATGTCCTCCAACTTGAAGGCTTGACTTGGTCACGGATACGTGGCCGTTGATTTCATCGTTGGAAATCTTCTGCCCTGGCTGTTGACATCAGTCTAGGAAGACCTCCGGACAGCGATGCTTGTCATCACCGCACTGGATTCGTACATAGTTACGAAGCCTAGTCTTTTCCGTTGTGTTGGATGGCTACAAGAAGGTTCGGGCGTCCTTTGAATGGTACAGATTTTAATCCAGAAAAAGCGTCGCTGGGAAATTGCAGATGGCCCGACCATGTGACAGCAACAAGAACAAAAATTACACAGAAAACAGAACAATTATAAAAATATAGTTTAATAAAAGTTATATTACGGATACAAAATTCTTACCGTAGATAAGAATATTTGTTTTCTTTTTTTCTTAACTTTAGAAAAAAAATTCTTGCGATTTGAGACACTTATTATGTAAAACTTATGAACTAGACGTGACCGCGGATAACTGAAACTGTAGAAAACGAATCCACGGATAAGAAAACACTTTCTGACTTTGCCATATCCGGAGTGCTATTATCTCAACACTTTTTCTTTGGGACAATTATTAAGTAAAACTTATGGATTATTTATGTCTGGGGTTCATCGTGGATGAACTTCAAAAAGCAAAGTCCTTAATGAGAAAGCCCTTATTTTGACAGAGCTACCAATATAACATTACCTTCCATATTCTGCAACAAATGACGCTCCCCGACGTTGTCGGGGAGCCTTTACCATTTATATTTTAACTTCTAATTTAATCACAATGTCTCTTGGGAAATTAAATGATAACAGAAAAAAATAGACAAAAATATTATGTAACGTGTTTCCTCCTTCAAAAAACCTCTTCGGACTAATGAAAAGAATCATTAGATATGTAATGGGAGGGAACGAAAATATTAGCAATAAAACTTTAGATCTAATTTGTTTAATAAAAGCAGTATAAATTTTGACTTTACATTTTTGCTATGTCAGCGAAATCAAAAACTGTAAAAAGCTGAAGGAGATTGGTTGGTTGAAATGTGTTAGATATGGTTTTGTCATTCTATTTTGCATCTTTATTTTGACATATAAAATTTATATATCATATTCTCCCATCTTGTCTCATCTAAATCGAAGAGTTCGTATCCTTTTTCTGAAATCATCTTTTTTACTATATCGCCAACATGGCGTCAAAACCAAAACAATAACATAATAATTAAAGTCACGTTCTTAAATAGTCTCGCCATGTCTAGACTTTCATATGTAATACATAGCGTCAAACTCGTTCAGGGATATCTAAACTGTCAACTGTACACAACCGCTTTCTCATATCGACAGTGCAAAAATGACCGAGCTAGTGAAGCCTTTAGATCTCAGTAAGGACAATACTTTGTCAAACCTCGAGAACTGGCACCACAGAGTCACAAACCGCGCCAGATAACAGAAAAATACATCTTGCAAGACTTCCAATAGCAGCAACAACTAAAGTGGATAATACATGTAACACGAAGAGAAAAGACAGACATAACCAAGATGCGGAAGTTGCACACTACCACAAACAAAAGGCTAGGAAGAAAGACCCCCATCAATACTGGAAAGCGTGATAACAGTTGCAGGAGTTGAGAAAACTATTCTCCTAAAAAAAACTGTTTTAATTATAATATAAAGTTCAACCGAAAGTAGCACTGGATGATTATTCAATAAATACTGAACGTTTCCATATAAGGAAACGTGTAGTAGTAGTAGTAGTAGTAGTAGTAGTAGTAGTAGTAGTAGTTGAAAGTTGGTCCCTCTGATTAAAGAAAAAAAACATGAGGACGACAAGTAGGATTGCTTCTCTCCGGGGGAAAGGAAGGAGTGAACACAAGCAATGTCAGCCAAAATTCGAACTTGGTCCGCTGACTCTATGATCCGGGTGCAATAAGCATCATGCAGGCTCCTCAGCTTCAAGATAGGGAAGCAAGAGTTGGCTGCTTTTCGAATTTTGCGATGATTAAAAGTAAATATTTAATGCTTATTATTTTCTAGTTTTATCCCTTGTCGACCAAATATTGTCAGTAAAAAAGGGGAACAAAGAGAAACCAGGCCAAAATAAAAGAAAGATCGTGTTGGATGCTTCCATTCTAATCGGAAATAAAATAAATTGATAAATGGGGAGAAAAAGAAAGTACAACGCAAAATAATCAGTCCTATTGAATATTTTATTCCCTTGTTTTCATCTTAAGCAAAGGCAAAGGTTTCGAGTTTTAAACGTTGTTTAGCGCCAACAAAAGATATCGTGTGGGTGAAAAGAAAAAAACAGCTAAGACTAAAGTTCAGATATTTTCAGGGAAAAAAGCGGAGGGGAAAATGGAATGAAAAAAAAATGTCGAAACAAAATGATCGAGATCATGTATCATCATGTCGTAGTTAACAAAGCTGGCATCTCAGCTCTTAACGACAGAGTAATGGATTTGAACACCACTGGGCCAAAACTGAACTAAAATTAATAACTGATGTATGGGTGTTATAATAATTAGCTGCTCGAAAAGAGGTATCTTCGAGTTGAGTTCGAATTTCGGTCGAGTTCGTTACATTCACTTTCGGACAAATAACCCTGGGAAAAGTATGAATTCATATTATTTGCATCCTCTAGCTATGGGTAAAATGAAAGTGCACACTTTGCTCTCTAGCCATGGTGGGAAACTAGTCTAAGAGAAATACAAATCTAAATTTAAAACTGTATGTAACCCTGGCTAAGCACATATTATACAACTATAAAAAGGATTATAGAGTTCACAATTAAGGTAGGTAGATAGGTAGGTAGAAGAATGAGCTCACTAAGCAATGACTATGACATAAGTTACTGTTGTGGTGGAATCCACCTAATCTGCATAGGTGACTACCAACTATATAAATAATGGTTGATACCGGAAGACGAGGGAGAAGGAGGTGGAATCACGAGATCCAACTAGAGACTCTGATCGACTGCGACTAGTCAACACATTCTCCAGGAACGTCTTCCCAGAAATATACAGAAATACTATATGTACTTATTGTGTACACTTTCTTGTTATAATACATTCTTGTTCTAAGTACATTTTGTGTTGCATTATTATTCCATGCAATAGGCGAGATTCAACATTGAGTCAAGACTCAACAGTTACCTCTCTAGCATAGCGGCGAAAAAATATTTTGAATTTACGCTGTTAATGCAGAACACATTTATAGATATGCAATCCCTGAAGATGGTCTCAGTAAAGTACTTAAGAAAATAAAAATTATTTGAAAGAAAATTTTTCCTGATCATTTTTCTACAGTCACCAAGGAATTAATTCATGGACTTGAAAGGATTCAAACTAAAATAAATAGACATAATACGTCTAAATTATTCAACCAAACAGGCTTGAATGAAAATACACTGCCCAAATACACACGGACACACACGCATATATATATATATATATATATATATATATATATATATATTCACATTACATTGAATGTGACAGAAAAGGGAATTATGAGATTTTTCTTAAATGTTTTTAAGGGTCTGTCTATATTTCTGAGATGAGGTATTATGTACAGTATTTACATTAGTCGAACTATTGTCCTCATCTCAGGAGATAACTGATAACTGACATCCATCAAGCATGGCTCGTGGAACTAGAACAGTCTACCCCAGTGATCGAAATAAAGGGTTCGGTTCGAAATTCCAACCACCTGAAGAAGGCCGGAGCGTACAACGGCCGAAACGTTGTGACAAATATAGCGACAAAGATGAGGACAATAGTCCGACTAATGTAAATACTGTATGTTTTTAAGGATTTTACAGTTTTTCTTGGAGGTGATGGCGATGAGAGTGTAGTCATTGTCCGTAGTGATTATTGTTCTAAGCGCTTTCGACAAATCCATTACCCACATTCAAGGGGTTCGTTCTTACTTTGTGCACCTGAGATTATATTCCAAATTATATTATGTGCGAATATATGTTTTTCTTTGCTGTGCTTGATAAATTGTTTTTGTACATCAATGTCAGGGGTATCTATAAAAGACGATACCGTTGTCAAGTAGGGTAAGTACGATACTTGGTTTAAACTGATTTATATAAGGAGCTTCCATTACCTTAATATGTCTTTTACAATTATTTTTTTAGGGTGATAGTATTATATACGAGAGTTTTTCTAACGGAGACAGGCAATAGTGTGTTCCTGTCTATCGATGTCAATGACTGCCACTTCCTGTTTGATAATATAGAGCGAATGATAGACAAATCAGAATTAATAAGTTTTCTATCAAATTTTTATTAATATCTGTCAATCAATATCGATCTTACAAATCTGTGTGTCTGCGTGCTGTAACCATTTCAGGAAAAGGTGTAAAGTTCTGTGTGTGCGGTAGAGTTCCACATAATGAACGTGGACTGCGCTATTCTTAAGCGCTATCGTAAAACAGTGAATACAATCAGAATAAACGTATCAACCTAAACGTGAGCCGTAAATGTTGCGAGATAAGGTCGGATGCTAAGAAGGTATAGCCGGAAGGCAGGTAAATGATCGGCGGTTTCCAAATACCTCTCATTAAAAAAATAATGATATATAAAGATAAACGTTATTTTCGAGGTTGACACGTTTGAGAAGTCATCTCTGGTTTGTTTTAACAGTAAAATTAACATCTACCGGTCTAGATAATCGAAACTCTTATTAAAGAATATATAACTTGTATTCCATTTATATGGGGAACCCTATTTTAGTCTGATGTACGTGGCCCCTTTTAACAAGGTAAGTCTTGATTACTTTTTTTTAAGTAATATTCATTTTTCGTTGAGATCTCTGTATATACTAACTAATATTTTCGTACAAAAACGTAAACAAATTTAGTAAGTAAATATTAAAAATGGCGTAATTTCCTATTATAAATTCGTTTTCTACGGCTTATCAACCCTTTGCAGGTTACTTAAAGCCAGAAAATATTTATAGATTGTAAGAAATTTTTCTTGGGATAATAATCATGTCCGCTTTTTCATCCATTATCGACAAAGTGTTTTCGCACTTCAAGTCATACAGCACTTGGCACGTTATTCATTAAACGATAGTTGGGGGCGGGGAGAAGAGGTGGATTCATACTTTTCCCAAGTCTATTTGCACGTAAGAATATAACTCATCTAACTGGAATCGGAACTCGGCTCATTAAACCACCCACATATCCAAGCTTGCAGCACCGGTCACCCATCAACGTACTAACCAGACTAGATGTTTCTTAACTTCAGCGATAGTACGGGAACCGATGTTTCAACGCGATGTAGCCTTAAGTCATTCTCCTGTCAAAAACAACGGATGAGGGTTTAGTGAATTCTAAGATTTATTATACAACCTGCACAAGTGCATTTCTTAAAGTGGTCAAATGCCCGTATCCCTCTATCAGATCACCATGTCCTGTCCTGGTGCAGAGTGGGCCTCCAGTCAGATGAGGCTACAATCTCAGTATTTTTTTAACAGGAGTTTCCCATTTCCTAGCAGCATGTTGGCAGTTGGTGCCTATAAGAATTTCATTGGCAACTCTCATTAGGCGGGTTTTAATTCCGGATTTTCCTTCTGCTACAATAGCTGCAATCCAAGGTCTTAGGGCCCAGTCTACCTTGCTATTTACCCATAGCTGGGGGGAAATATATGGACTCGGAGCTTTCCCAAGGATATCTGCGCAAATGTTAATGAAATAAACTGGACTGGAATTTTTTGTGATGTCAACGAACCCTCGTTTGACACATTTGTGATGCCAACGAATACTCGTTGTCACTTTTCGTAATGCCCGTTGTAGTAGAGACTTTGTAATCGCAGATACAACTATAATAACGCCGTTGAACAATACTGGTGCCAGACGCCTTTGAATGATAATAGTACTTGCTCGTTAATACTCACTCGGAAGGTAACCACCGAATAGAGAAATTCTACAGTGAATAGAGTAGAGAAATAGTATAGACTAGGAATAGTGATCCGTATAGTAATAGAGTATAGAGTAGAAAATAGAGATCGTTAGTCGTCAGCAACTTCCTTCATATATGCGTTTCCTCTACGGTCGATTTAATTCTAAAATGTGATCGCCTGTGTTGGCTCACTGGCGATCTCTGTTCAAACTCAAGTTTCGGCAGTGATACTTTATTCCTATATAACAGAATTCGAACTCGGCTCTCCGAATTCTCATTCCGAGTTATCCATTACACCCACCGCACACCCAAGCTTACAACACCTGGTATTCCCAAGCGGTCATCTAACTTGGTCGTGTTTGCCTTGCTTTGCACCTGCGACATGACCACATGCACTTTCCATTCACGGCCAATTTTTCCCGCTGTACCTATAATTTTAGGCGTTGCCTTGGGAAGGATCGACTCTGTTAGAGGCAGCTTATCTTTCTTCTTCTCATCCTGTAAAAGGTCGTTTGTTAATCGTCATCCTTCCCAGGATTCACGCGGAGGAATGGCCCATTATATTACCGTGCTGGCCCAGTGCGTATTGGTCGGGGGACTGGGGCTGTAACACTCTTGGGTAATAAGGGTTTTCGCATTTCAAGTCATACAGCCTCTGGTACTCACGAGCGGAAACTCATTTAGTTACTGGCCCAGCTCACCGTTGCTTAACTTCCGTGAACTTACGAGAATCGGTGTTTAAACGTGACATGGTATCAGCTTATTCGCAACGTCGTCATATAACATAACTCTACATTGTAAAAAGATTTACGTGCTGAACTTATATAAATTTTCTGTTCATAATTCCTGTGAGCTTTCCAAAAATACTGACAATTTGAAATTGTTTATTCATGAATGTGACCTGTATTTAATAACTTTCATTTAGTGCATGGAATGTTTGTATGTATTGTATCTCGTAAAAACAATGTTTTTTTTCGTCTGTTGTAATTCAAACTTATATGGAAGCAATTAATTACAGCAAAACAGCATTTGGATATTTTATGCAAAGCCCGTTTATAAATTCCCTACTGATAATATCTTCTGGAACCTCATCTCATATTTCTCTCTTTTTTTTAATATTCTTCTTTGATCCCACCTCTTAACAAAGCTGGCAAGACAAAGAAAAATATTTAAAAATCACGAAAACAAACAGGAACTATTTCTTTATTTATTATATTGTTTATAATTGTTACAAAGCGTCTGAATATGAATCTTATTACTTCTTGATTAATTTTTAAAGGTCTTCACGAGAAGATTATTTTGTACATAATTTTAAAATGTTTCGTTGTGGTGTAATTGTTAACAAACCCAACTCTCGAATGATTACCTAGAAGTAGCGATTTTGATACTAAATGACGACTCCAGAAATGTAGCCTTGTGCCAAAATTAACCTAAGCAATTAGTATAAATTTATTATCATATCGTCTTCTCGTTCTTCTTCTTCTTCTTCTTCTTCTTCTTCTTCTTATTATTATTATTATTATTATTATTATTATTATTATTATTATTATTATTATTTGATATCCTCAACCAACTGTTAGATGTTTCAGCCACGTCATGATTATCATATCTCAGCGCCTTCCCGCAACTGAGAGGCACAACACACTGTTCCAACCAGTGCATCCACCTGCGCACTCCCAATGATTTTAGGTACCCCCGAAGCGAAACGCGAGGCAGAAAGATTACAAGAAATAACCTAGAGCGTACCAACCAGAAAAGGGACAATTTGAGCTGTTGCTTGGTAAAATTCTCCAGTATGTTCTGCCAAATCTTGGTGCCTTTGCACTTTCGCCTGCTCTGTCAGCATTGATGTGTTTTTTTCCCAAGGTACTAAAAAGGCTATCAGCATTAATTCAGCTAATCTTGTGCACAAGTGTGATATCACAGTGTTTCCTCTCCAAGCGCTTGTCTCGCTCATTCTGGACTGACAGTAATGAATGGGCAGGTTACTTCTCTACAAACTTTGGGCATCTCGGCATGGTGCAATGACTAGGAAGCTTGTCTCGTTAGAACCATAACGACAAAGTACATCTCTGTATGAGTGAGGCCATATTTCCTAGTTTTCAATGTACTCTGAGGGTTAGTTTGCCATAGCTTCATCTGTACTCATTTTGTCAATCAAGATGGTCGAACCCCATATATTCACTAGAAAAGAGGTGGCTTTCATAAGGAAAAATATAATCTGTTAAATGAAAAAATAGTTTGTTATTTTTTACCTGAAATCGAACATCAATCTTTGTCAGTGAAATTAAATATTTAACCATTTTAACTACAAAACAATTTCTTCTTCTTCCTCTTCCTCTTCTTCTTCTTCTTCTTCTTCTTCTTCTTCTTCTTCTTCCTCCTCCTCCTCTTCTTCTTCTTCCTCTTCTTCTTCTTCTTCTTCTTCTTCTTCTTCTTCTTCTTCTTCTTCTTCTTCTTCTTCTTCCTCCTCCTCCTCTTCTTCTTCTTCCTCTTCTTCCTCCTCCTCCTCTTCTTCTTCTTCTTCTTCTTCTTCTTCTTCTTCTTCTTCTTCTTCTTCTTCTTCTTCTTCTTCTTCTTCCTCCTCCTCTTCTTCTTCTTCTTCTTCTTCTTGGCTCGGCTCTCCGGAATTTTCTGTCCTTTGTAGCTCTTAGTAAATTTTGTCTTTTTGCTATCTCTCCTAACCCAGGTTCTGCCATCCATTTACTCAAGTTCGCTAGTTAAGTTATGCGTTTTCCTCTGGCCCTATTAACTTCAATATGTCCCGTGAGTATCAAATTCTCCAAGCCCTCTTTCTTCATTAAGATTTCAACTAGAGATTTCAACAGTCTCTTTCTGATGTTGAGTATAAGGGACCATTTCTCTAAAACTACGTCATTGCTAACATTATTAATCCATGGTATTCTCAGCATCCTAATGTGGAACCATATCTCTGTTGCCTCAAGTCTTTTCTTCATTTGCTAAGAGATTGTTCAGCACTCTCTGCCATACAGAAAGATTGATATTACACCCGAGTTCAGTACACGTTTCTTCCTTTTTAAAGAAGTTTTCCTGTTTCTGATTGTTTGAATGGCATTTTCCTTAACTCTATGCACCTTCAAATTTCAGTGTCACTCTTTCCGTCTTCTGTTAAAACACTCCCCACATATTTAAATTGCTTGATTTTGATATATCCAATTTGTAATTTGCGTGTTGGTTTGTTCCTTTTTCTGACAACAATACTTTCATGCAATTGATATTAATGAGCCCTGTCTCTTCAAGATATATGAGATCATGGCTCTCCACAATTTCCTATCCTTTGTAGCTCTTAATAAATTTTCTCTTTTTCATTTCTCCTAATCAAAGTTCTGCCATCCATTTACAGGTTTTCACATTTCAAGTCTTACAGCACCTGGTACTCCCGAGCGGTAACTCATTTAGTGACTGGCCTAGCTAACCGTTGCTTAGCTTCTGTAAGTTAGATTATGCGTTATTTTCCTCTGTCCATCTTGCCTTCAAACTGTTCTGGAAGTATCAGAATTCCTAAGCCCTCTTTCCCATCTATGGGCCCTAGAAAATTCAACCGTCTCATCCTGATGTTAAGTATAAGTTTCATTTTATTTCCATTTTCATTAAAATTGCATCTTTCCTCACCTATTCGGTCCACATTTCTGTTGCTTCAAGTCCCTTCTTCAACTCTGGGGAGATTATTCAGCATTCCCTGCCATATGAGAGGAATGATATTACGTAAGAGTTCAGTACTCTTTTCGTTGTTTCTGTTGCTTCAAGTCTCTTCTTCATCTTTGGGGAGATTATTCAGCATTCCCTGCCATATGAGAGGACTGATATTACGTAAGAGTTCAGTAATCCTTTCTTTGTTGTTGTTACTTCAAGTCTCTTCTTCATCTTTGGGGAGATTATTCAGCATTCCCTCTCCTATGAGAGGAATGATATTACGTAAGAGTTCAGTACTCTTTTCGTTGTCTCTGTTGCTTCAAGTCTCTTCTTCATCTTTGGGGAGATTATTCAGCATACCCTGTCCTATGAGAGGAATGATATTACGTAAGAGTTCAGTACACTTTTCGTTGTTTCTGTTGCTTCAAGTCTGTTCTTCATCTTTGGGGAGATTATCCAGCATTCCCTGTCCTATGAGAGGAATGATATTACTTAAGAGTTCAGTACTTTTTTCGTTGTTTCTGTTGCTTCAAGTCTGTTCTTCATCTTTTGGGAGATTATTCAGCATACCCTACCATATGAGAGGACTGATATTACGTAAGAGTTCAGTAATCCTTTCTTTGTTTCTGTTGCTTCAAGTCTCTTCTTCATCTTTGGGGAGATTATTCAGCATTCCCTTCCATATGAGAGGAATGATATTACGTAAGAGTTCAGTAATCCTTTCTTTGTTTCTGTTGCTTCAAGTCTATTCTTTAGCTTTGCGGAGATTATTCAGCATTCCCTGCCGTATGTGTGGACTGATATTACGTAATAGTTCAATACACTTTTCGTTGTTTCTGTTGCCTCAAGTCTCTTCTTCATTTTTGGGGAGATTATTCAGCATTCCCTGCCATATGAGAGGACTGATATTATGTAAGAGTTCAGTAATCCTTTCTTTGTTTCTGTTGCTTCAAGTCTATTCTTCATCTTTGGGGAGATTATTCAGCATTCCCTGCCATATGAGTGGATTGATATTACGTAAGAGTTCAGTAATCCTTTCTTTGTTTCTGTTGCTTCAAGTCTATTCTTCATCTTTGGGGAGATTATTCAGCATTCCCTGCCATATGAGAGGACTGATATTACGTAATAGTTCAGTAATCCTTTCTTTGTTTCTGTTGCTTCAAGTCTCTTCTTCAACTTTGGGGAGATTATTCAGCATTCCCTGTCCTATGAGAGGAATGATATTACGTAAGAGTTCAGTGATCCTTTCTTTGTTTCTGTTGCTTCAAATTTATTCTTCATCTTTGGGGAGATTATTCAGCATTCCCTGCCATATGAGAGGACTGATATTACGTAATAGTTCAGTACTCTTTTCGTTGTTTCTATTGTTTAAAGTCTGTTCTTCATATTTGGGGAGATAATTCAGCATTCCCTTCCATATGAGAGGAATGATATTACGTAAGAGTTCAGTAATCCTTTCTTTATTTCTGTTGCTTCAAGTCTATTCTTCATCTTTGGGGAGATTATTCAGCATTCCCTGCCATATAGAGTGGACTGATATTACGTAAGAGTTCAGTACTCTTTTCGTTGTTTCTGTTGCTTCAAGTCTCTTCTTCATCTTTGGGGAGATTATTCAGCATTCCCTGCCATATGAGAGGACTGATATTATGTAATAGATCAGTAATCCTTTCTTTGTTTCTGTTGCTTCAAGTCTCCTTTTTATCTTTGGGGAGATTATTCAGCATTCCCTCTCCTATGAGAGGAATGATATTACGTAAGTGTTCAGTACTCTTTTCGTTGTTTCTGTTGCTTCAAGTCTGTTCTTCATCTTTGGGGAGATTATTCAGCATTCCCTGCCATATGAGAGGAATGATATTACGTAATAGTTCAGTACTCTTTTCGTTGTTTCTGTTGCTTCAAGTCTGTTCTTCATCTTTGGGGAGATTATTCAGAATTCCCTGCCATATGAGAGGACTGATATTACGTAATATTTCAGTACACTTTTCGTTGTTTCTGTTGCTTCAAGTCTCTTCTTCATCTTTGGGGAGATTATTCAGCATTCCCTGCCATATGAGAGGACTGATATTACGTAATAGTTCAGTAATCCTTTCTTTGTTTCTGTTGCTTCAAGTCTCTTCTTCATCTTTGGGGAGATTATTCAGCATTCCCTGCCATATGAGAGGACTGATATTACGTAAGAGTTCAGTAATCCTTTCTTTGTTGCTGTTACTTCAAGTCTCTTCTTCATCTTTGGGGAGATTATTCAGCATTCCCTCTCCTATGAGAGGAATGATATTACGTAAGAGTTCAGTACTCTTTTCGTTGTCTCTGTTGCTTCAAGTCTCTTCTTCATCTTTGGGGAGATTATTCAGCATTCCCTGTCCTATGAGAGGAATGATATTACGTAAGAGTTCAGTACTCTTTTCGTAGTTTCTGTTGCTTCAAGTCTGTTCTTCATCTTTGGGGAGATTATTCAGCATTCCCTGCCATATGAGTGGACTGATATTACGTAATAGTTCAGTACTCTTTTCGTTGTTTCTGTAGCTTCAAGTCTCTTCTTCATCTTTGGGGAGATTATTCAGCATTCCCTGCCATATGAGAGGACTGATAATACGTAAGAGTTCAGTAATCCTTTCTTAGTTTCTGGTGCTTCAAGTCTCTTCTTCATCTTTGGGGAGATTATTCAGCATTCCCTGTTCTATGAGAGTAATGATATTACGTAAGAGTTCAGTACTCTTTTCGTTGTTTCTGTTGCTTCAAGTCTCTTCTTCATCTTTGGGGAGATTATTCAGCATTCCCTGCTATATGAGAGGACTGATATTACGTAATAGTTCAGTAATCCTTTCTTTGTTTCTGTTGCTTCAAGTCTCTTCTTCATCTTTGGGGAGATTATTCAGCATTCCCTCTCCTATGAGAGGAATGATATTACGTAAGAGTTCAGTACTCTTTTCGTTGTTTCTGTTGCTTCAAGTCTCTTTATCTTTGGGGAGATTATTCAGCATTCCCTGTCCTGTGAGAGGAATGATATTACGTAATAGTTCAGTACTCTTTTCGTTGTTTCTGTTGCTTCAAGTCTGTTCTTCATCTTTGGGGAGATTATTCAGAATTCCCTGCCATATGAGAGGACTGATATTACGTAATATTTCAGTACTCTTTTCGTTGTTTCTGTTGCTTCAAGTCTCTTCTTCATCTTTGGGGAGATTATTCAGCATTCCCTGCCGTATGAGAGGACTGATATTACGTAATAGTTCAGTAATTCTTTCTTTGTTTCTGTTGCTTCAAGTCTCTTCTTCATCTTTGGGGAGATTATTCAGCATTCCCTGCCATATGAGAGGACTGATATTACGTAAGAGTTCAGTAATCCTTTCTTTGTTGCTGTTACTTCAAGTCTCTTCTTCATCTTTGGGGAGATTATTCAGCATTCCCTCTCCTATGAGAGGAATGATATTACGTAAGAGTTTTGTACTCTTTTCGTTGTCTCTGTTGCTTCAAGTCTCTTCTTCATCTTTGGGGAGATTATTCAGCATTCCCTGTCCTATGAGAGGAATGATATTACGTAAGAGTTCAGTACTCTTTTCGTTGTTTCTGTTGCTTCAAGTCTGTTCTTCATCTTTGGGGAGATTATCCAGCATTCCCTGTCCTATGAGAGGAATGATATTACGTAATAGTTCAGTACTCTTTTCGTTGTTTCTGTTGCTTCAAGTCTGTTCTTCATCTTTGGGGAGATTATTCAGCATTCCCTACCATATGAGAGGACTGATATTACGTAAGAGTTCAGTAATCCTTTGTTTGTTTCTGTTGCTTCAAGTCTCTTCTTCATCTTTGGGGAGATTATTCAGTATTCACTGTCCTATGAGAGGAATGATATTACGTAAGAGTTCAGTGATCCTTTCTTTGTTTCTGTTGCTTCAAGTTTATTCTTCACCTTTGGGGAGATTATTCAGCATTCCCTGCCATATGAGTGGACTGATATTACGTAATAGTTCAGTACTCTTTTCGTTGTTTCTATTGTTTCAAGTCTGTTCTTCATATTTGGGGAGATTATTCAGCATTCCCTTCCATATGAGAGGAATGATATTACGTAAGAGTTCAGTAATCCTTTCTTTGTTTCTGTTGCTTCAATTCTATTCTTCACCTTTGGGGAGATTATTCAGCATTCCCTGCCATATGAGTGGACTGATATTACGTAATAGTTAAGTACACTTTTCGTTGTTTCTATTGCTTTAAGTCTCTTCTTCGTCTTTGGGGAGATTATTCAGCATTCCCTTCCATATGAGAGGAATGATATTACGTAAGAGTTCAGTAATCCTTTCGTTGTTTCTGTTGCTTCAAGTCTCTTCATCATCTTTGGGGAGATTATTCAGCATTCCCTGCCATATGAGAGGACTGATATTATGTAATAGATCAGTAATCCTTTCTTTGTTTCTGTTGCTTCAAGTCTCCTTTTTACCTTTGGGGAGATTATTCAGCATTCCCTCTCCTATGAGAGGAATGATATTACGTAAGTGTTCAGTACACTTTTCGTTGTTTCTGTTGCTTCAAGTCTGTTCTTCATCTTTGGGGAGATTATTCAGCATTCCCTGCCATATGAGAGGACTGATATTACGTAAGAGTTCAGTAATCCTTTCTTTGTTTCTCTTGCTTCAAGTCTATTCTTCATCTTTGGGGAGATTATTCAGCATTCCCTGCCATATGAGTGGACTGATATTACGTAATAGTTCAGTACTCTTTTCGTTGTTTCTGTTGCTTCAAGTCTCTTCTTCATCTTTGGGGAGATTATTCAGCATTCCCTTCCATATGAGAGGAATGATATTACGTAAGAGTTCAGTAATCCTTTCCTTGTTTCTGTTGCTTCAAGTCTATTCTTCATCTTTGCGGAGATTATTCAGCATACCCTGCCATATGAGTGGACTGATATTACGTAATAGTTCAGTACTCTTTTCGTTGTTTCTGTTGCTTCAAGTCTCTTCTTCATCTTTGGGGAGATTATTCAGCATTCCCTGCCATATGAGAGGACTGATAATACGTAAGAGTTCAGTAATCCTTTCTTTGTTTCTGGTGCTTCAAGTCTCTTCTTCATCTTTGGGGAGATTATTCAGCATTCCCTGTTCTATGAGAGGAATGATATTACGTAAGAGTTCAGTATTCTTTTCGTTGTTTCTGTTGCTTCAAGTCTCTTCTTCAACTTTGGGGAGATTATTCAGCATTCCCTCTCCTATGAGAGGAATGATATTACGTAATAGTTCAGTACTCTTTTCGTTGTTTCTGTTGCTTCAAGTCTCTTCTTCATCTTTGGGGAGATTATTCAACATTCCCTGCCATATGAGAGGACTGATATTACGTAAGAGTTCAGTAATCTTTTCTTTGTTGCTGTTACTTCAAGTCTCTTCTTCATCTTTGGGGAGATTATTCAGCATTCCTTCTCCTATGAGAGGAATGATATTACGTAAGAGTTCAGTACTCTTTTCGTTGTCTCTGTTGCTTCAAGTCTTTTCTTCATCTTTGGGGCGATTATTCAGCATTCCCTGTCCTATGAGAGGAATGATATTACGTAAGAGTTCAGTACTCTTTTCGTAGTTTCTGTTGCTTCAAGTCTGTTCTTCATCTTTGGGGAGATTATCCAGCATACCCTGTCCTATGAGAGGAATGATATTACTTAAGAGTTCAGTACTCTTTTCGTTGTTTCTGTTGCTTCAAGTCTGTTCTTCATCTTTGGGGAGATTATTCAGCATTCCCTACCATATGAGAGGACTGATATTACGTAAGAGATCAGTAATCCTTTCTTTGTTTCTGTTGCTTCAAGTCTCTTCTTCAACTTTGGGGAGATTATTCAGCATACCCTGTCCTATGAGAGGAATGATATTACGTAAGAGTTCAGTGATCCTTTCTTTGTTTCTGTTGCTTCAAGTTTATTCTTCACCTTTGGGGAGATTATTCAGCATTCCCTGCCATATGAGTGGACTGATATTACGAAATAGTTCAGTACTCTTTTCGTTGTTTCTATTGTTTCAAGTCTGTTCTTCATATTTGGGGAGATTATTCAGCATTCCCTTCCATATGAGAGGAAGGATATTACGTAAGAGTTCAGTAATCCTTTCTTTGTTTCTGTTGCTTCAATTCTATTCTTCACCTTTGGGGAGATTATTCAGCATTCCCTGCCATATGAGTGGACTGATATTACGTAATAGTTAAGTACACTTTTCGTTGTTTCTATTGCTTCAAGTCTCTTCTTCATCTTTGGGGAGATTATTCAGCATTCCCTTCCATATGAGAGGAATGATATTACGTAAGAGTTCAGTAATCCTTTCGTTGTTTCTGTTGCTTCAAGTCTCTTCTTCATCTTTGGGGAGATTATTCAGCATTCCCTGCCATATGAGAGGACTGATATTATGTAATAGATCAGTAATCCTTTCTTTGTTTCTGTTGCTTCAAGTCTCCTTTTTATCTTTGGGGAGATTATTCAGCATTCCCTCTCCTATGAGAGGAATGATATTACGTAAGTGTTCAGTACTCTTTTCGTTGTTTCTGTTGCTTCAAGTTTGTTCTTCATCTTTGGGGAGATTATTCAGCATTCCCTGTTCTATGAGAGGAATGATATTACGTAAGAGTTCAGTACTCTTTTCGTTGTTTCTGTTGCTTCAAGTCTCTTCTTCATCTTTGGGGAGATTATTCAGCATTCCCTCTCCTATGAGATGAATGATATTACGTAATAGTTCAGTACTCTTTTCGTTGTTTCTGTTGCTTCAAGTCTGTTCTTCATCTTTGGGGAGATTATTCAGAATTCCCTGCCATATGAGAGGACTGATATTACGTAATATTTCAGTACTCTTTTCCTTGTTTCTGTTGCTTCAAGTCTCTTCTTCATCTTTGGGGAGATTATTCAACATTCCCTGCCATATGAGAGGACTGATATTACGTAAGAGTTCAGTAATCTTTTCTTTGTTGCTGTTACTTCAAGTCTCTTCTTCATCTTTGGGGAGATTATTCAGCATTCCTTCTCCTATGAGAGGAATGATATTACGTAAGAGTTCAGTACTCTTTCCGTTGTCTCTGTTGCTTCAAGTCTCTTCTTCATCTTTGGGGCGATTATTCAGCATTCCCTGTCCTATGAGAGGAATGATATTACGTAAGAGTTCAGTACACTTTTCGTTGTTTCTGTTGCTTCAAGTCTGTTCTTCATCTTTGGGGAGATTATCCAGCATTCCCTGTCCTATGAGAGGAATGATATTACTTAAGAGTTCAGTACTCTTTTCGTTGTTTCTGTTGCTTCAAGTCTGTTCTTCATCTTTGGGGAGATTATTCAGCATTCCCTACCATATGAGAGGACTGATATTACGTAAGAGTTCAGTAATCCTTTCTTTGTTTCTGTTGCTTCAAGTCTCTTCTTCAACTTTGGGGAGATTATTCAGCATTCCCTGTCCTATGAGAGGAATGATATTACGTAAGAGTTCAGTGATCCTTTCTTTGTTTCTGTTGCTTCAAGTTTATTCTTCACCTTTGGGGAGATTATTCAGCATTCCCTGCCATATGAGTGGACTGATATTACGTAATAGTTCAGTACACTTTTCGTTGTTTCTATTGTTTCAAGTCTGTTCTTCATATTTGGGGAGATTATTCAGCATTCCCTTCCATATGAGAGGAAGGATATTACGTAAGAGTTCAGTAATCCTTTCTTTGTTTCTGTTGCTTCAATTCTATTCTTCACCTTTGGGGAGATTATTCAACATTCCCTGCCATATGAGAGGACTGATATTACGTAAGAGTTCAGTAATCTTTTCTTTGTTGCTGTTACTTCAAGTCTCTTCTTCATCTTTGGGGAGATTATTCAGCATTCCTTCTCCTATGAGAGGAATGATATTAGGTAAGAGTTCAGTACTCTTTTCGTTGTCTCTGTTGCTTCAAGTCTCTTCTTCATCTTTGGGGCGATTATTCAGCATTCCCTGTCCTATGAGAGGAATGATATTACGTAAGAGTTCAGTAATCTTTTCGTTGTTTCTGTTGCTTCAAGTCTGTTCTTCATCTTTGGGGAGATTATCCAGCATTCCCTGTCCTATGAGAGGAATGATATTACTTAAGAGTTCAGTACTCCTTTCGTTGTTTCTGTTGCTTCAAGTCTGTTCTTCATCTTTGGGGAGATTATTCAGCATTCCCTACCATATGAGAGGACTGATATTACGTAAGAGTTCAGTAATCCTTTCTTTGTTTCTGTTGCTTCAAGTCTCTTCTTCAACTTTGGGGAGATTATTCAGCATTCCCTGTCCTATGAGAGGAATGATATTACGTAAGAGTTCAGTGATCCTTTCTTTGTTTCTGTTGCTTCAAGTTTATTCTTCACCTTTGGGGAGATTATTCAGCATTCCCTGCCATATGAGTGGACTGATATTACGTAATAGTTCAGTACTCTTTTCGTTGTTTCTATTGTTTCAAGTCTGTTCTTAATATTTGGGGAGATTATTCAGCATTCCCTTCCATATGAGAGGAAGGATATTACGTAAGAGTTCAGTAATCCTTTCTTTGTTTCTGTTGCTTCAATTCTATTCTTCACCTTTGGGGAGATTATTCAGCATTGCCTGCCATATGAGAGGACTGATATTACGTAAGAGTTCAGTAATCTTTTCTTTGTTGCTGTTACTTCAAGTCTCTTCTTCATCTTTGGGGAGATTATTCAGCATTCCTTCTCCTATGAGAGGAATGATATTACGTAAGAGTTCAGTACTCTTTCCGTTGTCTCTGTTGCTTCAAGTCTCTTCTTCATCTTTGGGGCGATTATTCAGCATTCCCTGTCCTATGAGAGGAATGATATTACGTAAGAGTTCAGTACACTTTTCGTTGTTTCTGTTGCTTCAAGTCTGTTCTTCATCTTTGGGGAGATTATCCAGCATTCCCTGTCCTATGAGAGGAATGATATTACTTAAGAGTTCAGTACTCTTTTCGTTGTTTCTGTTGCTTCAAGTCTGTTCTTCATCTTTGGGGAGATTATTCAGCATTCCCTACCATATGAGAGGACTGATATTACGTAAGAGTTCAGTAATCCTTTCTTTGTTTCTGTTGCTTCAAGTCTCTTCTTCAACTTTGGGGAGATTATTCAGCATTCCCTGTCCTATGAGAGGAATGATATTACGTAAGAGTTCAGTGATCCTTTCTTTGTTTCTGTTGCTTCAAGTTTATTCTTCACCTTTGGGGAGATTATTCAGCATTCCCTGCCATATGAGTGGACTGATATTACGTAATAGTTCAGTACACTTTTCGTTGTTTCTATTGTTTCAAGTCTGTTCTTCATATTTGGGGAGATTATTCAGCATTCCCTTCCATATGAGAGGAAGGATATTACGTAAGAGTTCAGTAATCCTTTCTTTGTTTCTGTTGCTTCAATTCTATTCTTCACCTTTGGGGAGATTATTCAACATTCCCTGCCATATGAGAGGACTGATATTACGTAAGAGTTCAGTAATCTTTTCTTTGTTGCTGTTACTTCAAGTCTCTTCTTCATCTTTGGGGAGATTATTCAGCATTCCTTCTCCTATGAGAGGAATGATATTAGGTAAGAGTTCAGTACTCTTTTCGTTGTCTCTGTTGCTTCAAGTCTCTTCTTCATCTTTGGGGCGATTATTCAGCATTCCCTGTCCTATGAGAGGAATGATATTACGTAAGAGTTCAGTAATCTTTTCGTTGTTTCTGTTGCTTCAAGTCTGTTCTTCATCTTTGGGGAGATTATCCAGCATTCCCTGTCCTATGAGAGGAATGATATTACTTAAGAGTTCAGTACTCCTTTCGTTGTTTCTGTTGCTTCAAGTCTGTTCTTCATCTTTGGGGAGATTATTCAGCATTCCCTACCATATGAGAGGACTGATATTACGTAAGAGTTCAGTAATCCTTTCTTTGTTTCTGTTGCTTCAAGTCTCTTCTTCAACTTTGGGGAGATTATTCAGCATTCCCTGTCCTATGAGAGGAATGATATTACGTAAGAGTTCAGTGATCCTTTCTTTGTTTCTGTTGCTTCAAGTTTATTCTTCACCTTTGGGGAGATTATTCAGCATTCCCTGCCATATGAGTGGACTGATATTACGTAATAGTTCAGTACTCTTTTCGTTGTTTCTATTGTTTCAAGTCTGTTCTTAATATTTGGGGAGATTATTCAGCATTCCCTTCCATATGAGAGGAAGGATATTACGTAAGAGTTCAGTAATCCTTTCTTTGTTTCTGTTGCTTCAATTCTATTCTTCACCTTTGGGGAGATTATTCAGCATTGCCTGCCATATGAGTGGACTGATATTACGTAATAGTTCAGTACTCTTTTCGTTGTTTCTATTGTTTCAAGTCTCTTCTTCATCTTTGGGGAGATTATTCAGCATTCCCTGCCATATGAGAGGACTGATATTATGTAATAGATCAGTAATCCTTTCTTTGTTTCTGTTGCTTCAAGTCTCCTTTTTATCTTTGGGGAGATTATTCAGCATTCCCTCTCCTATGAGAGGAATGATATTACGTAAGTGTTCAGTACTCTTTTCGTTGTTTCTGTTGCTTCAAGTTTGTTCTTCATCTTTGGGGAGATTATTCAGCATTCCCTGTTCTATGAGAGGAATGATATTACGTAAGAGTTCAGTACTCTTTTCGTTGTTTCTGTTGCTTCAAGTCTCTTCTTCATCTTTGGGGAGTTTATTCAGCATTCCCTCTCCTATGAGAGGAATGATATTACGTAAGAGTTCAGTACTCTTTTCGTTGTTTCTGTTGCTTCAAGTCTCTTTATCTTTGGGGAGATTATTCAGCATTCCCTGTCCTATGAGAGGAATGATATTACGTAATAGTTCAGTACTCTTTTCGTTGTTTCTGTTGCTTCAAGTCTGTTCTTCATCTTTGGGGAGATTATTCAGAATTCCCTGCCATATGAGAGGACTGATATTACGTAATATTTCAGTTCTCTTTTCGTTGTTTCTGTTGCTTCAAGTCTCTTCTTCATCTTTGGGGAGATTATTCTGCATTCCCTGCCATATGAGAGGACTGATATTACGTAATAGTTCAGTAATCCTTTCTTTGTTTCTGTTGCTTCAAGTCACTTCTTCAAATTTGGGGAGATTATTCAGCATTCCCTGCCATATGAGAGGACTGATATTACGTAAGAGTTCAGTAATCCTTTCTTTGTTGCTGTTACTTCAAGTCTCTTCTTCATCTTTGGGGAGATTATTCAGCATTCCCTCTCCTATGAGAGGAATGATATTACGTAAGAGTTCAGTACTCTTTTCGTTGTCTCTGTTGCTTCAAGTCTCTTCTTCATCTTTGGGGAGATTATTCAGCATTCCCTGTCCTATGAGAGGAATGATATTACGTAAGAGTTCAGTACTCTTTTCGTTGTTTCTGTTGCTTCAAGTCTGTTCTTCATCTTTGGGGAGATTATCCAGCATTCCCTGTCCTATGAGAGGAATGATATTACTTAAGAGTTCAGTACTCTTTTCGTTGTTTCTGTTGCTTCAAGTCTGTTCTTCATCTTTGGGGAGATTATTCAGCATTCCCTACCATATGAGAGGACTGATATTACGTAAGAGTTCAGTAATCCTTTCTTTGTTTCTGTTGCTTCAAGTCTCTTCTTCAACTTTGGGGAGATTATTCAGCATTCCCTGTCCTATGAGAGGAATGATATTACGTAAGAGTTCAGTGATACTTTCTTTGTTTCTGTTGCTTCAAGTTTATTCTTCACCTTTGGGGAGATTATTCAGCATTCCCTGCCATATGAGTGGACTGATATTACGTAATAGTTCAGTACTCTTTTCGTTGTTTCTATTGTTTCAAGTCTGTTCTTCATATTTGGGGAGATTATTCAGCATTCCCTTCCATATGAGAGGAAGGATATTACGTAAGAGTTCAGTAATCCTTTCTTTGTTTCTGTTGCTTCAATTCTATTCTTCACCTTTGGGGAGATTATTCAACATTCCCTGCCATATGAGAGGACTGATATTACGTAAGAATTCAGTAATCTTTTCTTTGTTTCTGTTGCTTCAAGTCTATTCTTATTCTTTGCGGAGATTATTCAGCATTCCCTGCCGTATGTGTGGACTGATATTACGTAATACTTCAGTACTCTTTTCGATGTTTCTGTTGCTTCAAGTCTCTTCTTCATTTTTGGGGAGATTATTCTGCATTCCATGCCATATGAGAGGACTGATATTACGTAAGAGTTCAGTAATCCTTTCTTTGTTTCTGTTGCTTCAAGTCTGTTCTTCATCTTTGGGGAGATTATTCAGCATTCCCTGCCATATGAGAGGACTGATATTACGTAATAGTTCAGTACACTTTTCTTTGTTTCTGTTGCCTCAATTCTCTTCTTCATCTTTGGGGAGATTATTCAGCATTCCCTGCCATATGAGAGGACTGATATTACGTAATATTTCAGTAATCCTTTCTTTTTTTTGTTGCTTCAAGTCTCTTCTTAATCTTTGGGGAGATTATTCAGCATTCACTGTCCTATGAGAGGAATGATATTACGTAAGAGTTCAGTACTCTTTTCGTTGTTTCTGTTGCTTCAAGTCTCTCCTTCATCTTTGGGGAGATTATTCAGCATTCCCTGTCCTATGAGAGGAATGATATTACGTAAGATTTCAGTACACTTTTCGTTGTTTCTGTTGCTTCAAGTCTCTTCTTCATCTTTGGGGAGATTATTCAGCATTCACTGTCCTATGAGAGGAATGATATTACGTAATAGTTCAGTAATCCTTTCTTTGTTTCTGTTGCTTCAAGTCTCTTCTTCAACTTTGGGGAGATTATTCAGCATTCCCTGTCCTATGAGAGGAATGATATTACGTAAGAGTTCAGTGATCCTTTCTTTGTTTCTGTTGCTTCAAGTTTATTCTTCATCTTTGGGGAGATTATTCAGCATTCCCTGCCATATGAGAGGACTGATATTACGTAATAGTTCAGTACTCTTTTCGTTGTTTCTATTGGTTCAAGTCTGTTCTTCATATTTGGGGAGATTATTCAGCATTCCCTTCCATATGAGAGGAATGATATTACGTAAGATTTCAGTAATCCTTTCTTTGTTTCTGTTGCTTCAAGTTTATTCTTCACCTTTGGGGAGATTATTCAGCATTCCCTGCCATATGAGTGGACTGATATTACGTAATAGTTCAGTACTCTTTTCGTTGTTTCTATTGTTTCAAGTCTGTTCTTAATATTTGGGGAGATTATTCAGCATTCCCTTCCATATGAGAGGAAGGATATTACGTAAGAGTTCAGTAATCCTTTCTTTGTTTCTGTTGCTTCAATTCTATTCTTCACCTTTGGGGAGATTATTCAGCATTGCCTGCCATATGAGTGGACTGATATTACGTAATAGTTCAGTACTCTTTTCGTTGTTTCTATTGTTTCAAGTCTCTTCTTCATCTTTGGGGAGATTATTCAGCATTCCCTGCCATATGAGAGGACTGATATTATGTAATAGATCAGTAATCCTTTCTTTGTTTCTGTTGCTTCAAGTCTCCTTTTTATCTTTGGGGAGATTATTCAGCATTCCCTCTCCTATGAGAGGAATGATATTACGTAAGTGTTCAGTACTCTTTTCGTTGTTTCTGTTGCTTCAAGTTTGTTCTTCATCTTTGGGGAGATTATTCAGCATTCCCTGTTCTATGAGAGGAATGATATTACGTAAGAGTTCAGTACTCTTTTCGTTGTTTCTGTTGCTTCAAGTCTCTTCTTCATCTTTGGGGAGTTTATTCAGCATTCCCTCTCCTATGAGAGGAATGATATTACGTAAGAGTTCAGTACTCTTTTCGTTGTTTCTGTTGCTTCAAGTCTCTTTATCTTTGGGGAGATTATTCAGCATTCCCTGTCCTATGAGAGGAATGATATTACGTAATAGTTCAGTACTCTTTTCGTTGTTTCTGTTGCTTCAAGTCTGTTCTTCATCTTTGGGGAGATTATTCAGAATTCCCTGCCATATGAGAGGACTGATATTACGTAATATTTCAGTTCTCTTTTCGTTGTTTCTGTTGCTTCAAGTCTCTTCTTCATCTTTGGGGAGATTATTCTGCATTCCCTGCCATATGAGAGGACTGATATTACGTAATAGTTCAGTAATCCTTTCTTTGTTTCTGTTGCTTCAAGTCTCTTCTTCAAATTTGGGGAGATTATTCAGCATTCCCTGCCATATGAGAGGACTGATATTACGTAAGAGTTCAGTAATCCTTTCTTTGTTGCTGTTACTTCAAGTCTCTTCTTCATCTTTGGGGAGATTATTCAGCATTCCCTCTCCTATGAGAGGAATGATATTACGTAAGAGTTCAGTACTTTTTCGTTGTCTCTGTTGCTTCAAGTCTCTTCTTCATCTTTGGGGAGATTATTCAGCATTCCCTGTCCTATGAGAGGAATGATATTACGTAAGAGTTCAGTACTCTTTTCGTTGTTTCTGTTGCTTCAAGTCTGTTCTTCATCTTTGGGGAGATTATCCAGCATTCCCTGTCCTATGAGAGGAATGATATTACTTAAGAGTTCAGTACTCTTTTCGTTGTTTCTGTTGCTTCAAGTCTGTTCTTCATCTTTGGGGAGATTATTCAGCATTCCCTACCATATGAGAGGACTGATATTACGTAAGAGTTCAGTAATCCTTTCTTTGTTTCTGTTGCTTCAAGTCTCTTCTTCAACTTTGGGGAGATTATTCAGCATTCCCTGTCCTATGAGAGGAATGATATTACGTAAGAGTTCAGTGATACTTTCTTTGTTTCTGTTGCTTCAAGTTTATTCTTCACCTTTGGGGAGATTATTCAGCATTCCCTGCCATATGAGTGGACTGATATTACGTAATAGTTCAGTACTCTTTTCGTTGTTTCTATTGTTTCAAGTCTGTTCTTCATATTTGGGGAGATTATTCAGCATTCCCTTCCATATGAGAGGAAGGATATTACGTAAGAGTTCAGTAAACCTTTCTTTGTTTCTGTTGCTTCAATTCTATTCTTCACCTTTGGGGAGATTATTCAACATTCCCTGCCATATGAGAGGACTGATATTACGTAAGAATTCAGTAATCTTTTCTTTGTTTCTGTTGCTTCAAGTCTATTCTTATTCTTTGCGGAGATTATTCAGCATTCCCTGCCGTATGTGTGGACTGATATTACGTAATACTTCAGTACTCTTTTCGATGTTTCTGTTGCTTCAAGTCTCTTCTTCATTTTTGGGGAGATTATTCTGCATTCCATGCCATATGAGAGGACTGATATTACGTAAGAGTTCAGTAATCCTTTCTTTGTTTCTGTTGCTTCAAGTCTGTTCTTCATCTTTGGGGAGATTATTCAGCATTCCCTGTCCTATGAGAGGAATTATATTACGTAAGATTTCAGTACACTTTTCGTTGTTTCTGTTGCTTCAAGTCTCTTCTTCATCTTTGGGGAGATTATTCAGCATTCCCTGCCATATGAGAGGACTGATATTACGTAATAGTTCAGTAATCCTTTCTTTGTTTCTGTTGCTTCAAGTCTCTTCTTCAACTTTGGGGAGATTATTCAGCATTCCCTGTCCTATGAGAGGAATGATATTACGTAAGAGTTCAGTGATCCTTTCTTTGTTTCTGTTGCTTCAAGTTTATTCTTCATCTTTGGGGAGATTATTCAGCATTCCCTGCCATATGAGAGGACTGATATTACGTAATAGTTCAGTACACTTTTCGTTGTTTCTATTGGTTCAAGTCTGTTCTTCATATTTGGGGAGATTATTCAGCATTCCCTTCCATATGAGAGGAATGATATTACGTAAGATTTCAGTAATCCTTTCTTTGTTTCTGTTGCTTCAAGTCTATTCTTCACCTTTGGGGAGATTATTCAGCATTCCCTGCCATATGAGTGGACTGATATTACGTAAGAGTTCAGTACTCTTTTCGTTGTTTCTGTTGCTTCAAGTCTCTTCTTCATCTTTGGGGAGATTATTCAGCATTCCCTGCCATATGAGAGGACTGATATTATGTAATAGTTCAGTAATCCTTTCTTTGTTTCTGTTGCTTCAAGTCTCCTTTTTATCTTTGGGGAGATTATTCAGCATTCCCTCTCCTATGAGAGGAATGATATTACGTAAGTGTTCAGTACTCTTTTCGTTGTTTCTGTTGCTTCAAGTCTCTTCTTCATCTTTGGGGAGATTATTCAGCATTTCCTGTCCTATGAGAGGAACGATATTACGTAAGAGTTCAGTACACTTTTCGTTGTTTCTGTTGCTTCAAGTCTGTTCTTCATCTTTGGGGAGATTATTCAGAATTCGCTGCCATATGGGAGGACTGATATTACGTAAGAGTTCAGTAATCCTTTTTTCGTTTCTCCTGCTTCAAGTATATTCTTCATCTTTGGGGAGATTATTCAGCATTCCCTGCCATATGAGTGAACTGATATTACGTAATAGTTCAGTACACTTTTCGTTGTTTCTATTGCTTCAAGTCTCTTCTTCATATTTGGGGAGATTATTCAGCATTCCCTTCCATATGAGAGGAATGATATTACGTAAGAGTTCAGTAATCCTTTCCTTGTTTCTGTTGCTTCAAGTCTATTCTTCATCTTTGCGGAGATTATTCAGCATTCCCTGCCATATGAGTGGACTGATATTACGTAATAGTTCAGTACTCTTTTCGTTGTTTCTGTTGCTTCAAGTCTCTTCTTCATCTTTGGGGAGATTATTCAGCATTCCCTGCCATATGAGAGGACTGATATTACGTAAGAGATCAGTAATCCTTTCTTTGTTTAAGTTGCATCAAGTCTGTTCTTCATCTTTGGGGAGATTATTCAGCATTCCCTGTTCTATGAGATAAATGATATTACGTAAGAGTTCAGTACTCTTTTCGTTGTTTCTGTTGCTTCAAGTCTCTTCTTCATCTTTGGGGAGATTATTCAGCATTCCCTGCTATATGAGAGGACTGATATTACGTAATATTTCAGTAATCCTTTCTTTGTTTCTGTTGCTTCAAGTCTCTTCTTCATCTTTGGGGAGATTATTCAGGATTCCTTCTCCTATGAGAGGAATGATATTACGTAAGCGTTCAGTACTCTTTTCGTTGTTTCTGTTGCTTCAGGTCTCTTCATCTTTGGGGAGATTATTCAGCATTCCATGTCCTATGAGAGGAATGATATTACGTAATAGTTCAGTACTCTTTTCGTTGTTTCTGTTGCTTCAAGTCTGTTCTTCATCTTTGGGGAGATTATTCAGAATTCCCTGCCATATGAGATGACTGATATTACGTAATATTTCAGTACACTTTTCGTTGTTTCTGTTGCTTCAAGTCTCTTCTTCATCTTTGGGGAGATTATTCAGCATTCCCTGCCATATGAGAGGACTGATATTACGTAATAGTTCAGTAATCCTTTCTTTGTTTCTGTTGCTTCAAGTCACTTCTTCAACTTTGGGGAGATTATTCAGCATTCCCTGTCCTATGAGATGAATGATATTACGTAAGAGTTCAGTAATCCTTTCTTTGTTTCTGTTGCTTCAAGTATATTCTTCATCTTTGGGGAGATTATTCAGCATTCCCTGCCATTTGAGTGGACTGATATTACGTAATAGTTTAGTACTCTTTTCTTTGTTTCTATTGGTTCAAGTATATTCTTCATATTTGGGGAGATTATTCAGCATTCCCTTCCATATGAGAGGAATGATATTACGTAAGAGTTCAGTAATCCTTTCTTTGTTTCTGTTGCTTCAAGTCTATTCTTCAGCTTTGAGGAGATTATTCAGCATTCCCTGCCATATGAGAGGACTGATATTACGTAAGAGTTCAGTAATCCTTTCTTTGTTTCTGTTGCTTCAAGTCTATTCTTCATCTTTGGGGAGATTATTCAGCATTCCCTGCCGTATGTGTGGACTGATATTACGTAATAGTTCAGTACTCTTTTCGATGTTTCTGTTGCTTCAAGTTCTTTCTTCATTTTTGGGGAGATTATTCAGCATTCCCTGCCATATGAGAGGACTGATATTACGTAAGAGTTCAGTAATCCTTTCTTTGTTTCTGTTGCTTCAAGTCTATTCTTCATCTTTGGGGAGATTATTCAGCATTCCCTGCCATATGAGTGGACTGATATTACGTAAGAGTTCAGTACTCTTTTCGTTTTTTCTGTTGCTTCAAGTCTGTTCTTCATCTTTGGGGAGATTATTCAGCATTCCCTGCCATATGAGAGGACTGATATGACATAATAGTTCAGTACACTTTTCTTTGTTTCTGTTGCTTCAATTCTCTTCTTCATCTTTGGGGAGATTATTCAGCATTCCCTGCCATATGCGAGGACTGATATTACGTAATATTTCAGTAATCCTTTCTTTGTTTTTGTTGCTTCAAGTCTCTTCTTCATCTTTGGGGAGATTATTCAGCATTCCCTGTCCTATTAGAGGAATGATATTACGTAAGATTTCAGTACTCTTTTTGTTGTTTCTGTTGCTTCAAGTCTCTTCTTCATCTTTGGGGAGATTATTCAGCATTCCCTGCTATATGAGAGGACTGATATTACGTAATAGTTCAGTAATCCTTTCTTTGTTTCTGTTGCTTCAAGTTTATTCTTCATCTTTGGGGAGATTATTCAGCATTCCCTGCCAAATGAGAGGACTGATATTACGTAATGGTTCAGTACTCGTTTCGTTGTTTCTATTGGTTCAAGTCTATTCTTCATATTTGGGGAGATTATTCAGCATTCCCTTCCATATGAGAGGAATGATATTACGTAAGAGTTCAGTAATCCTTTCATTGTTTCTGTTGCTTCAAGTCTATTCTTCAGCTTTGCGGAGATTATTCAGCATTTCCTGCCATATGAGAGGACTGATATTACGTAAGAGTTCAGTAATCCTTTCTTTGTTTCTGTTGCTTCAATCTATTCTTATTCTTTGGCGAGATTATTCAGCATTCCCTGCCGTATGTGTGGACTGATATTACGTAATAGTTCAGTACTCTTTTCGATGTTTCTGTTGCTTCAAGTCTCTTCTTCATTTTTGGGGAGATTATTCAGCATTCCCTGCCATATGAGAGGACTGATGTTACGTAAGAGTTCAGTAATCCTTTCTTTGTTTCTGTTGCTTCAAGTCTATTCTTCATCTTTGGGGAGATTATTCAGCATTCCCTGCCATATGAGTTGACTGATATTACGTAATAGTTCAGTACTCTTTTCGTTGTTTCTGTTGCTTCAAGTCTGTTCTTCATCTTTGGGGAGATTATTCAGCATTCCCTGCCGTATGTGTGGACTGATATTACGTAATAGTTCAGTACTCTTTTCGAGGTTTCTGTTGCTTCAAGTCTGTTCTTCATCTTTGGGGAGATTAATCAGCATTCCCTGCCATATGAGAGGACTGATATTACGTAATAGTTCAGTACTCTTTTCTTTGTTTCTGTTGCTTCAATTCTCTTCTTCATCTTTGGGGAGATTATTCAGCATTCCCTGCCATATGAGAGGACTGATATTACGTAATATTTCAGTAATCCTTTCTTTGTTTCTGTTGCTTCAAGTCTCTTCTTCATCTTTGGGGAGATTATTCAGAATTCACTGTCCTATGAGAGGAATGATATTACGTAAGAGTTCAGTACTCTTTTCGTTGTTTCTGTTGCTTCAAGTCTCTTCTTCATCTTTGGGGAGATTATTCAGCATTCCTTGTCCTATGAGAGGAATGATATTACGTAAGATTTCAGTACTCATTTCGTTGTTACTGTTGCTTCAAGTCTCTTCTTCATATTTGGGGAGATTATTCAGCATTCCCTGCCATATGAGAGGACTGATATTACGTAATAGTTCAGTAATCCTTTCTTTGTTTCTGTTGCTTCAAGTCTCTTCTTCAAATTTGGGGAGATTATTCAGAATTCCCTGTCCTATGAGAGGACTGATATTACGTAAGAGTTCAGTAATCCTTTCTTTGTTTCTGTTGCTTCAAGTTTATTCTTCATCTTTGGGAGATTATTCAGCATTCCCTGCCATATGAGAGGACTGATATTACGTAATAGTTCAGTACTCTTTTCGTTGTTTCTAATGGTTCAAGTCTGTTCTTCATATTTGGGGAGATTATTCAGCATTCCCTTCCATATGAGAGGAATGATATTACGTAAGAGTTCAGTAATCCTTTCTTTGTTTCTGTTGCTTCAAGTCTATTCTTCAGCTTTGCGGAGATTATTCAGCATTCCCTGCCATATGAGAGGACTGATATTACGTAAGAGTTCAGTAATCCTTTCTTTGTTTCTGTTGCTTCAAGTCTATTCTTATTCTTTGGGGAGATTATTCAGCATTCCCTGCCATATGAGAGGTCTGATATTACGTAATATTTCAGTAATCCTTTCTTTGTATCTTTTGCTTCAAATCTCTTCTTCATCTTTGGGGAGATTATACTGCATTCCCTGTCCTATGAGAAGAATGATATTACGTAAGAGTTCAGTACTCTTTTCGTTGTTTCTTTTGCTTCAAGTCTCTTCTTCATCTTTGGGGAGATTATTTAGCATTCCCTGCCATATGAGAGGAATGATATTACGTAAGAGTTCAGTAATCCTTTCTTTGTTTCTGTTCCTTCAAGTCTATTCTTCATCTTTGGGGAGATTATTCAGCATTCCCTGCCATATGAGTGGACTGATATTGCGTAATAGTTCAGTACTCTTTTCGTTGTTTCTTTTGCTTCAAGTCCCTTCTTCATCTTTGGGGAGATTATTTAGCATTCCCTGCCATATGAGAGTAAAGATATTACGTAAGATTTCAGTAATCCTTTCTTCGTTTCTGTTGCTTCAAGTCTATTCTTCATCTTTGGTGAGATTATTCAGCATTCCCTGCCGTATGTGTGGACTGATATTACGTAATAGTTCAGTATATATTCGTTGTTTCTGTTGCTTCAATTCTCTTCTTCATCTTTGGGGAGATTATTCAGCATTCCCTGCCACATGAGAGGACTGATATTACGTAAGAGTTCAGTAAACCTTTCTTTGTTTCTGTTGCTTCAAGTCTCTTCTTCGTCTTTGGGGAGATTATTCAGCATTCCCTGCCATATGAGTGGACTGATATTACGTAATAGTTCAGTACTCTTTTCGATGTTTCTGTTGCTTCAAGTCTCTTCTTCATCTTTGGGGAGATTATTCAGCATTCCCTGCCATATGAGAGGACTGATATTAAGTAAGAGTTCAGTAATCCTTTCTTTGTTTCTGTTGCTGCAAGTCTATTCTTCATCTTTGGGGAGATTATTCAGCATTCCCTGCCATATGAGTGGACTGATATTACGTAATATTTCAGTACTCTTTTCGTTGTTTATGTTGCTTCAAGTCTGTTCTTCATCTTTGGGGAGATTATTCAGCATTCCCTGCCATATGAAAGGACTGATATTACGTAATAGTTCAGTACTCTTGTCTTTGTTTCTGTTGATTCAATTCTCTTCTTCATCTTTGGGGAGATTATTCAGCATTCCCTGCCATATGAGAGGACTGATATTTCGTAATATTTCAGTAATCCTTTCTTTGTTTCTGTTGCTTCAAGTCTCTTCTTCATCTTTGGGGAGATTATTCAGCATTCCCTGTCCTATGAGAAGAATGATATTACGTAAGTGTTCAGTACTCTTTTCGTTGTTTCTTTTGCTTCAAGTCCCTTCTTCATCTTTGGGGAGATTATTTAGCATTCCCTGCCATATGAGAGGAATGATATTACGTAAGAGTTCAGTAATCCTTTCTTTGTTTGTGTTGCTTCAAGTCTGTTCTTCATCTTTGGGGAGATTATTCAGCATTCCCTGCCATATGAGAGGACTGATATTAATTAAGATTTCAGTAATCCTTTCTTTGTTTCTGTTGCTTCAAGTCTATTCTTCATCTTTGGGGAGATTATTCAGCATTCCCTGCCATATGAGTGGACTGATATTGCGTAATAGTTCAGTACTCTTTTCGTTGTTTCTTTTGCTTCAAGTCCCTTCTTCATCTTTGGGGAGATTATTTAGCATTCCCTGCCATATGAGAGTAAAGATATTACGTAAGAGTTCAGTAATCCTTTCTTGGTTTCTGTTGCTTCAAGTCTATTCTTCATCTTTGGTGAGATTATTCAGCATTCCCTGCCGTATGTGTGGACTGATATTACGTAATAGTTCAGTATATTTTCGTTGTTTCTGTTGCTTCAATTCTCTTCTTCATCTTTGGGGAGATTATTCAGCATTCCCTGCCACATGAGAGGACTGATATTACGTAAGAGTTCAGTAAACCTTTCTTTGTTTCTGTTGCTTCAAGTCTCTTCTTCGTCTTTGGGGAGATTATTCAGCATTCCCTGCCATATGAGTGGACTGATATTACGTAATAGTTCAGTACTCTTTTCGATGTTTCTGTTGCTTCAAGTCTCTTCTTCATCTTTGGGGAGATTATTCAGCATTCCCTGCCATATGAGAGGACTGATATTAAGTAAGAGTTCAGTAATCCTTCCTTTGTTTCTGTTGCTGCAAGTCTATTCTTCATCTTTGGGGAGATTATTCAGCATTCCCTGCCATATGAGTGGACTGATATTACGTAATATTTCAGTACTCTTTTCGTTGTTTTTGTTGCTTCAAGTCTGTTCTTCATCTTTGGGGAGATTATTCAGCATTCCCTGCCATATGAAAGGACTGATATTACGTAATAGTTCAGTACACTTGTCTTTGTTTCTGTTGATTCAATTCTCTTCTTCATCTTTGGGGAGATTATTCAGCATTCCCTGCCATATGAGAGGACTGATATTTCGTAATATTTCAGTAATCCTTTCTTTGTTTCTGTTGCTTCAAGTCTCTTCTTCATCTTTGGGGAGATTATTCAGCATTCACTGTCCTATGAGAGGAATGATATTACGTAAGAGTTCAGTACTCTTTTCGTTGTTTCTGTTGCTTCAAGTCTCTTCTTCATCTTTGGGGAGATTATTCAGCATTCCTTGTCCTATGGGAGGAATGATATTACGTAAGATTTCAGTACTCTTTTCGTTGTTTCTGTTGCTTCAAGTCTCTTCTTCATCTTTGGGGAGATTATTCAGCATACCCTGACATATGAGAGGACTGATATTACGTAATAGTTCAGTAATCCTTTCTTTGTTTTTGTTGCTTCCAGTCTCTTCTTCAACTTTGGGGAGATTATTCAGCATTCCCTGTCCTATGAGAGGAATGATATTACGTAAGAGTTCAGTAATCCTTTCTTTGTTTCTGTTGCTTCAAGTTTATTCTTCATCTTTGGGGAGATTATTCAGCATTCCCTGCCATATGAGAGGACTGATATTACGTAATTGTTCAGTACTCTTTTCGTTGTTTCTATTGGTTCAAGTCTGTTCTTCATATTTGGGGAGATTATTCAGCTTTCCCTTCCATATGAGAGGAATGATATTACGTAAGAGTTCAGTAATCCTTTCTTTGTTTCTGTTCTTTCAAGTCTATTCTTCATCTTTGGGGAGATTATTCTGCATTCCCTGCCATATGAGTGGACTGATATTACGTAAGAGTTCAGTAATCCTTTCTTTGTTTCTGTTGCTTGAAGTCTATTCTTATTCTTTGGGGAGATTATTCAGCATTCCCTGCCGTATGTGTGGACTGATATTACGTAATAGTTCAGTAATCTTTTCGATGTTTCTGTTGCTTCAAGTCTCTTCTTCATTTTTGGGGAGATTATTCAGCATTCCCTGCCATATGAGAGGACTGATATTACGTAAGAGTTCAGTAAACCTTTCTTTGTTTCTGTTGCTACAAGTCGATTCTTCATCTTTGGGGAGATTATTCAGCATTCCCTGCCGTATGAGAGGACTGATATTACGTAATAGTTCAGTACTCTTTTCTTTGTTTCTGTTACTTCAATTCTCTTCTTCATCTTTGGGGAGATTATTCAGCATTCCCTGCCATATGAGAGGAATGATATTACGTAATATTTCAGGAATCCTTTCTTTTTTTTGTTGCTTCAAGTCTCTTCTTCATCTTTGGGGAGATTATTCAGCATTCACTGTCCTATGAGAGGAATGATATTACGTAAGATTTCAGTACTCTTTTCGTTGTTTCTGTTGCTTCAAGTCTCTTCTTCATCTTTGGGGAGATTATTCAGCATTCCCTGCCATATGAGAGGACGGATATTACGTAATAGTTCAGTAATCCTTTCTTTGTTTCTGTTGCTTCAAGTCTCTTCTTCATCATTGGGGAGATTATTCAGCATTCCCTCTCCTATGAGAGGAATGATATTACGTAAGAGTTCAGTACTCTTTTCGTTGTTTCTGTTGCTTCAAGTCTCTTCTTCATCTTTGGGGATATTATTCAGCATTCCCTGCCATATTAGTGGACTGATGTTACGTAATAGTTCAGTACTCTTTTCGTTGTTTCTGTTGCTTCAAGTCTCTTCTTCATCTGTGGGGAGATTATTCAGCATTCCCTGCCATATGAGTGGACTGATATTACGTAATAGTTCAGTACTCTTTTCGTTGTTTCTTTTGCTTCAAGTCCCTTCTTCATCTTTGGGGAGATTATTTAGCATTCACTGCCATATGAGAGGAATGATATTACGTAAGAGTTCAGTAATCCTTTCTTTGTTTCTGTTCCTTCAAGTCTATTCTTCATCTTTGGGGAGATTATTCAGCATTCCCTGCCATATGAGTGGACTGATATTACGTAAGAGTTCAGTTATCCTTTCTTTGTTTCTGTTGCTTGAAGTCTATTCTTATTCTTTGGGGAGATTATTCAGCATTCCCTGCCGTATGTGTGGACTGATATTACGTAATAGTTCAGTACTCTTTTCGATGTTTCTGTTGCTTCAAGTCTCTTCTTCATTTTTGGGGAGATTATTCAGCATTCCCTGCCATATGAGAGGATTGATATTACGTAAGAGTTCAGTAATCCTTTCTTTGTTTCTGTTCCTACAAGTCGATTCTTCATCTTTGGGGAGATTATTCAGCATTCCCTGCCATATGAGAGGACTGATATTACGTAATAGTTCAGTACTCTTTTCGTTGTTTCTGTTGCTTCAAGTCTGTTCTTCATCTTTGGGGAGATTATTCAGCATTCCCTGCCATATGAGAGGACTGATATTACGTAATAGTTCAGTACTCTTTTCTTTGTTCCTGTTGCTTCAATTCTCTTCTTCATCTTTGGGGAATTTATTCAGCATTCCCTGCCATATGTGAGGACTGACATTACGTAATATTTCAGTAATCCTTTCTTTTTTTTGTTGATTCAAGTCTCTTCTTCATCTTTGGGGAGATTATTCAGCATTCACTCTCCTATGAGACGAATGATATTAAGTAAGATTTCAGTACTCTTTTCGTTGTTTCTGTTGCTTCAAGTCTCTTCTTCATCTTTGGGGAGATTATTCAGCATGCCCTGTCCTATGAGAGAAATGATATTACGTAAGATTTAAGTACTCTTTTCGTTGTTTCTGTTGCTTCAAGTCTCTTCTTCATCTTTGGGGAGATTATTCAGCATTCCCTGCCATATGAGAGGACGGATATTACGTAATAGTTCAGTAATCCTTTCTTTGTTTCTGTTGCTTCAAGTCTCTTCTTCATCATTGGGGAGATTATTCAGCATTCCCTCTCCTATGAGAGGAATGATATTACGTAAGAGTTCAGTACTCCTTTCGTTGTTTCTGTTGCTTCAAGTTTCTTCTTTATCTTTGGGGAGATTATTCAGCATTCCCTGTTCTATGAGAGGAATGATATACGTAAGATTTCAGTACTCTTTTCATTGGTTCTGTTACTTCAAGTCTCTTCTTCATCTTTGGGGACATTATTCAGCATTCCCTGCCATATTAGTGGACTGATATTACGTAATAGTTCTGTACTCTTTTCGTTGTTTCTGTTGCTTCAAGTCTCTTCTTCATCTTTGGGGAGATTATTTAGCATTCCCTGCCATATGAGAGGAATGATATTACGCAAGAGTTCAGTAATCCTTTCTTTGTTTCTGTTCCTTCAAGTCTGTTCTTCATCTTTGGGGAGATTATTCAGCATTCCCTGCCATATGAGTGGACTGATATTACGTAAGAGTTCAGTAATCCTTTCTTTGTTTCTGTTGCTTCAAGTCTGTTCTTCATCTTTGGGGAGATTATTCAGCATTCCCTGCCATATGAGAGGACTGATATTAAGTAAGATTTCAGTAATCCTTTCTTTGTTTCTGTTGCTTCAAGTCTATTCTTCATCTTTGGGGAGATTATTCAGCATTCCCTGCCATATGAGTGGACTGATATTACGTAATAGTTCAGTACTCTTTTCGTTGTTTCTTTTGCTTCAAGTCCCTTCTTCATCTTTGGGGAGTTTATTTAGCATTCCCTGCCATATGAGAGGAATGATATTACGTAAGATTTCAGTAATCCTTTCTTTGTTTCTGTTGCTTCAAGTCTATTCTGCTTCTTTGGTGAGATTATTCAGCATTCCCTGCCGTATGTGTGGACTGATATTACGTAATAGTTCAGTACATTTTCGTTGTTTCTGTTGATTCAATTCTCTTCTTCATCTTTGTGGAGATTATTCAGCATTCCCTGCCATATGAGAGGACTGATATTACGTAAGAGTTCAGTAAACCTTTCTTTGTTTCTGTTGCTTCAAGTCTCTTCTTCGTCTTTGGGGAGATTATTCAGCATTCCCTGCCATATGAGTGGACTGATATTACGTAATATTTCAGTACTCTTTTCGTTGTTTCTTTTGCTTCAAGTCCCTTCTTCATCTTTGGGGAGATTATTCAGCATTCACTGCCATATGAGAGGACTGATATTAAGTAAGAGTTCAGTAATCCTTTCTTTGTTTCAGTTGCTGCAAGTCTATTCTTCATCTTTGGGGAGATTATTCAGCATTCCCTGCCATATGAGTGGACTGATATTACGTAATAGTTCAGTACTCTTTTCGTTGTTTCTTTTGCTTCAAGTCTGTTCTTCATCTTGGGGAGATTATTCAGCATTCCCTGCCATATGAGAGGACTGATATTACGTAATAGTTCAGTACTCTTTTCTTTGTTTCTGTTGCTTCAATTCTCTTCTTCATCTTTGGGGAGATTATTCAGCATTCCCTGCCATATGAGAGGACGGATATTACGTAATAGTTCAGTAATCCTTTCTTTGTTTCTGTTGCTTCAAGTCTCTTCTTCATCTTTGGGGAGATTATTCAGCATTCACTGTCCTATGAGAGGGATGATATTACGTAATAGTTCAGTAATCCTTTCTTTGTTTCTGTTGCTGCAAGTCTATTCTTCATCTTTGGGGAGATTATTCAGCATTCCCTGCCATATGAGTGGACTGATATTACGTAATAGTTCAGTACTCTTTTCGTTGTTTCTGTTGCTTCAAGTCTGTTCTTCTTCTTTGGGGAGATTATTCAGCATTCCTTGCCATATGAGAGGACTGATATTACGTAATATTTCAGTAATCCTTTCTTCTTTTTGTTGCTTCAAGTCTCTTCTTCATCTTTGGGGAGATTATTCAGCATTTTCTGTCCTATGAGAGGAATGATATTACGTAAGAGTTCAGTACTCTTTTCGTTGTTTCTGTGGCTTCAAGTCTCTTCTTCATCTTTGGGGAGATTATTCAGCATTCCCTGTCCTATGAGAGGAATGATAGTACGTAAGATTTCAGTACTCTTTTCGTTGTTTCTGTTACTTCAAGTCTCTTCTTCATCTTTGGGGAGATTATTCAGCATTCCCTGCCATATGAGAGGACGGATATTACGTAATAGTTCAGTAATCCTTTCTTTGTTTCTGTTGCTTCAAGTCTCTTCTTCATCATTGGGGAGATTATTCAGCATTCCCTCTTTTATGAGAGGAATGATATTACGTAAGATTTCAGTACTCTTTTCGTTGTTTCTTTTGCTTCAAGTCTCTTCTTCAACTTTGCGGAGATTATTCAGCATTCCCTGTCCTATGAGAGGAATGATATTACGTAAGAGTTCAGTACTCTTTTCGATGTTTCTGTTGCTTCAAGTCTGTTCATCATCTTTGGGGAGATTATTCAGCATTGCCTGCCATATGAGAGGACTGATATTACGTAAGAGTTCAGTAATCCTTTCTTTGTTTCTGTTGCTTCAAGTCTATTCTTCATCTTTGGGGAGATTATTCAGCATTCCCTGCCATATGAGTGGACTGATATTACGTAATATTTCAGTACTCTTTTCGTTGTTTCTGTTGCTTCAAGTCTCTTCTTCATCTTTCGGGAGATTATTCAGCATTCCCTGCCATATGAGAGGACTGATATTACGTAATAGTTCAGTAATCCTTTCTTTGTTTCTGTTGCTTCAAGTCTCTTCTTCATCTTTGGGGAGATTATACAGCATTCCCTGTCCTATGAGAAGAATGATATTACGTAAGAGTTCAGTACTCTTTTCGTTGTTTCTGTTGCTTCAAGTTTATTCTTCATCTTTGGGGAGATTATTCAGCATTCCCTGCCATATGAGAGGACTGATATTACGTAATAGTTCAGTACTCTTTTCGTTGTTTCTATTGGTTCAAGTCAGTTCTTCATCTTTGGGGAGATTATTCAGCATTCACTGTCCTATGAGAGGGATGATATTACGTAAGATTTCAGTACTCTTTTCGTTGTTTCTGTTGCTTCATGTCTCTTCTTCATCTTTGGGGAGATTATTCAGCAATCCTTGTCCTATGAGAGGAATGATATTACGTAAGATTTCAGTACTCTTTTCGTTGTTTCTGTTGCTTCAAGGATCTTCTTCATCTTTGGGGATATTATTCAGCATTCCCTGCCATATGAGAGGACTGATATTACGTAATAGTTCAGTAATCCTTTCTTTGTTTCTGTTGCTTCAAGTCTCTTCTTCAACTTTGGGGAGATTATTCAGCATTCCCTGTCCTATGAGAGGAATGATATTACGTAAGAGTTCAGTAATCCTTTCTTTGTTTCTGTTGCTTCAAGTTTATTCTTCATCTTTGGGGAGATTATTCAGCATTCCCTGCCATATGAGAGGACTGATATTACGTAATAGTTCAGTACTCTTTTCGATGTTTCTGTTGCTTCAAGTCTCTTCTTCATTTTTGGGGAGATTATTCAGCATTCCCTGCCATATGAGAGGAATGATATTACGTAAGATTTCAGTACTCTTTTCGTTGTTTCTGTTGCTTCAAGGATCTTCTTCATCTTTGGGGAGATTATTCAGCATTCCCTGCCATATGAGAGGACTGATATTACGTAATAGTTCAGTACTCTTTTCGTTGTTTCTATTGGTTCAAGTCTGTTCTTCATATTTGGGGAGATTATTCAGCATTCCCTTCCATATGAGAGGAATGATATTACGTAACAGTTCAGTAATCGTTTCTTTGTTTCTGTTGCTTCAAGTCTATTCTTCAGCTTTGCGGAGATTATTCAGCATTCCCTGCCATATGAGAGGACTGATATTAAGTAAGAGTTCAGTAATCCTTTCTTTGTTTCTGTTGCTGCAAGTCTATTCTTCATCTTTGGGGAGATTATTCAGCATTCCCTGCCATATGAGTGGACTGATATTACGTAATAGTTCAGTACTCTTTTCGTTGTTTCTGTTGCTTCAAGTCTGTTCTTCATCTTTGGGGAGATTATTCAGCATTCCCTGCCATATGAGAGGACTGATATTACGTAATATTTCAGTAATCCTTTCTTCTTTTTGTTGCTTCAAGTCTCTTCTTCATCTTTGGGGAGATTATTCAGCATTTTCTGTCCTATGAGAGGAATGATATTACGTAAGAGTTCAGTACTCTTTTCGTTGTTTCTGTTGCTTCAAGTCTCTTCTTCATCTTTGGGGAGATTATTCAGCATTCCCTGTCCTATGAGAGGAATGATAGTACGTAAGATTTCAGTACTCTTTTCGTTGTTTCTGTTACTTCAAGTCTCTTCTTCATCTTTGGGGAGATTATTCAGCATTCCCTGCCATATGAGAGGACGGATATTACGTAATAGTTCAGTAATCCTTTCTTTGTTTCTGTTGCTTCAAGTCTCTTCTTCATCATTGGGGAGATTATTCAGCATTCCCTCTTTTATGAGAGGAATGATATTACGTAAGATTTCACTACTCTTTTCGTTGTTTCTTTTGCTTCAAGTCTCTTCTTCAACTTTGCGGAGATTATTCAGCATTCCCTGTCCTATGAGAGGAATGATATTACGTAAGAGTTCAGTACTCTTTTCGATGTTTCTGTTGCTTCAAGTCTGTTCATCATCTTTGGGGAGATTATTCAGCATTGCCTGCCATATGAGAGGACTGATATTACGTAAGAGTTCAGTAATCCTTTCTTTGTTTCTGTTGCTTCAAGTCTCTTCTTCATCTTTTGGGAGATTATTCAGCATTCCCTGCCATATGAGAGGACTGATATTACGTAATAGTTCAGTAATCCTTTCTTTGTTTCTGTTGCTTCAAGTCTCTTCTTCATCTTTGGGGAGATTATACAGCATTCCCTGTCCTATGAGAAGAATGATATTACGTAAGAGTTCAGTACTCTTTTCGTTGTTTCTGTTGCTTCAAGTTTATTCTTCATCTTTGGGGAGATTATTCAGCATTCCCTGCCATATGAGAGGACTGATATTACGTAATAGTTCAGTACTCTTTTCGTTGTTTCTATTGGTTCAAGTCTGTTCTTCATATTTGGGGAGATTATTCAGCATTCCCTTCCATATGAGAGGAATGATATTACGTAAGAGTTCAGTAATCCTTTCTTTGTTTCTGTTGCTTCAAATCTATTCTTATTCTTTGGGGAGATTATTCAGCATTCCCTGCCGTATGTGTGGACTGATATTACGTAATAGTTCAGTACTCTTTTCGATGTTTCTGTTGCTTCAAGTCTCTTCTTCATATTTGGGGAGATTATTCAGCATTCCCTGCCATATGAGAGGAATGATATTACGTAAGAGTTCAGTAATCCTTTCTTTGTTTCTGTTGCTACAAGTCTATTCTTCATCTTTGGGGAGATTATTCAGCATTCCCTGCCATATGAGTGGACTGATATTACGTAATAGTTCAGTGATCCTTTCTTTGTTTCTGTTGCTTCAAGTCTCTTCTTCATCTTTGGGGAGATTATTCAGCATTCCCTGCCATATGAGAGTACTGATATTACGTAATAGTTCAGTACTCTTTTCTTTGTTTCTGTTGCTTCAATTCTCTTCTTCATCTTTGGGGAGATTATTCAGCATTCCCTGCCATATGAGAGGACTGATATTAAGTAAGAGTTCAGTAATCCTTTCTTTGTTTCTGTTGCTGCAACTCTATTCTTCATCTTTGGGGAGATTATTCAGCATTCCCTGCCATATGAGTGGACTGATATTACGTAATAGTTCAGTACTCTTTTCGTTGTTTCTTTTGCTTCAAGTCCCTTCTTCATCTTTGGGGAGATTATTTAGCATTCCCTGTCATATGAGAGGAATGATATTACGTAAGAGTTCAGTAATCCTTTCTTTGTTTCTGTTGCTTCAAGTCTATTCTTCATCTTTGGGGAGATTATTCAGTATTCCCTGCCATATGAGTGGACTGATATTACCTAATAGTTCAGTACTCTTTTCGTTGTTTCTGTTGCTTCAAGTCTCTTCTTCATCTTTGGGGAGATTATTCAGCATTCCCTGCCATATGAGTGGACTGATATTACGTAAGAGTTCAACACTCTTTTCGTTGTTTCTGTTGCTTCAATTCTCTTCTTCATCTTTGGGGAGATTATTCAGCATTCCCTGCCATATGAGAGGACTGATATTACGTAAGATTTCAGTAATCCTTTCTTTGTTTCTGTTGGTTCATGTCTATTCTTCATCTTTGGGGAGATTATTCAGCATTCCCTGCCATATGAGTGGACTGATATTACGTAATAGTTCAGTACTCTTTTCGATGTTTCTGTTGCTTCAAGTCTCTTCTTCATGTTTGGGGAGTTTATTCAGCATTCCCTGCCATATGAGAGGACTGATATTAAGTAAGATTTCAGTAATCCTTTCTTTGTTTCTGTTGCTTCAAGTCTCTTCTTCATCTTTGCGGAGATTATTCAGCATTCCCTGTCCTATGAGAGGAATGATATTACGTAATAGTTCAGTACTCTTTTCGTTGTTTCTGTTGCTTCAAGTCTGTTCTTCATCTTTGAGGAGATTATTTAGCATTCCCTGCCATATGAGAGGACTGATATTACGTAATATTTTAGTAATCCTCTCTTTGTTTCTGTTGCTTCAAGTCTCTTCTTCATCTTTGGGGGGATTATTCAGCATTCCCTGTCCTATGATAGGAATGATATTACGTCAGAGTTCAGTACTCTTTTCGTTGTTTCTGTTATTTCAAGTCTCTTCTTCATCTTTGGGGAGATTATTCAGCATTCCCTTTCCTATGAGAGGAATGATATTACGTAAGAGTTCAGTACTCTTTTCGTTGTTTCTGTTGCTTCAAGTCTCTTCTTCATCTTTGGGGAGATTATTCAGCATTCCCTTCCATATGAGAGGAATGATATTACGTAAGAGTTCAGTAATCCTTTCTTTGTTTCTGTTGCTTCAAGTCTATTCTTCATCTTTGGGGATATTATTCAGCATTCCCTGCCGTATGTGTGGACTGATATTACGTAATAGTTCAGTACTCTTTTCGTTGTTTCTGTTGCTTCAAGTCTCTTCTTCATCTTTGGGGAGATTATTCAGCATTCCCTGCCATATGAGAGGACTGATATTACGTAAGAGTTCAGTAAACCTTTCTTTGTTTCTGTTGCTTCAAGTCTCTTCTTCGTCTTTGGGGAGATTATTCAGCATTCCCTGCCATATGAGTGGACTGATATTACGTAATAGTTCAGTACTCTTTTCGATGTTTCTGTTGCTTCAAGTCTCTTCTTCATCTTTGGGGAGATTATTCAGCATTCCCTGCCATATGAGAGGACTGATATTAAGTAAGAGTTCAGTAATCCTTTCTTTGTTTCTGTTGCTGCAAGTCTATTCTTCATCTTTGGGGAGATTATTCAGCATTCCCTGCCATATGAGTGGACTGATATTACGTAATAGTTCAGTACTCTTTTCGTTGTTTCTTTTGCTTCAAGTCCCTTCTTCATCTTTGGGGAGATTATTTAGCATTCCCTGTCATATGAGAGGAATGATATTACGTAAGATTTCAGTAATCCTTTCTTTGTTTCTGTTGCTTCAAGTCTATTCTTCATCTTTGGGGAGATTATTCAGTATTCCCTGCCATATGAGTGGACTGATATTACCTAATAGTTCAGTACTCTTTTCGTTGTTTCTGTTGCTTCAAGTCTCTTCTTCATCTTTGGGGAGATTATTCAGCATTCCCTGCCATATGAGTGGACTGATATTACGTAAGAGTTCAACACTCTTTTCGTTGTTTCTGTTGCTTCAAGTCTATTCTTCATCTTTGGGGAGATTATTCAGCATTCCCTGCCATATGAGTGGACTGATATTACGTAATAGTTCAGTACTCTTTTCGATGTTTCTGTTGCTTCAAGTCTCTTCTTCATCTTTGGGGAGTTTATTCAGCATTCCCTGCCATATGAGAGGACTGATATTAAGTAAGATTTCAGTAATCCTTTCTTTGTTTCTGTTGCTTCAAGTCTCTTCTTCATCTTTGCGGAGATTATTCAGCATTCCCTGTCCTATGAGAGGAATGATATTACGTAATAGTTCAGTACTCTTTTCGTTGTTTCTGTTGCTTCAAGTCTGTTCTTCATCTTTGAGGAGATTATTTAGCATTCCCTGCCATATGAGAGGACTGATATTACGTAATATTTTAGTAATCCTCTCTTTGTTTCTGTTGCTTCAAGTCTCTTCTTCATCTTTGGGGGGATTATTCAGCATTCCCTGTCCTATGATAGGAATGATATTACGTCAGAGTTCAGTACTCTTTTCGTTGTTTCTGTTATTTCAAGTCTCTTCTTCATCTTTGGGGAGATTATTCAGCATTCCCTTTCCTATGAGAGGAATGATATTACGTAAGAGTTCAGTACTCTTTTCGTTGTTTCTGTTGCTTCAAGTCTCTTCTTCATCTTTGGGGAGATTATTCAGCATTCCCTTCCATATGAGAGGAATGATATTACGTAAGAGTTCAGTAATCCTTTCTTTGTTTCTGTTGCTTCAAGTCTATTCTTCATCTTTGGGGATATTATTCAGCATTCCCTGCCGTATGTGTGGACTGATATTACGTAATAGTTCAGTACTCTTTTCGTTGTTTCTGTTGCTTCAAGTCTCTTCTTCATCTTTGGGAGATTATTCAGCATTCCCTGCCATATGAGAGGAATGATATTACGTAAGAGTTCTGTAATCCTTTCTTTGTTTCTGTTGCTTCAAGTCTATTCTTCATCTTTGGGGAGATTATTCAGCATACCCTGCCGTATCTGTGGACTGATATTACGTAAGAGTTCAGTAATCTTCTCGTTGTTTCTGCTGCTTCAAGTCTCTTCTTCATCTTTGGGGAGATTATTTAGCATTCCCTGCCATATGAGAGCACTGATATTACGTAATAGTTCAGTACTCTTTTCGTTGTTTCTGTTGCTTCAAGTCTCTTCTTTATCTTTGGGGAGATTATTCAGCATTCCCTGCCATATGAGAGGACTGATATTACGTAATAATTCAGTAATCTTTTCGTTGTTTCTCTTGCTTCAAGTCTCTTCTTCATCGTTGGGGAGATTATTCTGCATTCCTTGCCATATGAGTGGACTGGTATTACGTAATAGTTCAGTAATCTTTTCGTTGTTTCTGTTGCTTCAAGTCTCTTCTTCATCTTTGGGGAGATTATTCAGCATTCCTTTTCCTATGAGAGGAATGATATTACGTAATAGTTCAGTACTCTTTTCGTTGTTTCTGTTGCCTCAAGTCTCTTCTTCGTCTTTGGGGGGATTATTCAGCATTCCCTGCCATATGAGAGGAAAGATATTACGTAATAGTTCAGTACACTTTTCGTTGTTTCTGTTGCTTCAAGTCTCTTCTTCATCTTTGGGGGGATTATTTAGCATTCCCTGCCATATAAGAGGACTGATATTACGTAATAGTTCAGTACTCTTTTTCGATGGCAGTCCCGTACATGACATTATTTCTATGCCACAAGATGCACGCTGCCAGGCTTGATATGTTAAATATGAAGTCATGTTTAGCATTCCGTCTGATGATTCGTCGAGTACCTTCAGCCGTCGTATGTCCGATTCGTGACAGATTTTCCGTTCAGTTTGGCGTCGGTTTTATTGTCCAGCTCAATTATCCTAATTGTAAATTCATATTATTAATTTAAATTTTCACCTGCAGATTCCAGTTAATTATCTGACAGACTTCTTTAGACCAGTTTCGAAATAATTAATGTCGATTCAATAATTGATATTTTTCTATAAAGTTGGCGCTGCAGTCAGTACTATCAAAATGGCGTCTATCTTCAGGATAAATAAATAAAAGATTTTATGTTCACCTTATGTATCAGCTGTAAATTTAAAGTTGGCTATATATTAACAAAAGCGTTTACTTTATGTTAAACCTTTATGTTCACTTTCGGAAACTAATTCTAAAACTAGCAACAAGAATATATCAAGATTACTTATAATATTTTTCAAGACATTTTATTTTCTAGCCAAAGTAGTGATGGTAAAAATAAGATCAACCGACAATGGTTAATATTAATAATCAAACAATTTACTCACAACCAACACCGTATAATCTTGACTGACAATGCAAAATAAAAATGACAAAAAAGAAACAAAAAAAGAAACGGGGTGAGCTCTTATCTGGCTAGATATCTGACATGATGTTTGACGAAATCCCTGTAAACAGAAAGCCCATGAAAGATACAGGGACAAAAGGTTAAAAAAAAAGGAAAAACAAACCTTCCAAGTGCAAAATATTTGTAACGACCTTACGGTATTTTACTATTTCATGAAAGCTATATTTCCGTGACCAGCAGTGCGAATGTCGCACAGTGCATTTGAAATGAGATTGGTTTTGATAGTACAGCGTTTAAGACTTCGAAGTTTACCCAATCAGACTCATGGTTTAATTTTCCTTACCGAGAAGCGCACGATCTCATCTTACCTTAGGACATGTAATGCCAACAGCCCAGTATTATATTTTACGGATGGTCGCTAATACCCAAGTATACCTGTCTGTTAGAGTGCCTCGTCAAACTCTGTTTTAGACACCAGTTCCGGCACATTTGGTGTCTGTTCAAAACCCAGAGTTTATACTGCAGTTATGCTGAGTAGATCTTAGTTACAGTTTCCTCGAGAGAGGCGTAGTCTGGCGTGATCAGCATTCTGAACAATGCCAGCCCGCGCAAAATCTTTGATCGCCATGGGTTCGTCCACGGCACAACTATCGTCAGCTTCCTAACACTTCCGGTTACACAATTTTACTCACAAAACTTTGGTCAAACCGTGGTAAGGTTTTCAAGCATTTTTCTCCGGTACCGCACGCTGCGGTCGCCTCCCAACACCGATAACATCAAGAAGTAACCTTCCTGACAATTGATCATATATAATGCTATATTTATAGGTTAGAGTGCACAACATAAACGCTAGAGCGTATTTAAATATAAAAGTGGATATTCAGATCCGAAAATTGCGTGTAAGCATGGAACAGACTGTCACAGCTGGTTGTTGACCTCAACGTCTTCTTATATTATGAACTGGACAAAGTCCGACAATGATTTTAAGACATTTTTATGTTTATACATTCTTTTTATAAATACAAATATTTAAGTAAATGCTCTGTTTGTAATAAACAGTATTAATAACATTTACCGACACGTCAGACTATATGACAGTTCCGTATAGGATACAGGTTCGGTTCCTGTCGGAGGACGAATATTTTCTATGAAAATTTCTCGGACATTCAGGCCGGTAAATGTTATTAATACTCTTTATTATAAAACAGTGCATTTACTTAAATATTTGTATCTATCAAAAGAATGCATAAACGTAAAAGTGTCTCCATATATATATATATATATATATATATATATATATATATATATATATATATATATATAAATACAAAAATTAAATTAAATAAATAAACAAAAATTAGTAAAATAAATTAATCTAAATCAATAAATAAGTATCTAAACTAAGTAAATAACAAACAAATTAATAAACTACGAACGGACAAATAAAAGTAACAAAAACAACCAACAATAAATAATCAAAAGTTAACAAACAACACTATAAATAGTCAAAAAACTGCATCCAAGCCCACAATTATTTCCATCCAATAGCTCATAGAACAATTGGAAATATAACAGTTACCGCCCACCAAAAATAACCACTAGAATAATACAATAGACTTCTTACAGCGTATCACTGTTATAGTGAAAGACACCTTGCCTAGATAATAGACTCTCCCATCTATTATAAGTAGAGGAGTAGTGTTCAGCGACCACAACTCGATTACTCTGCGTAACACTTTATTACAAGTTCCTAACGTTTCTGTACGTTTAACTTATTTAGGACGCATTTAGTCCGAATACAGTTTCTATTGTGGAATTAACTCCACAACAATCACTGACCTGTATATATAAATATATATATATATATATAGGGGGCATCTATCATCAACACGTCTGTCATCGCCACAACCAAGACCAAAAGTATTGATTTTATTACCTCTTAGGCAGAAATTCAACAGTCGAAAAAATGAACTCAAGACTCACTACAAATACAGAAAATGAACAATGAAACACTAAAAGAACATAAGAAAGGTTTATTCCTTTAAAAATTGATCCCTTTAATTTCCCTGAAGTAGGTAACGAGGCCGAAAACCTGTGTAGCAAAAATATGAAGAATAAAATATAATATATACACTAAAATAAATCCACATTATAACCAAAAACGTTTGCGGTTTCTCTCTTTTTAAAAAAATATACGTACCTTTTCCATATATATATATATATATATATATATATATATATATATATATATATATATATATATATATATATATACATATATACAGAGTTGTTAGTGTTTGGTATATTTTAAATCAGCCCACACCGGGTAGATCTCTGTTATTTTTTTCTTTACTGTGTTCAAGTATGCACAGATTGTCGACATTCGGTGATGACATCAGCGTCCACATTTTTTTTACATTTACATACGCTCTATCTTGCATATTGAAAACTTTTATCCTATAAATATAGCATGCCTTAAAACTATATTTTACCATTGATATATAATCTATCTATATATATATGTCTGAGGATCGCAAAAAGCGTGATATATATATATATATATATATATATATATATATATATATATATATATATATATATATATATATATATAGCAAACCCTTATTAATAACGGTTTTCCTAACTATCTAGTTGATAATGAATTTGATAGATACTTCTCAGATCTAACAAGAGATACACCCAGAAAATTATCCGCAATTAACCTCTTTTATAGAGGACAAATGCATAGACAATACAGCATGGATGAAAAGGCCCTTAAGTCTATAATACACCATAATGTGTTTCCTGTTGATTCCAACAAGGCCTTAAAACTTAATATATATTATAGTAAATTTAAAACCTCTAACCTGATAATGAGTAATAATCATTCTCCAGTTGCTGCAGTTGTTGATAGAACCAATGTTGTGTATGAGTTTAAATGCCCCATGGAAGAATGTTCTAATCCACATACATATATTGGATTTACAACCACCCGGCTCTCCAGAAGATTAACTTTGCATCTAAATAATTCTAGCTCCATTAAACAACATATTAAATCACATACCGTTTCCCTTATGCAATCTGATATACGTAAAATACTTATAGAAAATACTAAAATTATAGATAAACATACAGACATTAGACGCCTTAAAATCTTAGAGGCATTACATATTAAAAGCAAAAGACCTCTTATTAATCGTATAGATTACAATATTTCTGGTAACATATTACAATGTTTATAATATATTTAAATTTTGTAGCGTATTCTTCGATCTTTTGGATTGTGTAGTGGAAATCTTTTTCACGCTGTCACGTGATAAAAATCTTCGCCATGCACGTGATAACATCATGGCGTCTTTTGAATTTAAAAGGATTTTAATGTTTATTTAGTTTGTAAAAAAAGTAGCAACATGATTACGCTACAAGATAATTGGCAAATGTTTGTTTAAAAAAAAAAAAAAAATTGACAAAAAATATTGACCCTGAAGAGGAACAATGATGTTCGAAAGCGTTAGGTCATCGTATGGACAATACATATTTCGAAATCATTTTCAAATAAAAAGTCTCATTAGAGAATATGAGAAAATTCAAAAGAAAATATGCAAGACTATGTTGTCTTTAACATTCAATACTACATGTTTAAAAGAAAAGTTGCTGCCAAATTACATATATATATATATATATATATATATATATTTCTGGCGATCACAAAGTGCATGAAAACCAGGACCATAAACTCACATCAATCCAACCATATATATATATATATATATATATATATATATATATATATATATATATATATATATATATACACTCACATTTGTCTTTATCGCCGTTTTTTCTTCTAATCTCTATTTCTTTGGCCTATTCACTGGCACTCTCAATCAATGGAGACCAACTATCTGCCACCCAATTCTTCCATCTGTTTCCCTACCCTCCCACCTACTCTTCTCTTCAGCGTCCTCTTGTCCGTCACTCCATCCCGATCGACGGCATCTCGCTTTCATTCTTTCGCCTAATACGTAATCTAGATTCTGGAGAGCTTTCAATTATTACTACACTTTCCACTGACTTTCTTTCGCCACTGTCCACCGTTCTCTTCTTTCAAACTGTTCTTGCATTAATTCAACCTCCGGACTTTTGTCAAAGGTGGGTGGCGTGAGTAATAGCAACTCTCAGCTGTCGATACGTCAGGAGGACAAATGTAGTGGCAACTGAAACTCAGTGTACCACTTTCGGATCTGGCTCCTGTCAGTTCTGATAAACAAACACTTGCTTATCGACCTTACAATGGACAGGTCCCGGTAGTTTGACCATTCGCCCCGCCCCGTCTTCTGCATCTTATATGCTGTTGGCAGGCAATGATGACTAAACAGCAAAAGGAATATGGCGTCTGCGAAAGGCCTCGTTTTTGTTTTACGTACAAATGTTTCGAAGCCTTGCACTCGACCTACACCCTATTTTAAAATATTTCGAAATAGCATCTTTTCGCACTTTCGCTTCAATATTTTTTGCATTTTTGTCATTTTTTGTTTATTTATTGCTTTCTTTTCTTCCTTTTTATTTATTTACTCACCTCAGTTTGATGTGATATTCTTTAACTTTTGTCTTGTCTGACATGTTTTTTGCCGGAACCAGCATCTGAAAAAGAATTATTTTTACATTTTTTTTTAATTTCTTTCTTGAGTCTTTTTCCATTTTCTTTTTTTCTTTTCTTTTTGAATTCCTATTTACTTTTTCTATTTGCTTATTTTAAATATATTTCTATATTTTTTCGCATGTATTTGATTTATTTTTATATCTTACTGTACACTGTTGCGCCAAGTTATTTACTAGGCACAATTTAGTCTGACGTAAACATATAATTGTGAAGAATTCAGTCAGTATCCAACTCATTACACAATAATAATCGTCCGCTGATTGATTGGTTCGTCTTCTTATCAACCCACAGTGAGTAGTTTAAAGCCAGAAAAATTATATTTAGATTCTAAGATATGTTTAAACTGAATTTTAGTTGCAGATAATAATGCTTTAGTGATGCAAATTTTACTAATTAACCCATAGTTAGGGGAGAAGATGTGGCTTTATACCTTTCCTACTGAAATTCGAACTCGGCTCTTCGATTCCTCAAATCGAGCCGCTACTTGCGCGTAAGTGGTTATATTGAAACCCAACAGGAATTGGAACCCGGCTCTCCGATTAACAGTGGCGAGCCGTTATCCATTACACCACCCGCACATCCAAGTTTACAGCACCTGGTATTCCCAAGCGGTCACCCATCTAGGTTCTGACCAAACTAACCAATTATCAACTTTGGTGATCGTACGGTTATCGGTGTTTCGACACAATGGTAATAACCATAACGATAGAACTAAATTTTCTTATATCCTTCCTTATTCCTTCCTAATCTTCCTGTCACCATCTTTTTCAGTTTCCTTCGACCGTTAAATTTATCGCTCCTGCCACGGCTTTTTCTTTTGCTTTCAATACTCCTTTCATCTTTGTTTTTCTTATTTTCATCGTTATTTTTTCTTTTAATTTAATCTTTTCCTTCACCTTTTATGTTGTCTTTCTTTGCCTTTGTTTTTTAATCTTTTCTTTCCTTTTTTTCTTTTCCCTTCTTCCTTTCTTTCCTTCTATCTTTCTTTTTATTTTTTCTCTCCTAATGTTTTTTTTTCTTTTTTGTTCGCTTCATTTCATACTTTAACCTTCATTTCTTCCTGTTTTCTTTCTATCTCTTTTTCTGTATTATTTCCCTCTCCTATATTACTGTTAGCATTTCGTATTTTAATATTTTCGTTTTTGTTTTTTTGTTTTTTTAATTTTCTCCCCTTTTTATATTTCTTTTTATTTCAGTCTATTTCTTTCTTTATTTTGCTGCTCTTTCTTTGATTTGGTTTCTTCCTTTTGATAAGCTTCTCCCTTTCTCATTTTCATTTTCTTTCTGTCTTTCTTTTGATAATCTTGTATAGGTTTTGTTTCTTTTAATAATCTTTTTCTTTCTTTCTTCTCTTTCTTTCTTCTTTTTCGTTTTTCTTTTTTTCTGTCTTTCTTTCTTTCTTTCTTTCTTTCTTTCCAGTATATTTGTGTTCAATTTCTTTATTCGTTTAATACTTTTCTCTCTTTCTTTCTTCTTTACTATTTGATATTTCTTGGTTTAATATTTTCTTTCTTTCTTTCTTTCTTTATTTATTTATTTTTCCTTTACTTTTCTGTTCGTTTCCTTTCTTTGTTTAATCTATTTTCTTCATTCTTTCTTTCTTTATTTATTTATTTGTTGCTTCTTTTTCTTCCATTATTTGTTCCCGCGTAATTTAACCTTTTCTTTTTGCTTCTTTCTCTCTCTTTCTTTATTTTTCTTTCAGTTTTGCGTTCGCTTCATTTTTTCGTTTAATCTTCTATCCCTTTACTTTTTTCTTCGTAGTTTAATATCTCTTTCTTATCTCTTTAGTTTTTGCTTTCAGTATTGTAGTATCGTATGCAAACTAGATAGACAAGTATAAATAGAGAACAACTGGTGAACATAGGGTGGCTATACCTAGCAAAGCTGGTTGCTATTCAGAACACGGAGAACAGAACTACGACTACTACTACTACTACTACGAGAGAGAGAGAGAGAGAGAGAGAGAGAGAGAGGTATGCAAAACATAACGAGTATATTTATTTCCCTATCAACTTTTATCGCTTTCTACTCCATATTTTAATAACATTTTTCTCTTCTATTTTATTTATTTTTCTTTGTGCTTTTCTCTTTTCATTCTTCAGTGTTTTTCAGTTCGTTCTTTTTATTTGTATCATTTATAAACTTTCACGTGTTAATTTTTTCAGTATATTTTTTTCAGTTATTATTGTAGTACTCTACTTTTTCCCGCAGTTATTTTTATTTTTCACTTCACGTCTTCGTGAATCTTGAAACATTTCTTCTAATTGCCATCAGAAAAACACTGCTACCAATCATCGTCACTATATGAGAGATAAATCTAGTAAAACTAGCATTTACTCACATTCTTCTTCTATATGCCGCGTCCCTTCAGGACGTTAGCGATCATGGCTCACCACATGTTCCTAACATTTGCAACTTTTCGTAAGGTTTGCCTTTTCACTATCACTCTCACTTCTCGCACCGTCATCTGTTCACATAAACTTGTCAGGTAGGTTACTAAAATATTTTAGAGCGTTCACAAATTCAAAATTTTAAAACATAACGATTTTTTCCTCAACCGTTACGTCTGTGTATAAATACAAGTTGCGAAATAAAATCTGCAGATTTACCTGGATAAAATTCCACAATGGACGAAACGCGTTGGTAAAGATTAGTTTTTCTTTTATCTTACATATATATATATATATATATATATATATATATATATATACAGACATGACAGATTTGAATAGACGCTCACTGAAAGCTTTTAATTTATTAAACAAGTAATTTATACAAATGAAGTAATTATAAATGGTCATAGATTTAATAACTAATACTTGGTTGACATCCCTTTTGCTTTTTTTAATGCAAGGGCCCTTCTAGGCATGCTAGCGATGAGTTCACGAATATCATCTTGAGGGATTTCTTGCCATGTTTCACTCAATAATCCTAAAAGTTCGGGCTTAGAAGATGGCTTCCTGTTCTTTTTGCGGAGTTTTCGATCTAATATGTCCCAACGGTGTTCAATAGGGTTAATATCCGGGGACTGATTTGGCCATGGAAGTTTATTGATCCCATTTTGTCTCAACCGATGTTGCGTTGCTTGAGCAGTGTGACATGGAGCTCCATCTTCCATGAATAGGGAGTCAACTTTGCTCATTCTACTACTTGAGAATATTGGAAGAAGCCCTTTCTTTAATATAGAAACATATTTGGTTGAATTAATGTTTCCTTCACACTCCGCAATCTCTGAGCGACTATCACTCCAAATTGCACCCCATACCATTACTGAAAGGCCCCCATGTTTCACCGCTGGCTGCAGTCTTTTTAAATCAAACTTTTGACTACAGAGTCTCCATACCCACACTCTTCCACTGTCAGAAAATAATGCGAACCTTGACTCATCAGAGAAAATGACAGTGGTCCAAAAGGTTGCAGGTCTCTCCACCATCTCATGAGCCCAATGGTTTCTGCGTTTGATATTGGCTGGAGAGAGAAGTGGTTTCCTTCTCGCAGCTCTGCCATAGTAGCCCAGCTTGTGAAGATACCTGACAGCTGTTCTGGGACTGACATCAACTTGTGCTGCTATGTCAGAGGCCTTGCAACGCGGATCCTGTTCAACATTTCTTTCGACAAGACGCATGGTTCTTTCAGAGGGTCCAGGCCGGCCTGGATGAGGTTTTGTGCACTTCTTGCCTACTCTGGTGAATTGTACGATCACTCTATTAACAGTAGAAAGGGGTATTGAAAGATTTTCAGATATTTTTTTTTACTAAGACCACCTTCATGTTGGCCCACGATACGTCCTTGCTGAAATTCGTGGCATGTTCCAGTATTGTTATTTGCAATTTTAATCAAATAATTTAAGTTAATTTATCTTGGTTATTAAAACAAATCAGAAATAAAATTTATCTTGGTGTCTCTTCAATTCTGTCATGTCTGTATATATATATATATATATATATATATATATATATATATTGCGTATATATTGGCAGCAGATTTTCATTAAGACATGTCTCATTGAATAATTTAGACAAGTTTTGTCAACTTATATTTAATATGATCCTCTCATATTCACGGACAAGCTTCTCATTATCCATATTGAAGGAAAAGAGAAATTTACCATGTTCATACATATTCATTTATTCCGAGTACTTTCGACATTAACACAATATCATTATCAGGGTGTTGTTTCTTCTAAGACAAAATTATGGTGTTCATCTGAAAGTTAAATTTTTAACGGTGATATGAAAAACGCTAAGGTTATGTACTGTACAATTTAATTTTCACGGTGTACACGTCAAGGGAGATAACTAGGTTTGGAATGCCTATAATTAAAAAAAAACTTTTAGTTAATATTTAAATATTTTTAAACGGTCTACTATAAATAATTTAAAATATTTGTGCAGTATTCATAATTAATTTTATTAATGGTTGGTTTCAAATTTTAATATAGATAGGTTCAATAATTTTTAGTTTATGTTTATTATTTTCATGAAAAAGTATAGATGTATTTTCCATAAGAATTTTCCTAAATTGCGAATGTGGACAGGAATGCTATTATAAATGTGTTGAAATGTTTGATGCATCATTCAAATGAAAACTCAACATCCGAGACAACGTAATAGTAGTATGACCAACATATATATAATTTTTTCTGTTGGAGATAGAATCTCCCAAGTGACACTTAAATTTATATATAATGTTGGTTTTCTGTAGCGCGGTAGTTTGTGGGAAGGAGTCATTACGAATGATTTAATTGGATATATGGAATTTAGTGTTGCATATAATTAATTTACTTTTCAAACATTAAAAAACATACGTAGGCATTTTTTTTAGAAATAAAAATGGACATTTCAAACCTAGTTACTTCCCCTGATGTGTACATCGTGAAATTTAAATCGTACAGTACATACAATTAGCTTTTTTTTTTAAAAATAACTTTCAGATGAATAGAAAAAACAACACCCTGATAATGACATTGCGCTAATGCCGAAAGCAGATGGAATAAATGAAAATGTATGAACATGGTAATTTTCTCTCTTCCTTTAATAAGGATACTAAGATTGTCCGTGAATATGAGGGGATCCTATAGAAAAAAAGTAAACAAAACATGCCTAAATTATTTATACATCACACACACACACACACACACACACACACACACACACATATATATATATATATATATATATATATATATATATATATATATATATATATATATATATATATATGACGGTTCAGTATAGGATACAGGTTCGATTCCTGTTGGAGAACGAAAATTTTCTATGAATATTTCTCGGACAATCAGGCCGGCAAATGTTGTTAATACTGTTTATTATAAAACAGAGCATTTACTTGCATATTTGTATCTATAAAAGGAATGTATAAACATAAAAATGTCTTAAATTAATTGTCGGACTTTGTCCATTTCTTAATGTGTGATTATCTATCTGTCTATCCGAATTTCTTCATATCTCTCCATTTATCGACTTCCTTCATTCTCAGCCTATTCCTATGTCTCTAGCTATCAGTATACAAAATGACTTCAGTCCATACCCATCTCACTTTTCACAAGAGTATGTACGGATTTTCGGTTATATCCGGAGTAATCTTTTTGGAACCTTTTCCCCTCTTATCGATCTTATTCTTTTCAGATAGACCAATCATCTTTCTCGATCAGTCCTTACATCTCTGTTTATCACTCTCAATGTTTTTTTTTTCTTGTATGCTACTTTGTATAGTCTTGACTCCTTTCTTAGGTGCTTACAAGCCCGTTTCCAATTCTACCATCACTAGCCCGAAATATCTCTCTCCTCATCTCTCTTTTTCTTTCTCTCTCCATATTTCCCCACTCTTTCACTATTCCTAATTTCTCTCATTCTCTCTCCCTTAAAAAAATACCCCCTTCCACGCTCCTTTATTCATGTCATTACATGTCTGCCGACAAATGAGACCTATCTCTCACCGGAATCTTTCCCTTTCTTCTGCGTCGGTTCTTATCGGCTAAATGAAATTGTTCGGGGGTTTCCAAACTAAATAGGATTAGGGACGCTGCCATCTGGACCCCTTTCTTGATGGCCACGGTTTCAGAGTTGCCAGGGGTCAGTTGGGATTTATCAGCTTACGGCTTTTCATAATGAACCAAACAAGCACGTGAACTGCACGAGGCAAAATTGCTTGGGCCAGTTAAGATTTTCACATTCGGAAGCAAAGTCTTCGTTTACATTTAAAGTCGAAAGAGTTATAAAATATTGGTCCAGATAATGACAGATAGATAAATATAATTGAACGGCCTGGGCTAGCTAAAAAGACAGCTAAATTAGACACTAGTAGATAGAAATATAACCATTATATATATATATATATATATATATATATATATATATATATATATATATATATATATATACATATATATATATATATATATATATATATATATATACATACATACATATATATATATTTATGATAGAAATTATTAGGAGGATTTTATAATTATAATTAAGTAATTCATCGAGTCTCAAACCTCAACAGAATGCACTGGACGGCCGTTTCGTCCTATATTTGGGACTCGTCAGCAGTGCGCATCCACTACCGAGAATTAAAACCATGACAGTTAGATTGTCAAGCAAACATCATACCAACTGTTCCAACGGGCCTCGGTGTCGAAGAGATAGCAAATCAGACTCAATATAGCGCTGCTCGCTCACATAATCCGTGGTGGAACTCTACTGAGATTCTCTCTAACCCTAGGACCTGTGCCCCCGGAGCCACGACTACTATCACCAAGCCGCTCAAACTTGAGCATTAGAAGCCGGTTCAAGCAATGATATATAAACGATAGAAATTATTAGGAGGATTTGATAAATATAATTAAGTAACTCATCGAGTCTCAAACCTCAACAGAATGCAGAAAGCACTGGACGACCGTTACGTCCTATATTTGGGACTCATCAGCAGTGCGCATCCACAATATATGTGGTGCAGTTCAATTTATATTACAATGAAACATTCATACAAAAAGTAGATTAGTAAAGTTTATGATATATAAGGCGAAATCATTTCGGAAACAAAATTTTAAAGTTGCATTAAGCTACTAATCACTCGATGAATGCTATGATCCTTGTTTTTAATAACTATAAGCTGTATAAGGTCTTTTTTTATATGAAAGTACTTTCAACTGTACATTCAGTCATCCTCAGGCATGAAAATTATTTTGTTTTTAGTAAAATCCGGGTAGCATCCGATGCGAAAAAATTAAATGCGAATCGAAATTTGTTTTGTTTTTTTTGTTTTTTTTTTTAAATGTGTTATTGTTAACGGATAGAAACTTTTGGAGCGTGCAGTCGCAACGCTAAGGTTGAATTCTTTGAAAATTTAAGAGAGTGCTTTTTTTTACTAATATGGCAATTTGATTTTTTTTGTAGGAGTTTATCAGTCAATGTAGCATGAACAAAATTGTTCAATAAGTAGAGTAATGTCTCAGTTGTTATCCCGAAAATTTGCACGTCGGATCAGTTTAAATCAAATATGCGGTGCAGTTCAATTTTGTTTGCGAAAAGGATTTCGCCATTTATATCATTAATTTTACTAATCTCCTTTTTGTATGAATGATTCATTATATATATATATATATATATATATATATATATATTTAGAAAAAAATAAAATAGTGCCATACTGTTATGTAGTAGATATGCCAGTCGATGTTTAGCAATCTCCTCATTGATTAAGAAGAGACATGAGGCAATAAAGATGTGTTTCTACAAAAGAATGCCAAGACTGAATATGTCAGTAACGAGGAAGTTTTAACGTAAATGGAAACAAAATGTATACTTCTACTTAGAATAAAAAAGAATTAATTGAAATTGAAGACAATTCATAATGAGTAACGAGGGTATTGAGAATTTGTCATTCACAGGACATACTGAAGACAACGGGGCGAGAAGAAAGTAACCAATAACCTACCAAACGAGTTTGTGTAAATAAATTGGCAGAACAGGGATTACGGGTGCTAGCGAAAGGCTGAAGTTTACTAAGCTCTATGAAGGACAGGAGATTGTGGAGACCCATTTTCCCCTACGTGATGAAGAATAAGTAGTGTACGAACGTTGTGCATTTAGCGAATCTCAATGTAAGGCGAGAATTCAACTGCAATCTTGTGACGAAAATATCTTTCATCATATTAAATTATATCCGTCTTCACAGAAGATTTATTGAAATGAATTCCAGTCGACGCCATCTGATTCAAGGGGAGTCAAAATTTGCATATGTGTTCGATGAGAGATATAAAAATACAAAAAAAAATTAGCCAAAAGTAGTAGCAATATTTTTCCTCTTTCGTTACGACCGTGCTCCCTTTTTCGAAGCTGACTGGACGTGTTACTGAAACTATTAATAAGAGTCTTAACTCTTTTTTCTAGCGTTACTTCTACAAGGAGAATTAATTGAAGGTAAAATATAGTGTTTTTTGTTGCAATTTCTTTTACACAAATGATTGCCACAGCGAGATTACATCAATAACAAGTAATAATTCGTTACAATTTCTTTAAATGCTAAAAGTTGCCATTATAGTTTTTCTACCTTCCCTTTCCACAAACAATCGAACGTGAAATCCCGATACCAAGTAAACCACGTTTAAGTATCCAATGAATGAATGACAACTCTCGCAAGCCAAACTTGCTTTTGACCTTTTTGTCAATTTTGGCAGCTACCAGTCAACTGAATAAGCTGAGATAAATATAATAGCATTTTCCTTAACAAAGCCCGGATTCAATGGTAATATGTCAAATCCATGATAAGTCGTGAAAGATTGAAAAAAAAATGACTAAAACATATGGCATAATTTCTAATGCTTACAAAGGATACAAACTCCGAAATGCAACATTTCACAAGGACTTTCAGCAAAAGGAAATTTACAGAGATTATTTGCAATCACATAAACTTCGGGAAAGTATATCTATAATAGTAACGAGTTTTAACGTTACGGGAATATAAATGATGAATTGGAGAGTTGCAGCATTTGCAATCAGATAAATTTCAGAAGAAAAAGAGATGAACTTGTGATTTCGTCTGAAGTACAAAAATAAACGTGCGCAAAATCAACGACAAATGATAATTGCATATTAAGGCAACGTTAGTGATAGGTACTGCTCAAAAGTAGCCCAAAAGACTTTCAGGTACAAATGAAGTAAATATGTTCTTAGAAAAACAGCTGGTAAATTTTCATTATGATAAAGTAAGGACTTGCGTTGAAACTTATTCACTTGAAATGCATAAGATTCAATACGCGCTATTAAAAATTTGCACTTGCATAGCATGAAGATAAAAACTTAGATAAAATAATTAGATAAATACGAATCGGCTTGGACACCTCGAAGCGGTGTAATGGTTATTAAACTTGTCTCGCTAGAACAATTACGACTGAATCATGAGTTCGATCCTCACTGGGTGCCTCATACTTTCAGCCTTGTGCCACATCGAAGCTACACTTGGAAAATCACTAGATAAGAATCGACTTTGATGGATATGAATTTGCACAAATTAATCTTACTCCTGATAAATTCAATACACGATACACATATACCAATTGACTTTCTTGATTTGAGACTGAAAATTGTAAACCCTTTCGTTAATATATACACGGAAAGCGGAGCCTCCAGTCGCGTTCGTTCACAGCTGAATATCAGGAATGGGAGCTTCTACAAAAGCGGTTAGAATATTGGTCGTAAACTCATTTTCCTCCTTACGAAACTCACTCATGGTGAGAGTGACACACCCATCAATCACAGATTATAAATGGCTATACTGAAACACAGTCAATCATGTGCCATGCGTGATACACGCTTAAGCGATCATTTATCTTTCGATACATGACTAACGAGGCAGATTTTTTTTCCGCAGTAGATTGCCATTTCTTTCTACAGTAGACCAGTTGCCATCCAAGCCTGTAGAACCAGGTCTGTCCTGCTATTTATCCATAGCTGGCGGGGAGAAGAAGAGGTATTAGCACTCCGAGCCGCTATCCATTGCTCCACCTTGCTTCCCAGTGTTTTGTCAACCATTCCAATAAACAATCTAATAACTAATGTTTATTATTTTTATTGCTAATTCTCAACAAAGGAAATGACTAAATCCACTTTCATATGTTTAGTTTTTATTAAAATTGTAATAGTCGCTTTTTAAAACAATAAACATTACCGAGCAGTGAAGGTAGATAAAATAATAGCGATGTCAAAGGAAAACCATTCATACCTTTCCCAAGGTTATTTGCACGTAAGTGAATGTAATGGATTCGACTAGAATTCGAACTCGGTTCTCCGATTCCTCAATCCATTACTCCACCGTGACTCATAGCGAAACACACGAAAGTTTCAAACATATGTAGCGATATCAATGAATCCGTACACTAATGATGAACGAAACGTTTATTTTATGCGACCATGATTTCTTTAACGAAATCTCCTATCTAAAGAGTTTAGCGAGGCTAGCCTGGTTAACTAATATTTCGAAATATTAAGTTAGATCCTCAATGATTACCTTATACACCATCATATCGTCATCGTCAGTCCCATGTACGGGCATGGTCGCTGAGCACATGACTAGTACCCTCTATATATCTGGGTTGAAAGCCGGAAAGGTAATCAATCATTCATGACTAGCGAGTAGACCTGGCGGAGTTCATCCTACTCCAGGTCAAACCGCAGTCAATGTCCTTCCAACTTGGAAGTTCTCTCTTGTCATGAGCATATGGCTGTTGTTTGCTTCAGGTGGGAGACTTCACCTTCAGTCTAGTAAGTCGTCATCTACTCTTTGACAGGTTTTAATCCAGCTTCATGTACAGCAAACATACCCACCAGAATCTTGTGAGTAAACCGGTTTAGTCGCTGATGACGTTGGGTAGTACTGCGTTATATGATGTCAGTGGCACTTGCGATGTGGCTTGACATAGACACTATACTAAATTCGATATTAAATAACCCAACAAAGATATGTCGTAAAATCGTCCAACCTAATATGACCTTCTTTATCAATGCACTTAACCCAAATCTTCTCAGTCACATTTATGGTCAAACTTCAAGTTATAAACGGATTTCTTGATCCGCTCCCATATACTAGTTTCAAACAAATGTTTCGAGCAACATTTTTTGTACAATATTCTTCTTGTATGTGCTGTGTCCCTTCAGAACCCTAGTGATCATGACTCTCCACAATTTCCTGCCCTTTTTAGCTCTTAATAAATGTTGCCTTTTTGTTATCTCTCCTAAACCCTACCCCGTCATCTATTCACTCGAGCTCGCCAAGTGATTTTCCTCTGTCCCTCTTGCCTTCAATCTGTTCTGAGAGTATCAAGTTTTCCAAGCCCTCTTTCCTTATATGTGCTGCAGAAATTCCAACTGTCTTCCTGATGTTATGTATAAGTGTCTTTTTTTTCATTATCTATAGAACTTCGTTACTCGCTTGTTATTCTTCTCAGCAGTCTTCTGTAGAACCATATTCCTGTTGCTTCAAGTCATTATCTGTGAGGAGACTGTCCAGCATTCACTGCCATAGAGCAGGAATGATATTACATAGCAGTTCAGTACTGTTTTCTTTGTTTCTAACGAGATTACTTTTATCAAGTTGATCCTACAGAAACTCAATCAGTCGACTGATCGTTGCTTGCAACCCAGTATAGCTTCCAGGCGATACATTGTCATACGACAGGTCACGACAGTCTGATAACAGAATTTTGATTTCGTTCTAAAAATCCACAAAGGTATTTGCTAAATTATTTGCTCTGTGATTATTTTTACATGCATACATACATATATATGAGTATTTCTCTTAAAATATTTTAATTCTGGATAAATATATTATCCAAATATCACATACACATCGCATATTTTAGGTTACATATTGATTATCCCTCCCACTAAATTATTTTAACGTCTACAATTACTTAACAAGTTACCCGACGTTCCTCTTTTAAACTTTAAACTTGTCTTTTTTCTTTTATTTTTAACAATAGCCCTCTCTCTACACTCTACAGACTGTATTTACACCCAATATTATATTAAGTTTATCTTTGGGCTTTGAATCTGCATTTAATTTAACGCTCCTCCCATGAACCCCAGTATATATACTTTTTTAATCAAAAGTAATAAATCGTGCCTGATGAATTGGTAACACAACGAAACTTAATTTGCATTTCGAACGTATGTATATATATATATACATATATATATATATATGTGTGTGTGTGTGTGTGTGTGTGTGTGTGTGTGTGTGTGTGTGTGTGTATATATATATATTTAAAGACATTTATATTATGTTTAACGTTCTTTTTATAGATACAAGTATTTAAGCAAATATCTATAAAAAGAACGTTAAACATAATATAAATGTCTTTAAATAAATTGTCGGACTATGTCCAATTCAAATATATATATATATATATATATATATATATATATATATATATATATATATATATATATATATATATATTGCTGTGTAACGTTATTGGTTGGGTGCGATACGTCCCGTTACAGAATGAGATGTGTAAGCTCTTCAGATCAAGAGATTAAAGACACGTATAGCGGCTCAGATTGAGGCATCCGAGAGCCGAGTTCGAATTCCAGTCGAATCCAGTGAATTCACTTACGTGCTAATATCCTTGGAAAAGGTATGAATCCTCTTCTTCTCCACTCATCTATGAGTAAATAACAGGACAGGACTGGTTCTATAGCCTTGGATGGTAAGCGGTCTACTACAGAGAAAAATGGCAACCTACTGCGGGAAAAAATCTGCCTCATCAGCCATGTATCGAGAGATACATGATCGCCTAACAGTGTATCCTGCATGGCACATAACTGACTGACTATCATAATACCTTGATCTGATGTGACTGGAGAGTCGCTAAGCTGCTAAGCAACGCTTGTCTACTTGTGTTCAAGAGTGTTTCTTTCTCCGGTTCGAACTATGATAAACATATATTTTTCTTGCGCTTTTAGCTTTCATGGGCTATTATCAAAGTTTTATTTTCGTGTTCAATGAATTTTCTGATATCGCCTGTGGGTTTTTGTCTTTCATAAGCCATTATCAGAGAGTAATGTTGTGGTTTCCAGGTTGCCTCTGTGTGTATGCATTGGGTTTTCCTTCGGTAATTTTCGACTGTAGCGTCTTAATGTCATGTCGGTTTTTTCCAAGTATCGCATCTCTTCGTTGTGTCATTTTTTGTTTTGTCGGTATTTCAAATCCAACTGTTTGAGGAAGGAAAATGTAGAAAAACTATAATAGCAACTATTATCATTTAAAGCGAAACTCGGGGAAGAAAGATAGAAATGATAACGAATTCTTAGTTTTTACTGGTGTAATCTCGCGGTGGCAATCGTTTGTGTCAAATTGCAACAAAAACACTGTATGTTGCTTACAAGTAATTCTCCTTGTAGAAGTAACGATAGAAAATAAAGAGTTAATGCTCTAATTAACACTTTCGTAACACGTCCAAAATATATTGATAACACTTAGTCTTAAAAGATTTCATAGTACTACCAATATAGAATTTTTCAACTGTCGGATTCTCTATTGCAGAGATAGTGCTAAGATAAACCAGAGATTTATTTAAACATTTGTTTGGCAATGGCCATTGGTCAGATTTTCCTACAATCACATTGGCCAATATTATCAAAGGTTTATCTCCGAATGTGTATTATGATCCAGATTATTAAATTAGTTTTAAATTTTACTATTATGTAACTTTATAAACTTAAGATTATTGGTGCAGCTGTAACTTAGTTTTAATGTGTTTCTGTTAAATATCTTACTAAGAGGGTGACTTTTAGGAAAATGTTTATCAATCAACTGGAGGAACTTATGGCTTAACTTAGTACTGACTAATTGATTGGCAGTAAAGTTATATAAAATAAATAAACCCACCAGATCAGAAGACTCTGAAGGATCTAATGATCCCTATGAAATTTCAAAGTAATCATCAGCAGTCTTATCCCACTGTTTTTATTGTGGATCTTCTACAGTTCATTATTATATTATATTTATCTCTTCACTGGAGATGTTAGAATATTATTTGGCAAATTCCAAAGCCAGGGTAATGAGATCCTTGGAGATGGAAGGGTAAAAATCCACAATATTAAACTGCATAAAAGAGCAGATGCTTTTGTTAATTTTACCTCTAAATCAATTAATGACTTCTCTGGTACCAATCCAATGTATTATCTAAGGCGTGGTTGTATTTTGCTTTTAAATCTAAATGAATCGTTCACTCGCAAGTAATTTACAATCGCCTGATGAGATGTATTGATACGCATTGAAAGACGACTGCAATTGTGTAGCGATTTTTACATGCTTTCGGTGTAATTTAATTATATATACACACACACACACACACACATATATATATATATATATATATATATATATATATATATATATATATATATATATATATATATATATATGTGTGTGTGTGTGTGTATACTCACCTCCCAAAAGTGTTGGAATAGCAAATCCACTCTCTTTGAGATGTTGTTCACTGAAGACATTCATCAAAAGATGAATAGGAGACAAGAGTTCAGAATTCCAGCTTTTATTTCTTGGTATTTATATTTAAATGTGTTAAACAACTTAAGACATATCACCTTTTGTTTGAACACACTCATTTTTCAAGTGAGCAAATCTACTGGAACATGTGACTGACAGGTGTTTATTGTTGCTCAGGTGTTGCCTTTTAGATTGGTTGTTTAAACATTAAATAACTCTGAATGACTACTCTTGGTTTTAGTCTTGGGTTTCACTTGTAAAGACTGCATTTCTTGTTAAAAATGATAAACCATCATTATAACGAGAGAGTTGTCTAATGGAGGAAAGCCAGCCATTTTGAAGTTGTGAAATATATAAATACTTTATTAGCCATTTTCAAGGGGGTTGTTGTTAGTTTCTTTTCATGTTTTGATTGCTTAACTTGTTTTTGTGTTGTTCTGAATAGGAGAAAAATATAAGTACGCTGGAAAAACTACATGAAAAATTAATGAAATTTTCCTTGTCTGCCATATTTAACGAAAGATGTACACACTAATTCCTTATAATAAGACAGTATATATGTATGGAGATGGAATACGCATATACATACGCATATTAACAAAAACACACACAATACAAAAAATGGAAAGAGACCTAAGAGCACATAGAGGTTATTAAAAGATAAGAATACAGATATCTTTCCTCACCCTTTCTCGAACCAATCTTAATTGTTTTATTACACTTCAAGAAGAACTTTCTCACTGTCATTTCAAGAATGATATTTGTGTCGCTACCACACAAAAAAAGAGAGTGTTTAATGTCGAAAAACACATGGAAAATTAATTCATTATCATAATATGTGAAAATTGCAATCTGAAGAAGTTCGCGAGACTAGAAATGCGTTTTGCAAAATTATGGAAAATATAGCATAATATATACTTTTAAAAACAATTCATATTACAACCAAAAACGTTTGCGGTTTCTCTCTTCTTTATATATATATATATATATATATATATATATATATATATATATATATATATATATATATATATATATATATAAAGAAGTTAATGGTCAGAGTTGAATTAGACCAGGAAACAGTAGTATTTAAAAGTGCTCAATACACATATAAAAAATCAAAAAGTTAATCTGTAGGTCTTTTAAGTATAAAAAAATTAGGAGATCAGCCAATTCCGCCATCTTGATTTCAACCTTTCGGTATCTTCAGGCGACTTTGGTCAATTGATTTCCTAACGCTTTACTTTTTTAAAAATAAAAATTTATGAACGCTATATTTTTTTAAAAATAAATAGATGAATAAGCTCACAATTTGAGATGTGGTATATGGTGAGGAGAAGGAGGAGGACGAGAGAAAAATCAAATGAACTGGAATCGGTGGGAGATTAAATGAAATATACACATTCTTTTTATCTCACTTCAAATGAACCCAAAAGGAACTTTTTAGTATGAATACAATGGGACATAATTTCCGATCTCGGGTTTAAAAGGTTTTTTGGTCTGGAAATGTTATAGCCAATTTCTCTTCTTGACAAATGTTACAGATATTGCTATGATTGTTGTAAGGATTAAATTTTTTTAATTTTACAGTTTACAATCTAATCTTTTTTATTTTTCTCTTTTAATTTCCACACAGTGTTTGCTAGTTTAGTAGAATTTCTAAGGCTTTTTAGCTTAAAAGATGACTTAGGATTGCACCACCCTATTTATAGTTATGCACAGTACACCCTATGTATATTTTTCTGGTCATTTCTATGTATTACTTCAGTCTGTAAATTACTGCTTCAGTCTTTCAAACTCCATTTAATGGACATCTGCTTTTATTTCCACAATTGCATATATTATTGTTAACAATGTTTTGCTGCACATTAGTTTTGAAATTTCTGGCGTTTTATCTTTGCATTGTGGTTTCTAAATTACTAATGCAGCTGTAGCTTAATTTAACTTTGCTCTTATTAAATATTTCATGCAATTTGGTATTTTGGGGGAATTGTTTATTGAGTAATTTGAAAAATATTTCCCTATTTTATACTTGATCTCTAAGTTAAAAGAGTGTGGGGGGTTAAACCAAATTTTTTTTTTCGTTTCATCAAATTGTTTTATATTTGTTGTTTTATTTGCAGTTTAAATTCCAGTTTAGTTTTATGCCACTCTGTTTTAAAGCCTTTCATATTCTTTCTTTTTATCTTCGAAAAATATTTTACTAGATAAATTTCTAGATAACATCGACTCTATTCATTTGAGGTTATGATTTATTATATTCGCAGGGTGGTTGAATTTTACATTCACGTATTTTAATTTTGTGCTGGGTTGTATGTATGAGGAGACACTGCCAGTTTGCAGATTTAATTCTACATCCAAATATTTGAGGATTTTCACGTTTTCTTCTATTTCAAAGTCGAGGCTTTTGAAAACTTTGTAAAGTGCTTTTATTATATTTTCATCAATTATTCTGTTGTCTGGCACTATCATCAGCCCGTCATCCCTGTACAGGACGTGTTCATATGAACAATTTTTTTTAATAATTCTTTCAATATTTCTAAGAATCTTTTCTGTTTTTTGGTTCATACTTATAATATATCTTGCACGTCTCAGCACTTTCAGCAAATACCATCTGTTTCCAAAGATGTTATGTCTGTTATGTTGTCGATTTAAAATCATAAACAAAAATGACATTAATTTAACATAACTAAGGATCGGAAGCTCATGAAAGATTGATATAAAATTCAAATATATATATATATTCCAGGATCATGTTCCAATTTATTCACGATGATGTTCACTCTCTCTAACCTTCTAACTTTCTGACCTAGAATAACAAGGTGCCTCAGAGTTTTCACGGATGATTTCATTTCTAGGTTTTTTTTTCACTGCTCTTTGGACTGTCATAGCTGAAACTCCACTGTCAGGTGTCAAACGTCTTATCGTTTGAGTTGGATCTATTTTGATTGATGTCTAAGTTGAAATGATGATCTTTCTTCCTATTTTGACCTCCTGATCCAGTTTTCCTCTCTACTGGTGTCTCTTTTTTAAGCTTATTCACTGTTCTCTTGATGGTTATTGAATGGACTTTGAAGATGGAAGTCAGAGTATGAATGTCGGTACCATTACTGAAGGCCTGAATAATATTTTTCTTCTCACCATTGCTCAGTTGAGAAGACAGTGGGGGCTAACAACAACTAGTGTAAAGAGAGCTAAATGTCTTATCTGAAAACTTGGAAAAAAGAAACTCAATTAGTTTAGTGATGTTTTTAGACATTAAACATTTTGTGGAATGGAGAATTATGTCGTGACTCGATTTATAGAACTTTTCTGATACACCTGGGATATATATGTGTAAGATTGGACACTGAAGTCAACGGTAAGCCGCGACAGTCTGTTTCATGCTTTATCGCAATCTTTAGGCCTGAAAAATCTTGTCGTTGAATACAGTCACCAATTTTATAATTACATACGCTCTATCTTTGATCACTTTCACCTGTAAAAAAGCATACCTTCAAACTATATATATATATATATTATTTAATCGATGATCTGCACTTGAGTTGTTAAAATATAATCTATTCTTCGGCGCGGGGTCGATTGGACACTTAAGAAAATATCATCATATAATTTGACCAAAAAATGGCTTCTACGCTAGACGTCGTCGGCATCTCAACCTCGATAGGGAGAGAAAAGAAAACAAATATTCTTTCCTTTCATTTCCCTTGTCTTGTTATCAGTATACTTTCAGTCTTTTGAAAAAATCGCGTTTTTCTTGTTTTGTTGTCAGTATACTTTCAGTCTATCGAAAAACATTTGAATCCATTAATTCTTTTGTTATAATGGTTTAGTTTCACAAGTCTTAATTAAGGAAAATCTTGTTAGAAACAAAAAAGGAGTGATGAGGAGCCGCTTATATAATATCAGTTTTGACAATTAACCTCCTAGATGAAAATAAATTTTAAGTTAATTGAAATGTAATCCTACAGAAGGATACTGAGAATACAATGGATGGAGTGCGTAATCAACCAAGAAATCTTAACGAAAATGGAAACAAAATGGTACTTATACTGAGAATCAAAAGGAGACGGTTGAATTCTTTTAAACATATTGAGGAAAGAGGGCTTGAAGAACTTGACACTCAAATGTTATATCGAAGGAAAAAAGGTCAGGAGAAGCTAGCAATCCATCAATGTGATAACCTTTTGTGAATGGATGGTGGAACAGGAGTAGAGTGCTTGACAAATGGCTACAAGTTTATGGGGAGCCATGGTCACCGAAGACCTGAACTGGCTGAAAATAAATGACTAATTTTCAAGCGATTTTTGTACTTTTTATAATCTCAATATTTGTTGCTACATTTACTAAAACGATTTTCAGAATTCGACTAAGATCTACATCAAATTTATGTAAATAACAACGTAGACAGAGAAAAGATAAATACATTATGAATTAGATGAAAATATTTTAATTCTGATGTTTTTCTTTGTTACTCTATCAATGAGAGAAGCAGACGATGCCGTTAACACTTTCGTAGGCGAAAGGTTGCCGAGGGAACAACTTTATTGCTTATGAAATATTTAATGGAGTCTACTATATATAGATGACACCAGCAAAGGAATGAATAGACGAAAGGTAAGCAGATGTTGTTGTTCAGGAAGGCATCTGAATTGGTGTGTAGGTTTTAACAGCTGCAGTCCTATCCCGAACGCTTCGAGATTTGGCTGTCGGGGTTGATACAAAATGACTAAAGAGAAAGAAAGAAGCAAGAGAACGATGGACGATTAAGAATAAGTGGCAAGAAGAAGAAAAACATTCTCCTTTGGAAAAAAAATACCACGAGAAAGTTGTGAGGAATAATGAAGAACAGCTTAGATTTTGTAAAAGAGCTACTCCGGAAAGAGGAAATAAAAGAAAGGGTTGCAGAGAAAGAAATGAATGGTTAGAGGGAAAGAAGAAACTGTTAAAGAATGTTAAATGAAAGAAAATAATGGCTACCGGAAGTAAAGAAGGAAACTAAGTAACAGAAAACAAAAAGTAAGAGAATACGAAATAAATAAATTAGGAAACAAATTAGTTAAACCTGCTATGTATTTAGAGAATCTTGATAAAATGCAACGAAAACTTTTGTAATATTATTGGTCCTGAACTGGCATCTCGGCTTAAATCACTTTCGCACCGGCTTTTCTATAAATATTTTCATTGTAATTGTTCTGATTAGCTGTCCTCTTTCGTACCTAGACTTTAAGGCACCATGAATTTATGGGTACTACTAGATTGACGGCTAAGTTTCGTCGTTCTGTAGTGGAAGTGTCCAAATATCACCGTAAGTTCTATGCTGACAGTTTCTTCTCTCGCACTTATCGCCTGTGGAACAGCTACTTGCTTCTCGGTCACCTTGATCTTCAAAAATGTAAATGCAACGTCAATCGTTATCTTCTGTCTTCTTAATTGCTTTTATTGTTCTCTCTCTTTAATAATGCTTTCTTTTTCTTATATTCTCTCATACTCAGTAACGCTTTGCGTTTTAGAGGCTTTATTGCCTTACTTGGAGTGAAATGATTAAAAGTTAAAAATATTAGGCAAAATATCTAGCTGTATTTCTATGATTAATTATTGTAATTATTTTCATTTATTTTCATTGTTCGGACTGTTGACCTCATCTTTATTGCTATATTCACGACGTTTCAGCCGTTGTACGCCCCTGCTTTCTTCAGGTGGTTGGAATTTTTAACTGAATTTCGAAATAAAGGGTTCAGTTCGAAATTCCAATCACTTAAAGAAGGCCAGAGAGTATAACGACCGAAACGTCGTGAGTATGGCCATGAACAATGTAAATAATTATAATACCTCATCTCAGAAATATAGACAAATACAGAAATTGTTATATACAATTATATCAAATAGAAATACCTTTTTTTCCAAGGATGAGGAGAACAGTCCGAACAATACAATTAATGTAGATAATTAGGTAAAATGTTTGAAAGAAGAATGAGAGTGTGATGAAGTAAGAACGATGAACTATATAAAATGGCAGCAATGAAAATAAAATTAACAAGTATGAAGAAAACAGTCAGTGATATGAACTGATGGGAGGAATAAAAAAAGGAAAATTAAACTTTGGGTTAACAGATAGAGAGAGATAAATAGAGGATAATAGGGAATATTATGAGGAAACTTTCGGCATTTCATTGACCGAGCATTCTGCGTTAACGTGGGATGTAATTTATAAAATGTATTTTCAGAAAAACTAGCTTTCTCAAGTCCAGTAACTGTTATCGCTCTTTCCATTATTGAAAAGGATCTGTTCGAAGTAGTGTGGAACGTCAACATCTTCATTATAGCATTATTTTCTCTCGGGATTTCATGCTAATTGTTGCTGGAGTTCTTTGTATGACAAGGCATTTGATCAAGAAATTGGAGGTTTTGAGAAACACGGAACTACCTATTAATTGCAGATGTTCTCATGTCCACACAGACCCGGGATGGTAGCACCTGTTAGGGTTCCAGATATGGGCTAATACTGAAGCCCAAACAAAAACAAAACCGTATCTCTATCTATAAAAGGCAGGATGTGTGTGTGTGTGTGTGTGTGTGTGTGTATGTATGTGTGTGTGTGTGTAACGAATGCACGGCCGCAATTTTCGACGGATTTGCACCAAAATTTACATGCACATGCTCCAAGTTAGCCAAGACCGACTTTGCATTTACCAACTCTCATCGATAGTGGAAATAATCGATTTTTTCATGCTTCTACGGCAGTTTTCGTGTAGTTTGTAGCTATTTTCTATTGGCCAGAGTGAGATTGGCCAGAGTGAGAGCCTATAGCTGGCTGCCACGAATAGAGAGGAAGATTCTAATGGCCAGCGTGAGAGCCAACAGCTGACTGACACGAATGTTAACTAGCATGCTAGCATGCAAAAAAATCGATAGCTGCATTCATCACAAGTGGGAAAAGATTAAATCTGCATGGCACTTTACTCCAATTGGCTCATTCGCTTGCTTAAACTCAACGTTGATTCTGATTCCGCAGAACTGGGTTGGGTGTGAAAAAGTATTTGTGGTTAACATTCTTTTTTCATTCGGTTTTTCGAGTCCTTTTTAAAGCTGGTCGTTTTGTGTTCATTTTTTTTAGTTCTTTTTTCGTAATAGATTTAATGTTTATTATAGAGCTTAGAAAAAATTCGCAGTGTGAGATAGGCACGAAGTAAGGCATGTAGCAAAATCAGCACGGCAAAGGGCACTCCTTTAAAGGCAAGCAAGGGCAAAAATATTTTAAGTCAAGTGATAGCGATTGCTGTATGAGTCGTACGATTTTTGAATCAAGCACGGGTAACGCTGGGCCATGCTGCTAGTGAAAGTATAAAAATTCATTTACATAATAAAAATACTAGTAGTACATTTTTATATAAAAATACTAACAATATATATCATGTGATACTATCTGTCATTGCCGTGGTAAAACGGAAGGTGTTGTTAAGACATAAGAAATTGCTATGTGCCAAGAGACAGGGAGACAAAAATAATAAATACCAAAAAACCCTTGGGAAAAATTGAAAGATTAAATTCACATATAAACAGATTTTAAAATGTTGAACGGTTTTTAGCAATGGAAAGATGACCCAGACTTGAGTGTCAATGTTTGATTGATGCACAGCAGCAAAGCGAAAAAATCATTTTCGCTAAACAACGGATTTGAAGTTGATTCGAGATAGGAAGGGGTGGATAGGCCACTCACACTCACTTAAAAGGTTGGTGAAGAGGGAATTCCCCAAAGTTATGACGTAGACTGGAGGGGATTCACCGAAATGTCCCTACCTCGCCATATCCCATGCCGGTTTTGAGCAAATATCCATAAATACGAATGCGCGAAAATTAAACAAGGAACCAAAATTAAACAAGTACACAAGTTGAAATATCTGGAAAGTGTTTTAGCAAAGCACGGAAAAAGGTGACACCGAAATCCGAACGCACATTGGAAAGACCCCTCCCAAAATATAAGCAAAGATTTAAGAAACAAGAAATTTTCGTTACGACCAAAAAAAAGGGTAGCGAACTGTCATGCAATATCGGTCATCCAATATGACAGTGAATGTGTGACAATATTCTCACAGACCAAGAAGAGACTTGAGGCAACTGAAATGTAATTCTACAAAACGATGCTGAGTATCTCATGAACAAAACATGAGAGTAACGCGAAAGTTTTATGGAAAATGTGAATAATATTTTGTATCAGAAAGAGAATTTTGAAATTTCTTGGACTCATAATGTGATACTATTTGTCGACGCCGCGGTAGAAGGGGAGAAAGTTTTGTTAAAACATAGGAAAATGTTATGGACTGAGAAACATTGAAACGAGAAGGGTTAATACCAAAAACCCGTGGGAAGAATAGAGGATTTAATTCACACATAAATGACTTGAATTGTATGTCGAGCAGTTTGAACAATGGAAAGGTGACCCAGATTTAGGTGGCAATGATGACTGCCATGTGTTATACGCAGCTGAAAATGCAAGCTGTAAAGCGAAAATTTAATCTTTCGGAAACAACGAATTTGGAATTGATTCCCCTGGTAGAAAGCTGAGTTGAAATATCAGGAGGTGGGTGGATAAGCAACCCACTCTCACTGAGGAGATTTAGTGAGAGGTAATAATATGAGAGAGTGTAAGAAGGGAATTCCCTAGGATTATCGAATTCTCTTACTTCGCCATTTTGGACAAAGGTCAATAAATCCGAATGCGCGAAGCGAATTCGCCCGACAGGTCGCAGAAGAGAAAAAAGAAGCAGAAGAGACAGAGACGGGACGAGACCAGAAACAGGAGAGAGGACTACGAGATTATCTTCCGAAGAATGCCTTCATCCTTGTGCCAAACTTTGCCAAAACGGCAAACCAAAGTTTACCAAGTCAACAACAATAATATAACTTCTGATTTAGACGTGGGTTGGGTTTATATAAATCAATTATTGTACGGAGAACTGATATAAAAACAGTATTTGCTTTTGTTCAATTTATTCGAGTGTTATTTTTTTCCTGTACGTCTTCGCCCTACTTGGACCAGCCCAACACGGAGACACTTGCGAAGATTCGATCTTGGCTGCCTTAATATCTAAAAAATCACAATGTGTGTAAGGTTAGCTCTGGATTGAAACGACCAGCCGCGGTGTTGGGAATCTTGGACGATCGACTGGGGAGTGTACGTTTACATTTATAGTAAAATTACCAACAATACATCAATCAACATGAAATAACTCTGTCATCATATGAATATTTACAATTTCTTAAAGGAATCAAACTTTATTCCAAAATATAACTTCAACAAACCTACAACATAAAACAAACGTCACTGCTCGTGTTATCATATCCACACAATCATGTATATGCAAAAAAGTTGTTTATCATCTACCATGGATTCAGTTGTGAAAGTAGAATAATGTATATCATATTTTTATGACTTCAGAAGCTCCCAAGAAAATGAAAATTCGGCATTAAATGATCCATAAGTAGTGTATATTCGTTTAAACAAATAAATCAAATAAAAAAAAGTTGTTGTTGCTATTGAAAGTCCTCAAGTGATGTAGTTTCTGTTACCTGCTACAGTTCCTTTTTTGTTATTCTGTAGCGCCAGTCCACAAGGTTCGATGATGGCGGTTTCTCGCTAAGATTTACAGGCTTCATTCACTCATTTTTAACCATCGATTTGAGAAAGTGGTTTTGTATAGCAGACAGTTTAGATATTTCTGAACGAGTTTTGAGCCATGCATGACATTCTTATGAACGTCTCGATCTGACGAGGCTAGATAGATAGATAGATAGATAGATAGATAGATAGATAGATAAGAGGACAATGTATGAACAAAAGGAAAAATTAAAGAAAAAGGAAACGAAAATGAATGAAAACAAAACAGAAAAGCCGTGAAAGGAAGGAGAAAAGGAAAGGAGAAAACAATGAGATTAATGAAAGAAAAATTATTAAAGATGATAGCAAAATAAGAAAGGTGAAAAAGTCTGAGGAATAATAGAAATGTAAAAAAGGAGAAAGAATGACTAAGAAACAATCAAACATAGAATCATGTCCGATAGAAAACGAAAGAATCAGACGGAAAATGAAAAGAACGAATGAAAATCAGCAAAAGAAAGAAAGAATGAAAGACGAACAATAAGGAGGAAATAAAAGGCAAATGAAAAACGAAAGGAGAACTCAAGAGGAAGAACTTAGCAAAAGAAATTAAGCAGAGAAAGAAAAAATACGAAACAAAAAAAGAAAAAGAAGTTGGAAATAAAATTGAAATAATCGAAATGAAAATCAAAAGGAATAAAGAAAAACGAAAGAAAAAAGAAAAGACAAACACTAAGTAAGAAATAAAAGCAGCAAATGAAAAACGAAAGGTGAACTCAAGTGGAAGAATTTAGCAAAAGAAATTAAGCAGATAAATGAAAACATACGAATGTAAAAAGAACAAGAAGATGGAAAGAAAATTGAAATAAGCGCAATGAAAAACAAAGGAAAGAAAGAAAGAAAGAAAGAAGGAAAGAAAGAAAGAAAGAAAGAAAGAAAGAAAGAAAGAAAGAAAGAAAAGACGAACACTAAGGAGGAAATAAAAGGCGAATGAAAAACGAAAGGAGAACTCAAGAGGAAGAACTTAGCAAAAGAAATTAAACAGAGAAAAAAGAAAAAGAAGTTGGGAAAAAAACTGAAATAATGGATATGAAAAACAAAAGAAAGAAAGAAAGACAGACAGACAGAAAGAAAGAATGAAAAGAAAAATTTTTTTAAAGTTATTAATTTTCATTTTCTTTCTTGATTTTTTCATTTCTCGTTTTCATTTACTTTTATTTTATTTATTTATTTTTTTGTCAAAAGAAGACAAGCAAAAGATACAGTTATAACTAAAATTCAAGAAAGAAAGGAAATGGAGAAAAAGAAACTTGCATCTGTTTCTTTAAGAAACTAAAGAAGCAGGATTATGAAAAACTTAAAGGAAAATTATCAAATAAAATGTGGGGAGATGAAAAAAGAAAGAAAGAAAATAAAAATTAAAAAGAAGAGAAAATTCCAGATAGAATATAAAAAAGACATAAAAAAGAATGAAAACAACGTTAAAGTAATGACCAGATCTGTTTGGAAATGAAAAGAAACCGAAAATGAAAGAAAATACACTAGCAAATGAAAATCAGTATAAGAAAGAAAGAAAGAAAGAAAGAAAGAAAGAAAGAAAGAAAGAAAGAAAGAAAGAAAGAAAAAGGAGAGATAGAAAACGAGGAATAGAAAAATTAATGAAATGAAATAAGCATATACATAATGCCAACGGAAAGAGAAAATAGAAAGAAAATTCAAGGAATGAGTGAACAGAGTTATTTAAACCAAAATAAAAATGGCGGAAAAGGAGAAAAACAGAAAAGGGCAATGAAATAATAAGAATTAATAAAATCTTATAAAAATGTTTCATTACAAGTCAGAAAGAAATTTAATGAAATCAGGCGACAATTACAACGAATACGTTAATTAAAAAAAAGAAAACTAGGAAAAAATTCGACGAAAAAGAAAAAAAATCAACCGATACATAGAAATAGAACGTCTTCTTCAATATGCAGTGTGCCTTCAGAGCGTAGGTGATTATGGCTCTCCACAATTTCTTATAATTATTATTTTTTATGACGCTTACTAGGGGAACCTCTATTTTGGCAAGTTGGTTATGTTCCATTCCAGAATCATATACTGCCCAGCATAGCGGGATTTTCATCTGGTTTTGGAATATTCTAGCCTTTCGATGTGTGGGTAGTGTAACGCTTAGTGGCTCGGAAACGGAATGCGGCGAGCCGAGTTCGAATGCCAACCGCTTTCGTTACCCTAATTTTCACACAAAAGTTTTAATTCAAATCTTCTCCCACAAGCTATCAGTTAAATAGTAGGGCTAACAGGACTCACTTGACTTGAGATAACAATCCGATCAGATGAAGAAAATCTCTCTATTCAAAACAAGACTAAGTAGGAATGACTTCTGGTAGGCTATCCCACCCTAGATACACCACCCGTACTATATCCGCAGTACTATCTGTATCAGTAGTGGCCGTGTATATATATATATATATATATATATATATATATATATATATATATATATATATATATATATATATATATGCAAATCATTCATACGAAAAGCAGATAATGAAGTTAATGATATAAATGGCAAGAATCACTCTTGGAAACAATTTTTAATAAAAAAATCCAACCTCAGCATCGTGACTGCACGCTCCAAAAGTATTTCTTACAGTTACCAATATCACATTTCTAAAAAACATTTTTCAGATTACACTTTATCTTTCGATGTCCTGTTATTACCTGGATGTAAAAAAACTTCCCTATTTCCCTACCTGAAGATGATTGTAAGAAAGAATTGAAAGCTAGTAGTAAAAAAGACCTCATAAAACCGGAATTTATAAACAAGGATCATACCATTCATTAACGGATTCGAGATTAATGTATTTTATTATTAAAAATTGTTTGCGAGTGATTCTTGCCATTTATATCATTAACTTCATTATCTGCTTTTCGTATGAATGATTCGCGTAATGGAAATTGAATCTGCACCACATAATTGATATTAAAGTATATATATATATATATAAATATATATATATATATTATAAACTGTTACATTGGAACTTGCATGTTCCTCTATAACAGTTTATGTAACATTTATTGTAACAGTTTAACTGTTCCTCCCAATATATTGGAGAAACAAGTAGAAATTTTTAAAAAACGCATTTATGAGCACAAAAGATACCTCACAAAAAACAACTTAACTAATGAACTAGTCATACATAGAAATAAATTCAACAAAACTTTTGATTTTACAAATGCTACACTCATAAAAAATGAAAATAACTCCCTCAGTTATCCAAATCGCAGTTTCAACGCACAGGCCGTTCGTCTACTTTGTTCAGGGAATGCACTGACACATATACGTATTCACGTGCATTCACACACCTTCTATCCGTCTGTTTTTTTGTTTGTTTTTTTTTTATCTTTTGATGGGCTGTGTGTAAGACTATGGTATGTAACATTGTTATTATTTTTAATTTTTTAATGCTGTTTTTTTATTATTTTAAAGCCGGTTATTTGCTTCTTTTTGGCAATTGCGCTTATGTAAATGGTAGAAATTCCAATTTGTAATATTTTTTAGTATTTACGCGGTGGTATTAATTTTGCTGGGGGTGGGGAGGAAGTATAACTGTAGTAATGTAGTATAATTGTAGTAATGGTGGTGGAATGGTAATAACAATAATTATAATTATTATGATGTTAGTTTAAATTAGAAAATAATTGATGGTGTTATGGCGTCAGTGGTTTCTCTTTTAGTGTTCATAGGGTCAATCGTGGTTTATGAGGTAGTGTTCGTTGGAATTTACTTTTTATCCGTTTGGTATAAATTGTGATAATAGGTGTTTGTTTTCATGTCTGCATTTAGAAATTATTTCTGATCATAGCCATTACTACAATCACTTCTACCATTTTACCATAACCATTTTCTGCTACATTTGTTGTTATCATCACCCGCTCCCCCAAAAACATTACTACAGCGCTACAATTACAATTGCCGAATTAGTCCACCATTACTACCGCACCTCAATTATGATTACCGCATTAGACCAGAATTATATTTCTTTCTACCCCACCAACAAAATTAATACGTATATATGTGTATGTGAGAAAACATTATTCCGCGAACAAAATAGACGAGCGGTCTGTGCGTTGAAACTGCGACTTGGGAAAGAAATTAAATTCGCTACACAATCCAACACTGAATACAGCGACAATTTGCGTATGCATGCACGCAAAGACACATGGATGCACATATACGTCCAGTCCCATACTGTTCATATATGTTTATATTTGTGTGAGCTGCAATGCGAGAACGTGCGTGTATGTATGTCTGCGTACGTATGAGTGGCGTTCCGACGACAATTTTTCCTCCCACTACCATAAAACACCGACATACGCAAACCATAAATAAACACAAAATTTTAAAACATCATTAAGTTTGTCTGACGATCGCAGAGAGCGTGAAACCCAGGGTCACAAATTCACATCAATCCAACTAAATATGTTAAGTGCATCAGTAATATTAAGCGCTTTCCAATAAGTACCGCGCATACATAATATATATATATATATATATATATATATATATATATATATATATACACACACATACATTTTACATATATATATATATATATACACACACATATTTTACACACACACACACACATATATATATATATACATATATATGAGGAATTTCTGCACAAATACACGATATATATATATATATATATATATATATATATATATATATATATATATATATATATATATATGTGGGTGTGTGTGTGTGTGTGTTGTGTGTGTGTGTGTGTGGATTTGGGCAGCAATCTGACTTTTATATAGGTTTCATTAAATGCAACTCAGATGATATTATATGAAGGTGAAATGTATATGTATTGTTAGGGTTTTCTATAAAAACAGATTAAAAAATCAGCTAAAAGTCATTTTGGGGGGTTAGGAAAAATATCCTTATAGATTTATTATACGACAAATTGAAAAGATTTTTTCTGAAGAAATGGATTGAGAATCAGGTATTGATAGAGCTCAAGCGTTGCTTTTAGACCGTGCAATCAATGACCCTATAGAACCCTAGTCCGGCTATGGCCACTACTTCACCCTGAAGATATTGTTTTTGTTGTTGTTGTTGTTGTTGCTATAGCAAGTATAAGTGAAATTGTGAACTCTACCCCGAACGGTTTTGAATTCTGAGTTGCCTCCCCGATTGGTTGCTAGAGAGCCTGATTTGCGCTGTTATTTGGCCATTGTATTTTTATAGAAATGCACTGACAGTCAGGAAGAAAAAATAGTGGTCAGGAATTACGTCAAATGACAAATGCAATTTTATTATTGAAGGCATTCTATATAAATACATTGAAAATAATAAAAAAAATAGAATTTTTGTGCTCGGGAATTACGATAATTGTATATTTACAAGGTAACAAAAAAAGTTCTGTCCGTTTTTAAAGGAAAAAAAGAAAACGCTTCACAATATGTGTAACTTATATTTAGTCTTCGAAGTAATCTCCATCGGCATTCAGCACCTTCTGCCAACGTGTCTACCCCTGTTCAATGCCCTTGCAGTGGAACTCCGGAAGTTTTGACGCAAAGAAATCCGTGAGGGCTTTGCGCAAGTCTGCTTCATTGGTGAAGGATTTCCCACGAAGATGATTATCCAGGGAGTGGAAGAGGTGGTAATCGGATGGCGCAAGGTCAGGTGAATAAGGTGGATGGCACAAAGTCTCCCACCCAAGTTGCTGTATGGTATCCCTGACCACTCGCGCGACATGCGGCCTGGCGATTCACCAGTGCTGGGTCCTTCTGGCGCAATGAATGTTGCACATGTTTCAGTTGCTGCGAGTATAGGTCTCCAGTGACCGTTTGGCCCGTTGGTAGCAGTTCATAATGAACCACTTGACGACCTGTCCACCAGACACAAAGCATAATCTTCCGTGGGTGTTTTGGCGGTCTTGCGGTGTGAGGGACAGCATCCTGAGGAGACAACCGATGTCTGGAACGCTTGGGAGTTTCGTACAGAACCCACTTTTCGTCACTGGTAAGCACTCGATTGCATAAGGATGCTGTACGGTGGCGAGAAAGCAGCGATACGTAGAGTGGGACTATTATAATTTAATACATTGGTAATGATTTTACTACAGAAGTTAATTGTTATAGGATTTCTATAAAAATGGACAGAAAAATAGGAAGAAAAGTATTGTCCATTGTCTAGAATTAAGGTATGCTGGAAATATTATTGTGTTCTTTGCGTACTGGAGGGCATTAAATCAATGGAATATTATTGGGGCTAGGGTATTAGAGAAAGAAGCAAGCAAGGAAAAGTGGCTACGATAACTTTTACTGACAATAAGCAGATAATCATGACTTTGTCCAAGAATTTTATTTCCAACGTTAAAATAACAGTCACCGAAAATATTATTAATAATTTTGTAACTGGAAATGAAATTTTTATAAATGTTTAGTTCCAGTCGCGTAATTTGACAATCAAGAACAAATTGGGTAGACCAAATAATGGGCAGCTTTAAAAAAGGGAACGATGAGAAGCGGTGAAATGAAGAGAGGAATAAAAAAATGAAGAAAAAAGAAAATCAAGGAACATACAGGGGTTGGACAAAATAATTAGAAAAAGTGCAAAATCCACTCCTATATTTCAAAGACCTATTATATTAAGAACTTAAACTAAAACTTCGTAATGGCAGGTTATATCTATTGTGAATACGTTTATTTATCTAATTATCTTCTTATTTATTTTTAGAATTTAATAGAATTTCAGCTAAATGCGTGACCTCTCCGAGTTCGAAAAAGAGCAAATTGTTGGATCTCTCATGGCAGGGACATCGATCACTAAGGTTGCTGAACTATTTGGTTTTTCAAGAGCTACCATATCAAGAACACTGATGCAATTCGAGAAACAGGGCAAGACCTCTAGCAACCGTAACAATTCGGGCCGGACTTGCAAACTTACTGACAGGGACTGATGTGCATTGAAACGCAATGTGGCAAAAATCATCGGACAAATGCGGCCAAAGTGACTGCTGAGTTGAATAACTATCTGAATAGTTCAGTTTCTACTAAAACTGTTCCCTGTGAGCTCCATACGGCTGCATATCATGGAAGAGCCGCTGTGAGGAAAACTCTTCTCTCCTCTCGCAACATTCAAAAGAGGTCGAAGTGGTGCAGAGATCACAATGCCTGGTCTGCAAACGAATGGAAGAAAGTCAAATTCTCAAACAAGTCCAGTTTTTTCTCTTTTCCCAAATTCAGGGCGAGTTTATGTGTGGAGGCAACCCAAAGAAACTTACAACTATGACTGCCTTCTTCCAACAGTGAAGCATGGAGGTGGATCAGTGATAGTTTGGGCCGCCATATCATGGAATGTTTTCACTCCAGTAGTTGCCCTGCATGGCAAAATCAACAGCAAAGATTACCTGGACATTTTGGGAGATCATATTCATCCAATGGCCAAGACTTTATTCCCTGATGGTGACTGCATCTTCCAAGACGAAAATGCTCCAATACATACCGCTCGAGTGGTTAAGAATTGGTATGAAGAGCATGAAAGTGAGATAGAACCCAGGGAATGGCCTCCCCAATCTCCAAATATCAATATTATTGAACATTTGTGGTGCATTTTGGAGCGACAAGTTAGGAGCCGCTATCCTCCACTGTCGTGTCTTAAAGAGCTGGAGCAGGTGTTAATGGAAAAATGGCTGAAAATTCCTCTGGATGAAGTCAGGAAGCTGTATGATTCCATTCCTAGACGTATTAAAGCTGTCTGTGCGGCTAAAGGAGGACCAACTCCATATTAAATAAATTTTCTTTGAATTTAACAAGTGTTCCAATTATTTTGTCCAACCCCTGTAATTTATAGATTTTTTAGGTTTTTCAATGGATTGAAAATTATCAAATTTATCAAATATTAGACGGTGCCCCATTAAGTTTTGATCGGCGGTGTATAATGATGTTAGGGTCTGGCAAACATGGCGCCACACATATATTCTTTTGAAAGAGAGATAGGGAAAGAAAAGAATATACTACGGAAATAGAAAGAAAGAAAGAAAGAAAGAAAGAAAGGGGCAGAAAAACAAGAAAAATGGATGAGATTGAACAAGAAAGAGAAAAAGTAGGACGCAAAAGAAAGAAAGAGAGCAAGAACCATGCAGTCATAGGAAGAGTGGAAAAGCAATAGGTTCCAAAAGAAAGAAAGAAAGAAAGAAAGAAAGAAAGAAAGAATGAAAGAAAGAAAGAAAGAAGCGACAATAAAAAGAAGAAATGAAAAATTCTAGAAACAGTAGAAAGGAGAAAATGGTTAAAAAAAAGAAAGAAAATTTCAACTAAATATGAAACAGACTGACAGCAAGCTAGCGTGCTAGATAGATAGATATGAAGAGTAATATAGATAGATAGATAGATAGATAGATATGAAAAGTAATATAGATAGATACATAGATAGATAGATATGAAGAGTAATATAGATAGATAGATAGATAGATAGATAGATAGATAGATAGATATGACGATTAAGATAGATAGATAGATAATGAAGAGTAATAGAGATAGATAGATAGATAGATAGATAGATAGATAGATAGATAGACAGATAGATAGATAGATAGATAGATAGATAGATAGATAGATATGAAGAGTAATATAGATAGATAGATATGAAAAGTAATATAGATAGATAGATAGATAGATAGATAGATAGATAGATAGATAGATAGATAGATCAAGGACATATAGCACAGTGGATAGAGATGTTAGTTAGACCTAAAGAGTTGTGAGTTCACTACCAGGCCACAGCGGTGGTGAACCAAAACTTGGAGAGTTGGGTTAAAGGGAAATAATTGGGACATCTGGAAGAAGCATGGCCCATGGAACTAGATACATTTACCCCGGTGGACGAGATAAAGGGTTCGCTTCGAATTTCCAAATACCTGAAGAAGGACGGAGCGTACAACGGCCGAAATGTTGTTACCGTGGCAATGAAGATGTGAATAACAGTCCGAATAATGTAAATCATGCATAAATAAATAGACATGAACAGTGATAGACAGTGATAGATTCATAGATACATACATAAATATGAATGTAGATAGATAGATAGATAGATAGATAGATAGATAGATAGATAGATAGATAGATATGAACAAACTGAGATAGATAGATAGATAGATAGATAGATAGATAGATAGATAGATAGATATGAACAAACTGAGATAGATAGATAGATAGATAGATAGATAGATAGATAGATAGATAGATATGAACAAACTGAGATACATAGATAGATATAGAGATATATATGAACAAACTGAGATAGATAGATAGATAGATAGATAGATAGATATGAACAAACTGAGATAGATAGATAGATAGATAGATAGATAGATAGATAGATAGATAGATATGAACAAACTGAGATAGATAGATAGATAGATAGATGGATAGATAGAAATGAAGCAGGCATTAAGTTAGATAGAGAGAAAGATGTAGACTTACATAGATACAAATAGACTAGATAGACTTACATCGATAAGAACAGACTGAGATAGATAGATAGATAGATAGATAGATAGATAGATAGATAATGTCTTTGCATGTTGAAAAAGAAGAAAGACGTAATTCCATAAAGCTTTTTAAAAAAGCAACGGTCAAACACTCTCCAAAAAGAGGAACCAATAAGTTTGTTTACTTATTTTAAAGGATTAAAGAATACGAGAAAATAAAAGTGAAAAGCAAAAAAATCGTCCTCTTTTCTTTCTGACACTCGTTACTTCTTTCTTTCTCTCCCCCCCCCATCTCTGTCTTTCTGTCTGTCTGTCTGTCTCTCTCTCTCTCTCTTTCTTGTCCGTTCTGATAACGTTTAACAATATCTGAATATTTCATTCATGAACGGGCGACAGAACGAAATAGAAAAATGGTGTCTAAGTCTCATGTGGTCTACGGTAGAGAAATCATCAATTGGCTTCTATGGAAGTAATTTGAGATGTACAGCGTGCGAGGAAAAGCGTAAAGACTTGTTCGTCTAACCTCTGAGGTTTCGAAGACATTTCACCTGCTGTTCTGTAAGCTGAGAGAGAAGGATTTCTTATTCGTTTCATATACAAGATGAAAATAACACATCGGTAGTAAACCGAAATAAATGATGTTTACGCCCCAGAAATTACCTCTAACAAATCGACAAAAATACACGCAGGAAAGTATAGATATCCATACAAACATACCCACCCGCGCGTGCGCGCGCGCACGCGCGCACACACACACACACATATATATATGATGAAAATGTGGAAAAGACAAAGCAAAATCCGAATATGTGAGTTTACTGTTTTTTATTTATTTTGTTTTTGGTTTTTTTTTGTTTTTCTGTCAACGTCAGACGTTTCGGTCTAATAGACCATCTTCAGGACATGGTTAATGGAGACATATTTATATTAAATTTAAGTTAAATGAAGAGACGATATATACAGGACTAGTCAGAAACAGAAAAACTGAAATTCTAAAGTCAGCGTATTCTTTCTTGGATTCGGTTACGCTGGCGCCGCGTGGGCGGCGCTGCGAAAACCTGCTCCCAGGAAAGAGATTTTATTTTAAGTGGAAACGAGGGGACCTATTTAAAACTATAGCTTATCGGTACGTTTGTCAAGCATTAACCTTGCTAGGAAAGTTGATATATTAAAGAAACCCGGTCTAGTGTTTACTGTACGTGAAGTGGATATCATGCCAGCCTCGTAAATCTGCCTAAGGTTTTTATTGTGGATATATTTTAAAATCTTCACAGAGTCGAAATCAAAATTGTGATCAGATTTGGCTATGTGTACAAACAAAGCACTACTTAAATTACCGAGGCGAATATCTCGTTTATGTTCGGAAATACGAAATTTTATAGACCTACCTGTCTCGCCTACATAACTCAAGTTGCAGTCTCTGCACGGTATCTGATAGACGCAAGCATCGGATGTAATATGCTGTCTGCTGGTATTATTTAATATACTGCGAATAGTTTTAGTGGGTAATGTAGAAGTTTTCATTTTTAGCGCGTTTAGATTGTTGGAGATGTGTTCCGTCAGAGGGTTATTCGGTAGAAAGATGCGGCCAATAGGATTATCAGGGGCAGCTGAAAGTGTGCCTTTCCCTGGCGTAGATGTAGTAGTAGTTGAAGTGTCATTTTGCACTGATGAACGAATTTTGTGAATTTTTAAAGCTTTATTCTTAACGCCGAGTACTAATTGTCTCGGATACGAAAGGCTTGAGAAGGTATCCTCGATATAACTAAATTCGTCATCTAAATATTTTGCTGAGCAGATTCGAAGAGCTCTCAAGTAAAATCCAATAATAACACCTCTCTTAGTCCTAGTATCATTGTGAGAGTAAAAGTGTAAATAGTCATTTTTGCATGTGGGTTTACGATATACTTTGAATTCTAATTTGTTATTATTTCTAGTAAGTAGTATGTCTAGAAAAGGTAGAGAATTATTCGATTCAAGTTCGTGGGTAAATTTTATAGTAGGTTCTACTCTATTTAATCTATCAGTGATTTTGTTTAAATCATGTTTCTGTGGGTAAATGAATAAAATGTCATCGATGTAGCGGAAGTAATGTGTATCATCAGGGATTATATATTTGAAAGGTCCAGACTCGAGAAATTCTAGAAATATGCATGCTAGGAATCCAGAGAGAGGACTACCCATTGGTAAGCCAAATTTTTGTTTGTAATAGATATCGTTATACTGGAAGTAACAGTGAGATGTGCATAGGGTGCATAATTTGATGCATATTGAGATGGGGATAGGTAGCTTAAAATCAGTTTTCTTAAGGTGGTTCTCTAACCGTTTAATGCATTTATCCACAGGTACATTTTTGAATAGGGATTTAACGTCTAAGCTGGCTAGGGATTTGTTTCTTATGTCAATATTGCTTAACTTATTGAGAAGAGCGCCTGAATTCTTTACATGTGCGTCACTTATGGTGCCGAGAATTGGGGTGAGAAATTTAGTTAGAAACCTAGCAATGTTATGAGGGGCTGAGCCTATGCCCGAAATAATGGGCCTTAGAGGAATGTCAGGTTTATGGGTTTTGGGGAGCCTATAGATTTTAGGGATGGTGGGGTGGTAATTAATAAGGGAAAGCCAAATCTTATGTTCATTACGAATTAGACTCTTATAGGACTTATTAAATTCTTTAAGATTTTTAGAAACCTGTAGAGGAGAGATCTGTTCATAAGTGTCTCTGTCATTCAGCAAGTCCAACAATTTCTGGTTGTAAGTAGCGGTGTCCATGTCTACGACCCCTCCACCTTTATCCGAAGGAGATATAGTAATATCACTGTTCGTAGACAGGGATTCTAAAGCATTCATATACCTGTTGGATGAAGTAAACTCCGTATTTTGGCAGTCCAAGGAGGCAGCTAAGATGCCTTGGGTAAATCCTTTATGGAAGTCGGTGTCACTGTGTCTGTAATTAAGATTTATCAGTTTGCTAATGTTGTTGTTTTTTAAACCAGTTGCAAACATTAGGCCAAAGCTGAGGGCTTCAGTGTCTATGGTACTAAGTGTAGTACTGGAGATGTTTGTGACTAGATCGGCTCTGCCCATCTTCTTCCAATTGCCGCGATCACATAAAGTGTGAAGTTTTAATTCTAAACTCTTGAGGTGTTTATGATTAATTCTGGCCACCTCAGATCGGAGTCTCTCGGCTGTGTTGTCAGACATACTCTTTTTTTAGCTTTAGTTCGCGTCCTAGAAGTGTGGCTTTTTTAAAAGTTTGTTCCTCGGAAAATTTTAGGTCTCTAACTGATGATTCCAGGTAGAGTTTGACGTAGTCCGGGAAAATGTGCGAAGATGATTTGAGAATATTGGACAGGCTTGGGGGAACGACTTTCTCGTATAAACAGTTCGTTAAAAAATCCTTTCTGTTCTTATAGGAATACGCGGAGATTACTAGATTCTTATATTTACGTATAAGCTTGAAGTCTTCCATGTTGTGAAGTAAATTCGGGTTTGTATATATATATATATATATATATATATATATATATATATATATATATATATATATATATATATATATACATTTCTATTCTAACAGTTTCTTTTCCTGCACTTCTCACATGTGGAAATCCCTTCAGATTTCTTACTTCCCCACCGCCTACCATCTTCAAAAAATTAAATGCAGCATTAATAGCCATTTTCTGTCTTCCCTGAAACTTGTTCCTTTCTGGCCACTTCCTCATTTCTCATCACTAAATTCTTCTCGTTCTCTTTCACTTTTCATAACTCCCTACATCTTTGAAGTATTATCACCTCGCTTAGGGTGAAATGAATATATTTTTTTTTCTGTATATGTGATACTATTTGTTGTCACCGTGGTAAAACACTGGAAAGTTTTCTTATGGATAGAAGGAGCGATATACTGAAATAAATAAAATCCGTGGAACAAGAAGGGTTAATACATAAAATCCGTGGGAAAGTTTGACGATTTAATTCACATAATAGACGACACCTGGAATTGGAATAGAAAGTGACCCTGACTTAGAGGACAATAATGATTAACATGTGTTCTACGCAACAGAAAATGCAAGCTGTAAAGTGAAAACTTCATTTTCGTAAACAACGAAAATTGAGTTGAAATCCAAGCAGGGAGATGGATAAGCCACCCACGCCCACTAATGAGATTTAGTGAGAGGTAATAATATGAGAGAGTGGAAGAAGGGAATTCCCTAGAATTATGAAGTAAACTGACAACAACGGGGATTGACCGGAATCCCCTTATGCGCCATACCCGCGCCAGTTTGAGCGAATGTCAATAAATATGAATTCGCGAAGCGAATTCGTCAGGGGAAGACGGAGATGGAGACAGGAGACGGCAGAGAGTTCGTCCCAGCCACCGGTCGTGATATACGCCACGTGATTGCCTACCGAAGTGACCTCCAACCTGACTTCAGACTTGTGCCGACGTTTACCAAATCAGCAAACCAAGCTTTACAAAATCAACAATATCGCTTCCGATTTAATTTTAGTAGGTTGGGATGATAATTGCATGCGAATTCTGATATAAACCAATTATTGTACGATGGACTGATATAAAAACAGTATTTACTTTTGTTCAATTTATTCGGTTGTTATTTTTTCTCTGTACGTCTTCGCCCTGCTTGGAACAGTCCAACACGAAGATACCTGCGAATATTCGACCTTGTCTGCCTTATGATCAAACATAAATCACAACGTGCGATATGGCAGGTCTGATATCGAAGTGATCTTCATCGATCAACCGTTGTGTTAGAAGTCTTGGACGACTGAGGAGGGTGTTGTACGATTACATATATCCCACACGGGGATGCGAAACAGGTCATGCCATACCCACACGTCTCTCTACAAATTAACGATCTCTGTATCTTAAAGAAAGTCAAAACAGCCATCTTTGTACCAGGAGAAAGGTTTTACTGGTGGCAAAAAGTAGCAAAGTTTTACCGGGAACATAAGTAGGTAATTTTCTTGTGGTAATCTAGTAGAGGAATTTTGCCAATTACTTGTCAGTGACGGAGAAGGCATACATGGCAAACATCCCTATCCTGACATTGCAGGCACTTTTTTTTACACGGCGAATATTTCCACTGAGGAATATGAGAGGAAAAAAATCTCGCCTTCTCGCTAGTTGCGATTTTGTCAATTTACAGGCCACGCCCTGCTAATTTTTCCTTTGTGTTGTGTTGTTTGTGAGTGATATGTATGACCTTCAATTGACGCACCCAAATATATCGTGTTTCAGAAATACGATGCATTTTCAACAGTTGTGTGGAGGTATATGTTTTTTTTGTTTTTGTTTGGAACCACTTCATTCAATCCACAGCGATAAACTGCTCCCATTTCTTAGGAGAAATGTTGTATTCAGCTAATACTTTCTATTTGTGTTGTGTCACTAATCTCTTACTTACACTGAAAGAAAATATAGGATCTTTCTCTACTGAACCGATCCAAACTGAAATTTCAACTGCCAGAAAACCAGATGACTTTTAACTAACGATAGAATTCATTTCGACAAACAATTTGTATAATTCTAGAGACTTTTTGGGGACCTGCCCTACTAAAACTGAAAATTACAAATGCTGTTAATCTGTATGGTAGCCCTAATGACTAGGTTGTCGATATATAACATATACGCAGATTCTTCCAGTCGTCTTATGCTCATGCATTTTTCTCTACTGTTTTGATTTCATTCTGCTAAGGTTCAAGGAAAATTTTCTGTTTATGTATGATCGATCCATAGTTGATTTTAGCGCCACTCACTATATAACAATGTTTCAATGATAGTCCACTATAATGTTTTGATTTCATTCAGATAGGGTTCATGGAAATTTTCAGTTGATATATCATCATCCATACTTGATTTCAGTGCTCGTCCCCACATAACAACGTTTCAATGATACCCCTATCTATTGTTTTGATTTCATTCAACTGGGATTCATGAAATGTTTTCCGTTGATATTTGATCATCCACACTTGATTTCAGTTTTTCTCCCCGCATAAAAACGATGCAACGATCCTCCTTTCTAATGTTTTGAGTTCATTCTGCTAGGGGTCATGGAAATTTTTCCGTTGATATATGATAATCCATACTTGATTTCACTGCCTCTACCTACATAACCATGATCCAACTTTCTCATGTTTAGATTTTCTTCTGCTGGGGTTCATGGAATATTTAAGTTTATATATGATAATCCATACTTGATTTCACTGCCTCTCTCCGTATAGCAACATCATAATAACCCTCATCTGAAATGTTTTGATTTATTTCTGCTAGCTTACATGAAAATTTTTCCGTTGATATATGATCATCCATATTTGATTACAGTTTCTCTCCCCACATAACAACGATACAATGATCCTCCTTTCTATTGTTTTCATTTCATTCTGCTAGGGTTCATGGTCCTTTTCCGTTGATATATGATAATGCATACCTGATTTCATTGACTATTCTGGCATAACAACCTTTCAATGATCCTCTTCTCTAATGTTTTGATTTTATTCTGCTATGTTTCTTTGAACTGTTTTAGTTGATATCTGATCGTCCATACTTCATTTTAGTGCCTCTGTCCACATAAGAACGATACAATGATCCTCTTCTGTAAAGTTTTGATTTCATTCTGCTAGGATTCATGGAACTTTTCCGTTGATATATGATAATCCATATCTGATTCCATTGACTCTTCCGACATAAAAACGTTTCAATGATCCTCTTCTGTAATGTTTCATTCTGCATTCATTCTGCTATGTTTCATGGAACTTTTTCCATTGATATATGATCGTCCATACTTCATATTAGTGCCTCTGCCCACATAACAATGTCACAATGTCCCTCCCTTCTAATGTTTTGATTTCATTCTGCTAGGGTTCATGGGACTTTTCCGTTGATATATGGTAATCCATATCTGATTACATTCACTCTTCCGGCATAACAAAGATTCAATGATCCTCTTCTGTAATGTTTTTATTTCATTCTGCAATGTTTCATAGAATTTTTTCCGTTGATGTATGATCGTCCATACTTCATTTTAGTGCCTCTCCCGACATAACAATGATACACGACCATCACTTCTAAGGTTTTGATTTCATTCTGCTATTGTTCATGGAACTTTTCCGTTGATATATGATAATCCATATCTGATTTCATTGACTGCTCTGGCATAACAAAGTTTCAATGATACTCTTCTGTAATGTTTTGATTTCATTCTGCTATATTTCATGGAACTTTTTCCATTGATATATGATCGTCTATACTTCATTTTAGTGCCTCTCACGACGTAACAACAATACAATGATCCTCCCTTCTAATGTTTTGATTTCATTCTGCTAGGGTTCATGGAACCTTTCTGTTGATATATGATAATCCAGACCTGATTTCATTGACTCTTCCGGCATAACAACCTTTCAATGATCCTCTTCTCTAATGTTTTGATTTCATTCTCCTATGTTTCATGGAGCTTTTTCCGTTGATATATGATCAACCATACTTATTTCAATACCTCTCCTGCATATAACAACGTTTCTAATCAGTGCTTTGTGTATCCCTTTTATTCCTTGTCACAACTCTATGGGAAGGAATACTCAGAATTCCCGGTGATGCACTCTTCACAATGTAGTTTTTGATTTAGGAGAAATATCTCTGGAAGTTTTAAATGAATATGAATAATGTGAAAACCGGATATTCTCACAATATTTCTGAATGAACTACTTATTTAAATCAGGCAGACCGTGTCAGAGCTTTTTATTGCTTTCCTAGACTGTTCTGTCGATGTTTGTGGAAGCTTTTTTCAGCTTGCAAAGTCGTTTTTACCCTGTTGTTTCTAAAGATGGCTAATGGTAATCATTCCTTGTTGATATGTTTTGCTCGACACTTTCTCCCAGAGATGTAGGCACCGGACCATCTCTTTATGATTCGGTCTGTTTTCCAACTATATGAATTAGGACGATTACATTGGGACAGTTGCTCAGGTCGTAACTAAGAAAGTTGGTCCGATGTGTCATAGTAGACAATTATTTTCAGCCGAATCTTTCTTTCTCCTGTGTATCATTCGTCAGTACATTAACTATTGTTGCCGTAACTAATCTGGTACGTCTGCTGTTTATCTTGAGATTATGGACAAAATCCAAATAATATTATTGGTCCTAACATTGTATCTCAGTTAATCTCTTTCCTATCGCTGTAATGTAGCTTCCTTGTGTATTTTCCATAATTTCATAGCAATGATAACTCAACTTACTGGATGTAAACCGTAAGGTCTATTCCAGTAGCTTCTTCTCTTGCACTTATTAAACTTCTTCCAGTTTGTTGCTTTCAGATCAACGACAATCTTCAATGTTTTAAATGCAACATCAATCGACACCTTCTCTTATCTTGAATCCTGTTCTTTTTTTATTGTCCTTTCTCCCCAGTCACCTTTCCTAAGTTTCCTTCACTCTCAGTAATCTGTTGCATCTTAGTGACTTTATTGCCTTGCTTAGATTTTTGTTCATTGTATCTTTTGTAAAGATCAAATTTATTTACATATTACTGTCTTCTTTTGTTCATTTTTTTTTTTACTTTTTCTTCTTTAGGAGTTAGTTCTACTTTTTTCCTTACATTGTCAGTGGGAAGGAAAATGTTAAATCCGTCGCCGCAGACGATTGAACGCGAAATTTTCAATTTCCTGGTAAAAGTTTGCACTAATGGAAATATTTCCATGTTTCCAAAAGCCAAATACCTAACACACGCAAGAAATGATACTCATCTCAATGAAACAGAATGTTTACGATCAGCATACAAAACTCAATGTGACAGAATTCAGCTGTTATGGGAAAGAAAGCAGGTGCAAAATTCAAATAAAATAAGAACTTCTAAATAAGTTTTCTTTTTAACTTTTTAAATTCATGCCGTCTTAAAAATATAAATACGTATATAAACACACACACACACACACATATATATATATATATATATATATATATATATGGACTCTCCCGTCGAACTCGACGTATGAGGGTCAGACAGATCAGTTCCCAGAAACTGAAAGCCCGACACCCACATATGGGCTTTGTGCAGGGCCATCCACACTTTTTGGAGGGACGAATACAGGGACCTGGTGCAACGGATGCCACAAGGTCCCCAAACGACCCTCCGCAGGTTTTGAATTGTTCTTCTCCTAGACCAGTTGCCATCCAAGGCTATAGAACCCAGTCTGCCCTGCTATTTGCATAGTTGCAGGGAGAAGAAGAGGATTCACACCTTTCAAGGGTGTTAGCACGTAAGTGAATATAATGGATTCGACTGGAATTCGAACTCGGCTTTCCGATTCCTCAATCCAAGCCGTTATCCATTACCCCACCGTGCCTCCTCTATATATATGAATGAATGATTTACCACTTAAGATATCGGGTTGGCATAGACGGTGTTCGGCAAAACATGAAATGTGGACTTATTGTTAATTTTATCCCACCTTGTTATTGCTCATTCTAGGCACTCCTCACTATCATATTATGGTTCTTGTTCCTGGGTTAGTTCGCCCATACGTTGTGCCTTCTTATTACCTCAGATAAAGAATGGACCATTCATGTATGATTGCAAAGATAGACGGAAAAAACGATATCAAAAGTGCTATTTGTTTTATAAAGAAGGAAAAAAGAAGGAAAGAAAGAAAAAGGAGGCGATAACGCTCTCGTGTTCCATGTTTGCTTCTGTGAAAAATGGAAAAATTCTCAATTTCAAATCTTTTCATTTGTACCCTCTTACTTCTTTAAATCATAACCTGCATTTACACTTATTGTTAGTGCAATATTTTGTTAAAGATGTTAAGCTCAAGTATTTAATGATACACTAGGGAAATTTCCATGGGTATTTTATTAACAATAAAATATCCATAGATATCGTCCTAATTTATATAGTTGGAAACAGACTGAATCATAAAGATATGGTCCGCTGCCCTACACCATTGGGAAAAAGTGTCGAGCAAAACATCTTAACAAGTGTCGATGGATTTAATATTTTCCTTCCTACTGGTGACTAAATTAATATGACAATGTAAGGAAGAAAGTAGAACTAACCCCTAAAGAAGAAAAAGTTTAAAAAAAGAACGAACTAAAGAAGGCAGCAATATATAAATAAATTTGATCTTTACAAAAGACACAATGAATAAAAATCTAAGCAAGGCAATAAAGTCACTAAGATGCAACAGATTACTGAGAATGAAGGAAACTTAGGAAAGGTGACTGGGGAGAAAGGACAATAAAAAAAGAACAGGATTCAAGATAAGAGAAGGTGTCGATTGATGTTGCATTTAAAACATTGAAGATTGTCGTTGATCTGAAAGCAACAAACTGGAAGAAGTTTAATAAGTGCAAGAGAAGAAGCTACTGGAATAGACCTTACGGTTTACGTCCAGTATGTTGAGTTATCATTGCTATGAAATTATGGAAAATACACAAGGAAGCTACATTACAGCGATAGGAAAGAGATTAACTGAAATACAATGTTAGGACCAGTAATATTATTTGGATTTTGTCCAGAATCTCAAGATAAACAGAAGACGTACCAGATTAGTTACGGCAACAATAGTCAATGTGCTGACGAATGATACACAGGAGAAAGACAGATTCGGATAAAAATAATTGTCTACTACGTCACATCGCACCAACTTTCTTAGTTACGACATGAGCAACTGTCCCAATGTAATCGTCCTAATTCATATAGTTGGAAAACAGACCGAATCATAAAGAGATGGCCCGGTGCCTACATCTCTGGGAGAAAGTGTCGAGCAAAACATATCAACAAGCGATGATCACGAGTAGTGCTACTTACTACTATTTCAATACTAGCTTTATTTCATCTGATTATTTTTGCTTTTTCTCACAAAACTTTGGGTCGATACACTCTTCATAATTTCTGTTTTCTTTTGGCCAGTTTTATTCCATGTTATTATTATTGCTTTTTCTCACAATATTCTGGGTCGAGATACTCTTCATTATTATCATTATTTTTTTACTAATTTTATTTCATGATATTATTGTTGCTTTTAGTCATAACACTCAAGGTCGATACACTCTTCACAGTTACTAGTATATTATTGCTAGTATTATTGTTCCACCAAAGAGCCTCTTCTCGCCACTGTCAAACGGAGAAAGATGGCGTGGTTTGGAAACATTACAAAGCCCAACAGCCCGTGCAAGACCATCATGCAAGGCACTGTTGACGGTGAATGTAGGAAAGGACACCAACTTAAATCTGGTTGGAAAAATTCAAACAATGGACAAGTATGACTATACCAGAATTGCGGGTGGCTGCCGTAGATAGGCTGCTGTAGAGGAGAATCAATATGGCTTCTGCATTCGGATCCTCCCACCCACCACTACGATTACAAAGGTCAAGGGGATGATGATGATGATGATGATGATGATGATGATGATGATGATGAAAATGAATGTTATTATAATGATGTTATTATTATTATTTTTTCTTTTTACTTTTTTACATTTCTTATTACAGTTGCATTTAGTCTCACCACACGGGGGTGGATAAACTCTTTATTATTACTGTTATATTATTACTAATTTTATTCCATCTTATTAATGTTCCCTTTGGTCACGGCACTCAATTTCCATAACCTCTTTAGTCGCTTGGTCAGAGACTCGCTATGTTACTGGAAACATTATCGTACTAATTTGTTGACAGATCAGTATCTTTGTATTTTTGTTTGTTTTTTTTTGTTGTTGTTTCTAGGTTTTTTACAAAACGTTTATATCTTCTAAGTGCTTGTGGAAACAAAAGAAATCGCTTGCGTCGAAACACGACCTTGTGGAATCATCCACGTTATCCTTCATCCCTACTAGCAGAACAATCCATTTTTACACCCACACACACCTGTTATCCAATCAGAACACAAATCTCAACAACTCAGTTTCTCATTGGTTAACAGCCTTGAATGTACGTGAAAAATCATTTTGGCGCTCAAATTTCTTGAGCCTATTTTTCTACCTAAAACATATAAAACGAAGAAACTCAACCTGCTTAGTCAGACTCCAGCATCCAGAGAGACGCCAAAACAAATCCACGCAATTCAAAACCTTGATTTTCCCGCGCATATTCAAACTCTGACTCAACAACCGTTTGGCATAATCTTTCTCTCTGTCAAACAAAAACTTTAACAAACTTCAATTATTATACTTAAAAGTGACATTTTCCCTCACTACGAAATAAGTATTAATAACTCAAAACATTTCATACGAACAACAATTAAGGGCACGCAACTTCTATTGACTAAAAAACAATTGTACGCAAACACCCACATAAAACAACAACTGTTTATTTTTCAAACAAAATCTTATTAACACATTCAAAAGGTTTCAAACGTACTAAAAATCAACACACCGAATTTAATACATCAACACAAAACATTTAACAGTTATTTAACGCATTTGTACATATGTAAATTGTATATAAACCATTATTGTTTTGCATTCAATTCGCCTTTGTTTTTTAAACTTTGTCTTTTGCATGACCTGTTCAGAAATTAATGACTATTGGTGAGGATTGAATTTTATTGAACACGCTTTCACAAATATTTTTCCTTCTGATTTTTAACAAATACATTCATTAATCCCCAACAACCTCAAACCCTAAATCTGTTGACACCGATTTTTATGGACTTCACCTTCTCGGTCATGGAAGTTTCAATGATGAAATAGGGCGCAAATATACAATTCTGTCATCCTTTTTAAGATTGGAAACAAAACAAAAAAACAAACCTAAAAACGATCTCTTACGAATCTTGGCGCTCGTAGCTCAAGCAGCAGAGCAGCACTCATGCATAGATTGGCGTTCCATAGTAACGGAGATTTAATTTTTAATCATATCGCGCCAAGCAAGAAAATAAAGACACAAGTGGGCTACTGAGTATGATAGATGAGAAAATACACAACTAAGGAGTGAGAACAGTAATAGGAATTAAGAAGACCGAACACAAAGATTGATATTGCATTTAAAAATTTAAAAAGACTAAAGTTGATTAGAAAGCCAGGTGAAAGAGAGTTCCACTAGGGAGCAGTGCGATAGAAGAAACTGTTAGCAGAGAACATCTATATATTTCAATTGTACAATGATGAGACCTTACTGCCAGTCTTGTACTCTGCTTAGAATCATAAAATTTAGGTACCATAGCGGAAAGTTCAAGACAGCAATTACCATGAAATTATTTATAGAAAAGACATAGAGAAGCTACGTTGTAACACTATTTAGAAACGGCAGGTTAATTAACCAATTAATTAACCACAGAAGTTAATTACGGGGATTACTTAAACCGATAGATATAACGAAAGACATACTGAGCGATATTCTTTTTGTTTTGTTATTTTCAAGTGCGAATCAAGATAATCATTTTTACTTTCTCGCTGAAGTTTGATGCTGAGATATGCCAAATTCTCTGCGAGGACAAAGGAAGGCAAAAGAGAAAGAAAAGAAAGAAACAGAGGGATAAGACTTAACAACTTAGATGATAAAAGAAAAAAAGGCCACCCACAAAAATTCTGATGGTCATTGTAAAAATTAGTTAAAGAATCCCAGAGTTTTGAATGGATACCCATTGACTGTTTTAAAGTGACACCAGTGTTATCAGAGAATGATGAGAATTCTCTGCGAGGACAAAGGAAGGAAAAAGAGAAAGAAAAGAAAGAAAGAGAGGGACAAGACTTAACAACTTAGATGATAAAATAAGTAAAAAGGCCACCGACAAAAGCGATGTTGTTTTGGATAGTGGAATGGCGAAAATTCTGATGGTCATTGTCGTAAAAATTAGTTGATGAATCCCAGAGTTTTTGGGCAGATAAAGCATTGACTGTGTCAGGATGACGAACTTGTATTATCGGGTGGACAGGACATCTGTGTTCTGTTGAAATTCGTTTGTGATAACAAAAGCCATGTTATTGTATTTATTTTAATTAACCCAATTTCGCCAAAATTCCGTCCACTTAATGTTGGCGAAAAACTTGATTGAGGAATTTCATATGCCGTGAAGTTGGATAAAAATTGAGATTATCATTTGACGCCTATTGGCCGAATAGCCAGGTGGAGGTGATCATGTGACGCAGGGAGGAGGCCTGCCACCGCCCATTGAGACGATAGGTATGAGATGTTACTGCGAGGAAGTGGGAAAACCGTTGACGCCCTCTAAAGTATGGTGAGATACCCATATGAAAGCAGAAGAGGGTGGGAGTGGAAGAAGATTTCCAAAAATGGAAAATGATAAATATTTCTGACCGAAAACAAAGGAAATCCTTATTGGGGATTTGAAATCAACGTGGTGGCCACACCACGTCCGACCCCACTCCAGGTTTTGATCGGCGTCCATATAAGCAAACATCTTCGGGTGTTTTAGATAGTACAGTACAGTAAGAGAGAGCAGTGCAGTGCAGTGCAGTTCGCAGAGAGATCCAGTCGAGCCCAAGACACAGGACTCGGAAGATATCGCCTCGCACAGGTGACCGTACGATTCCATGCCTTCCGACTTAGACATCTAACCAAGAACAAATTCGTTGAAGTCCGACTTTAGATTTCCCACCAAAACATGTTTCCGACTTAGACTTCTAACCAAGAACAAATTATGGAAGTCTGACTATATTTTTCACCAGAGCCGACTTTATTGAAAAACAAAACAGATATCCAGAACTAGCTAAAGAACGCAAAAGTGTTACAATCCACTTTTTTTTTCTTCGGGCTGGGAGAGAAAGAGAGAGACGCACTCCTGTAACTCAACAAACCGACATAAAATTAATCACTATTCCTAACCAGTCGCTCGCCTTGAAGTTGTTGTTTGTGCTTTTGTTTTTTTTTGTCTACATTTATTGTGCAGTATCACAAACGCACAAGAATTAAACACACGTGCATGACAAATACACACGAGGTCCACTTAAGAAATGAAAATCAAGCAAAATAAAAATTAAAAAATACCAGAATTTCCTTTAATTTCTTCTCAATATTTCATTTTCTGGTGAAGTTTAAATAAAAGCGAATCATGGTAAATTTATAACGTTTTCAATTTGTTTCTTATCCTATCATTATATATATATATATATATATATATATATATATATATATATATAAATGGTGTTACTCGTTTGGAAAAAACTGGGATAGCTCAATTTGCAGTAGAACAAATCGGTACCCAAGGAAAAATGGTTAATAAAAAAAGAAAGAACAATCGTCCAGTGTTCAAGACCCAAGTCCAAAGAAAAAAAAAAACGAGCAATAAGACAACTACGTAAAGTGCTCAATACACGAAGTAGAGCAAAACCTAAGATAATACTAAGCAGCTAGGAGCTAGGTTTAACCTAAACGGATCTTCATGCTGGTTATATATATATATATATATATATATATATATATATATATATATATATATATATATGAAGAAATATAGTCTTAAAGTGTGCTATAATTATGGGATAAAGTGCTCAATATCAGAGATAGAGCGTGTGTAAATATAAAAGTGAACATAGAAGTCAACACTTAGAGGCGACAGTCTGTTTCATGCTAGATGCAATCGTCAGGCAACTAGTGCTGTTATTTTTCTCGGCTATTTATATATAAGGATAAGTGGTGCATTGTGGGTAGTCTATTTTGGCGGTTAATTTTACCGAAGGTCGTTTATTTGTTTATTTATTTATTTATGTCAAATTATTTTGCTTGTTTTATTTAATTTTAATTTTATTTTTTATCTTATATACTTATTTATTTATTTATTTTTTATTTGCGTAGTAAAAATTTGTTTATATAGCTTATTGTTGGTAGTCTATTATGGCGGTCATTTACCGGAAGTCGTTTATTTGCTTATTTCTTTGGGTCAAATTGTTTTGCTTGTTTTTATTTATTTTCATTTTTATTTTTTATCTTATATATTTGTTTATTTATTATTGATTAAAGCTATTTGTTGAATTTTGGGGTTGAATGCTGTGGTTTGTTCTGACTATTATTTTGGCGGGAACAGTTTTTAATTTATTTTTTTGGATTGACTATCTTTATTTGTTTTTTCTAATCGGCTAGTTTATCGGTATCTGTTTTTAGTTTATTTATATATTTGGATGTATTTATATCAATTTATTATACTTGTCGTAATTTATTTATTACACTTTCTCTTTTTGGTTTTCGATTTTTAAGTAACGCAGTATATTATTTTTTATTCATTTTTTATCGTTATATATTTTTTGTTTTGATTTTTTATAGTCTAATATTTTGGTCATAATAGTTTGCTAATTTGTTTATTATTTACTTTAGTTATTGATTTTGTTCCTTATTTTTATTCTATTTCGTCTATTCTAACAGATTTTAATTTTCTTTTTTTTTCTGTATATAATAAAAATATGGATACTATTTTTATAAGAAACAAATTTTTTTCAATGAATAATTAATTTTTACAAGAATTGTTTTCATTTTTTTTAATTTTAATTTTAAAATAAATTTATTGGCATTTAAATCTTTTAAAATTCTATATTAATTTGTAGTAGTCAGGTGATACAGTTATTAAGAACGTATTTACTAATAATAGATGGAAATCTCACTACAGTTGAATTTTATGTGTGTAGAAACGTGCCGATTTTTAAAAACGGATATCCAAAAGAAAGTTGTCAACACCTCATAAAAACACCCACCTCTATATTAAAAATGCTTTTCTGCGTATTTTAAACTAAAAGTAAGTAATATTTAAGTAAGATTAATTAAACTTTATATCAGCTAATCTTCCTCAAATAATGTTTCCGAAAATTATATTTTATTTTTAAATATTTTTTAATTAAGCGAATTATGTTGTGTTGACAGATTTTTCAATATGGATGATTTCCACGTTTTTACTGATAAAAAAATCATTCCATTTATTAGATTTCACAATTTTCTGTTACATTAGCACGGGCAGTGAGAGAGAGAGAAAGAGAAAAAGAGAGAGAGAGAGAGAGAGAGACCCGGACAGACACTGTAATTATATATTTACTTTCCTTTTCAGCGTTTCGAATGAAGACTATATATATATATATATATATATATATATATATATATATATATATATATATATATATATATATATATACAAGATGGGGAAGCAAAATTTACAATATTTTGAGACGGGAATTAAATGACCTTAAATGACCAGTTAGTTTATTGAAACTTGAAGGAATTCATTTTCTACAAAGAATTTACATACTAGAAACTATTTATATTCTAAGTGTCCTCCTTTTTTCTCAATAACTGTTTCTACACACCTCCTGAAACTTGCGCATGTTTTCACAATAAAGTCGGGAGATAATTTCTTCCACTCTTCACTGATAGCATCTTTAAGAGAGTCCACATTGCTGAATGATGTTCTATTGGTAGCATGTCCTAAAACGCTCCTAACAGCATAATGCATAGGGTTCAGATCTGGGCTAGAGCGCTGCCATAAATTTGTTCCCCCAACATTACCAAAGTTGGATTTGCAGAAAACTTGTATTTGTATTGTATAACGGCGAAGCACGAACTGTGACTCTAGATATCTGAAAAGCGTTTGACATTGCCTGCTGGTCTTCTACATAAGCTTCAGACCTGCATCAATACAGGACGGTTGTTTGACTTAATCCGATCATTCTTATCAAAACCTAAAATGAAGATCGTTCTAAACGGGCATGCTTCCAGATACATTCACACGAACGCTGGTGCCCCCCAAGGCTCTATCCTGGGCCCTAAGCTGTTTCTGATCTTCATCAATGATCTTCCTGATGTCATCAGTTCCCAATTAGGCATTTATGCAGATGATACTACCATTTACTCCTGTCTCAATAGCAACTCTGTCTGACAAAGTTAACCTGGTCGCTGCCTTTGAAAATGACGTACGATCAGTGGTTAACCGAGGCTGAAAATGACTTGTAAATTTTAATGACCCCACAACTAAACTGCTTTTATTTAACCATCATGGAGAAACTTCCCTGGCTGCTATCAGCATGGCTGATGCTCGAATCCAGGAGAGTGTCTCCCTGTAGCGTCTGACCTCACGTTTTCAACTGACTTGAAGTGGAACAACTATATTGAATCAATAGCTGCATCTACTGCAAGGAAAGTTGGTTCAGTGTATCGTGCCAGAAGGTTTTTCTCGTCAGAGTCCATCTTGCACATTAACAAATCTACCTTGCATTGAATACTGTTGCCATATCTGGTCTGGTGCTCCTGCTGTTCATCTCGAGGTTCCTGACAAAATCCAAAGAAGGATTTGCAATGTAATCGATCCTGACTTCAGTCACTTTCTCGCCTACGTGATGTAGCTTCCGTCTGTCTTTTCTACAAATATATTCATGGCAAATGCCCCGGCAAGCTTTTCCCTTGGTTCTCAGACTTCATGAATTTAATCGTACCACTAGAATAGAATCTAGGTCCCACCCTTTTACTGTCGAAATAGTTATAATATAACCGCCGATTCTACACCAACAGTTTCTTTTTCTCGCATGTCCAGATAGTTGAATTTCCTCCCGCTTACTTGCTTCCTTGATAACTACAATCTTCAAAATTTTAAATGAAACATCAGCCACCACCTTCTTCAGTTTTGAACCCTGTTCACCTTTTATCCTTTCTTTACTCTTCTCCATACCCAGTCTTTTCTCTCACTTTCACTATCTGTAAACTCCATGCGTACTAGTTCCACTCCTATATATATATATATATATATATATATATATATATATATATATATATATATATATATATATACGAGTCCTGGAAAAATGTCGAGGTGTCTGGTATGATAATGGAGCTAAAGTCCGCAGAATTAAGTCGATTGTCACAGTTTGATCTTAAAATCTGTCGCCCATACACACTAAGTTATAACCTATCAATGCTTGGATGGAAAGGGTTTATAGTGGGTTAGTCTTATCACTCCGCAGTGATCCCAGTGACCAGGGCTTGTGCCACAGTTTTTCACCAACAGCAACATTTCCCAGATCCGACAACCACCATATTCCTCAGATCTCGCCCCAAAAGTTAAATCCCACTTGAAAGTAACAAGATTGCAAATCCTCAATGAAATTTAAGATAATGCGACGAGGTAGCTGCTCGCTATCACAAAAAAAAATAGTTCCAGGAACGCTTCGATGAATGGATAAAGGGTGTGGCTTCAGAAGGGGACTACTTTGATGGAGATTAAATACTGAATTGATGTGTTGTAGTTTGCTTTTTACAGCACCAGTTCCGATACATACACACACACACACACACACACACATACAAACACACATATATATATATATATATATATATATATATATGCGTGTTTTACCTTCTTAAAAGTTACGAGTTACTAGCTTAAATAGTAAATAATTTTCAAATATTTTAATAATAAACGAATATAAATTGGGAACTTGAAAATGAAGTTATGAATTTGTGGCATGACATTTCCTCAGTGGAAATAAATGAACTACAATATTCACACATTTTTGGGAAGAAAATCGTTTGTTTTTCGGAATCGATTTCGAAGATAATATTTTATTGATTTTATTTTATTTGTAGATGTTGCTGTTACTTGAAAATAAAATTACACCAGTAAAAATGATTCGTATTCAATCACCATAAAAAATGTACTGGCAACAGGTGTTTTGACGAGATATAGATAAATAATAACAGACTTAGATATGAGCAAACTTAGATATTATGAAGAGTCATAGAAGAAAAAATAGCAAGACTGAAAGAAAGCAAAAAGGAAAGAAAGAAAAAAAAGACGTATGGAAGGATTAGATGTAAAAAATAATTTAAGAGAACGCCATAGGAGATATGAATTTGAGAAGAGAGAAACAATTTAAATATGAACAGATTAAAAACAAAGAAAGAAAGAAAGTGTGAATAGAATAGAAAATGAAAAGTGGGAATAGAATTGAAAGAAAGAAAGAATGAAAGAAAGTGAAAAGTGTGAATAGAATAGAAACAAAGAAAGAATGAAAGAAAGAAAGTGAAAAGTGTGAATAGAATAGAAAGAAAGAATGAAAGAAAGTGAAAAGTGTGAATAGAATAGAAACAAAGAAAGAATGAAAGAAAGAAAGTGAAAAGTGTAAATAGAATAGAAAGAAAGAATGAAAGAAAGTGAAAAGTGTGAATAGAATAGAAACAAAGAAAGAATGAAAGAAAGAAAGTGAAAAGTGTAAATAGAATAGAAAGAAAGAATGAAAGAAAGTGAAAAGTGTGAATAGAATAGAAACAAAGAAAGAATGAAAAAAAGAAAGTGAAAAGTGTAAATAGAATAGAAAGAAAGAATGAAAGAAAGTGAAAAGTGTAAATAGAATAGAAAGAAAGAAAGAATGAAAGAAAGAAAGTGAAAAGTGTGAATAGTATAGAAACAAAGAAAGAATGAAAGAAAGAAAGTGAAAAGTGTGAATAGAATAGAAACAAAGAAAGAATGAAAGAAAGAAAGTGAAAAGTGTGAATAGAATAGAAAGAAAGAATGAAAGAAAGTGAAAAGTGTGAATAGAATAGAAACAAAGAAAGAATGAAAGAAAGAAAGTGAAACGTGTAAATAGAATAGAAAAAAAGAAAGAAAGAAAGAAAGTGAAAAGTGTGAATAGAATAGAAACAAAGAAAGAATGAAAGAAAGAAAGTGAAAAGTGTAAATAGAATAGAAAGAAAGAATGAAAGAAAGTGAAAAGTGTGAATAGAATAGAAACAAAGAAAGAATGAAAGAAAGAAAGTGAAAAGTGTGAATAGAATGGAAACAAAGAAAGAATGAAAGAAAGTGAAAAGTGTGAATAGAATAGAAAGAAAGAATAGAAGAAAGGGAAAAGTGTGAATAGAATAGAAAGAAAGAAAGAATGAAAGAAAGAATGTGAAAAGTGTAAATAGAATAGAAAGAAAGAAAAAAGAATGAAAGAAAGTAAGTGAAAAGTGTGAATAGAATAGAAAGAAAGAAAGAATGAAGGAAAGAAAGTGAAAAGTGTAAAAAGAATAGAAAGAAAGAATGAAAGAAAGTGAAAAGTGTAAATAGAATAGAAAGAAAGAAAGAAAAAATGAAAGAAAGTGAAACGTGTGAATAGAATAGAAACAAAGAAAGAATGAAAGAAAGTGAAAAGTGTGAATAGAATAGAAACAAAGAAAGAATGAAAGAAAGAAAGTGAAAAGTGTAAATAGAATAGAAAGAAAGAATGAAAGAAAGTGAAAAGTGGGAATAGAATAGAAACAAAGAAAGAATGAAAGAAAGAAAGTGAAAAGTGTAAATAGAATAGAAAGAAAGAAGGAAAGAAAGTGATAAGTGTGAATAGAATAGAAACAAAGAAAGAATGAAAGAAAGAAAGTGAAAAGTGTAAATAGAATAGAAAGAAAGAATGAAAGAAAGTGAAAAGTGTGAATAGAATAGAAACAAAGAAAGAATGAAAGAAAGAAAGTGAAAAGTGTGAATAGAATAGAAAGAAAGAATGAAAGAAAGTGAAAAGTGTGAATAGAATAGAAAGAAAGAAAGAATGAAAGAAAGAAAGTGAAAAGTGTAAATAGAATAGAAAGAAAGAATGAAAGAAAGTGAAAAGTGTGAATAGAATAGAAACAAAGAAAGAATGAAAGAAAGAAAGTGAAAAGTGTAAATAGAATAGAAAGAAAGAAGGAAAGAAAGTGATAAGTGTGAATAGAATAGAAACAAAGAAAGAATGAAAGAAAGAAAGTGAAAAGTGTAAATAGAATAGAAAGAAAGAATGAAAAAAAGTGAAAAGTGTGAATAGAATAGAAACAAAGAAAGAATGAAAGAAAGAAAGTGAAAAGTGTGAATAGAATAGAAAGAAAGAATGAAAGAAAGTGAAAAGTGTGAATAGAATAGAAACAAAGAAAGAATGAAAGAAAGAAAGTGAAAAGTGTAAATAGAATAGAAAGAAAGAATGAAAGAAAGTGAAAAGTGTGAATAGAATAGAAACAAAGAAAGAATGAAAGAAAGAAAGTGAAAAGTGTAAATAGAATAGAAAGAAAGAATGAAAGAAAGTGAAAAGTGTGAATAGAATGGAAACAAAGAAAGAATGAAAGAAAGTGAAAAGTGTGAATAGAATAGAAAGAAAGAATAGAAGAAAGGGAAAAGTGTGAATAGAATAGAAAGAAAGAAAGAATGAAAGAAAGAATGTGAAAAGTGTAAATAGAATAGAAAGAAAGAAAAAAGAATGAAAGAAAGTAAGTGAAAAGTGTGAATAGAATAGAAAGAAAGAAAGAATGAAGGAAAGAAAGTGAAAAGTGTAAATAGAATAGAAAGAAAGAATGAAAGAAAGTGAAAAGTGTAAATAGAATAGAAAGAAAGAAAGAAAAAATGAAAGAAAGTGAAACGTGTGAATAGAATAGAAACAAAGAAAGAATGAAAGAAAGTGAAAAGTGTGAATAGAATAGAAACAAAGAAAGAATGAAAGAAAGAAAGTGAAAAGTGTAAATAGAATAGAAAGAAAGAATGAAAGAAAGTGAAAAGTGGGAATAGAATAGAAACAAAGAAAGAATGAAAGAAAGAAAGTGAAAAGTGTAAATAGAATAGAAAGAAAGAAGGAAAGAAAGTGATAAGTGTGAATAGAATAGAAACAAAGAAAGAATGAAAGAAAGAAAGTGAAAAGTGTAAATAGAATAGAAAGAAAGAATGAAAGAAAGTGAAAAGTGTGAATAGAATAGAAACAAAGAAAGAATGAAAGAAAGAAAGTGAAAAGTGTGAATAGAATAGAAAGAAAGAATGAAAGAAAGTGAAAAGTGTGAATAGAATAGAAAGAAAGAAAGAAAGAATGAAAGAAAGAAAGTGAAAAGTGTAAATAGAATAGAAAGAAAGAATGAAAGAAAGTGAAAAGTGTGAATAGAATAGAAACAAAGAAAGAATGAAAGAAAGAAAGTGAAAAGTGTAAATAGAATAGAAAGAAAGAAGGAAAGAAAGTGATAAGTGTGAATAGAATAGAAACAAAGAAAGAATGAAAGAAAGAAAGTGAAAAGTGTAAATAGAATAGAAAGAAAGAATGAAAAAAAGTGAAAAGTGTGAATAGAATAGAAACAAAGAAAGAATGAAAGAAAGAAAGTGAAAAGTGTGAATAGAATAGAAAGAAAGAATGAAAGAAAGTGAAAAGTGTGAATAGAATAGAAACAAAGAAAGAATGAAAGAAAGAAAGTGAAAAGTGTAAATAGAATAGAAAGAAAGAATGAAAGAAAGTGAAAAGTGTGAATAGAATAGAAACAAAGAAAGAATGAAAGAAAGAAAGTGAAAAGTGTAAATAGAATAGAAAGAAAGAATGAAAGAAAGTGAAAAGTGTGAATAGAATAGAAACAAAGAAAGAATGAAAAAAAGAAAGTGAAAAGTGTAAATAGAATAGAAAGAAAGAATGAAAGAAAGTGAAAAGTGTAAATAGAATAGAAAGAAAGAAAGAATGAAAGAAAGAAAGTGAAAAGTGTGAATAGTATAGAAACAAAGAAAGAATGAAAGAAAGAAAGTGAAAAGTGTGAATAGAATAGAAACAAAGAAAGAATGAAAGAAAGTGAAAAGTGTGAATAGAATAGAAACAAAGAAAGAATGAAAGAAAGAAAGTGAAAAGTGTGAATAGAATAGAAAGAAAGAATGAAAGAAAGTGAAAAGTGTGAATAGAATAGAAACAAAGAAAGAATGAAAGAATGAAAGTGAAAAGTGTAAATAGAATAGAAAGAAAGAAAGAAAGAAAGAAAGTGAAAAGTGTGAATAGAATAGAAACAAAGAAAGAATGAAAGAAAGAAAGAGAAAAGTGTAAATAGAATAGAAAGAAAGAATGAAAGAAAATGAAAAGTGTGAATAGAATAGAAACAAAGAAAGAATGAAAGAAAGAAAGTGAAAAGTGTGAATAGAATGGAAACAAAGAAAGAATGAAAGAAAGTGAAAAGTGTGAATAGAAAAGAAAGAAAGAATAAAAGAAAGTGAAAAGTGTGAATAGAATAGAAAGAAAGAAAGAATGAAAGAAAGAATGTGAAAAGTGTAAATAGAATAGAAAGAAAAAAAAAAGAATGAAAGAAAGTAAGTGCAAAGTGTGAATAGAATAGAAAGAAAGAAAGAATGAAGGAAAGAAAGTGAAAAGTGTAAATAGAATAGAAAGAAAGAATGAAAGAAAGTGAAAAGTGTAAATAGAATAGAAAGAAAGAAAGAATGAAAGAAAGAAAGTGAAAAGTGTGAATAGTATAGAAACAAAGAAAGAATGAAAGAAAGAAAGTGAAAAGTGTGAATAGAATAGAAACAAAGAAAGAATGAAAGAAAGTGAAAAGTGTGAATAGAATAGAAACAAAGAAAGAATGAAAGAAAGAAAGTGAAACGTGTGAATAGAATAGAAAGAAAGAATTAAAGAAAGAAAGTGAAAAGTGTGAATAGAATAGAAAGAAAGAATGAATGAAGGAAAGAAAGTGAAAAGTGTAAATAGAATAGAAAGAAAGAATGAAAGAAAGTGAAAAGTGTGAATAGAATAGAAAGAAAGAATTAAAGAAACAAAGTGAAAAGTGTGAATAGAATAAAAAGAAAGAAAGAATGAAGGAAAGAAAGTGAAAAGTGTAAATAGAATAGAAAGAAAGGATGAAAGAAAGAAAGAAAGAAAGAAAGTGAAAAGTGTGAATAGAATAAAACCAAAGAAAGAATGAAAGAAAGAAAGTGAAAAGTGTAAATAGATAGAAAGAAAGAAAGAAAGAATGAAAGAAAGAAAGTGAAAAGTGTGAATAGAAATAAAGAAAGAATGAAAGAAAGTGAAAACTGTGAATAGAATAGAAACAAAGAAAGAATGAAAGAAAGAAAGTGAAAAGTCGAAATAGAAAAGAAAGAAAGAATGAAAGAAAGTGAAAAGTGTGAATAGAAACAAAGAAAGAATGAAAGAAAGTGAAAAGTGGGAATAAAATAGAAACAAAGAAAGAATGAAAGAAAGAAAGTGAAAAGTGTAAATAGAATAGAAAGAAAGAAAGAATGAAAGAATGAAAGTGAAAAGTGTGAATAGAATAGAAACAAAGAAAGAATGAAAGAAAGTGAAAAGTGTGAATAGAATAGAAAGAAAGAATGAAAGAAAGTAAAAAGTGTGAATAGAATAGAAAGACAGAAAGAAAGAAAGTGAAAAGTGTAAAAAGAATAGAAAGAAAGAAAGAAAGAATGAAAGAAAGAAAGTGAAAAGTGTGAATAGAATAGAAAGAAAGAAAGAAAGAAAGAAAGAAAGATTGAAAGAAAGTGAAAAGTGTAAAAAGAATAGAAAGAAAGAAAGAATGAAGGAAAGAAAGTGAAAAGTGTAAATAGAATAGAATGAAAGAATGAAAGAAAGTGAAAAGGGTAAATAGAATAGAAAGAAAGAAAGAAAGAATGAAAGAAAGTGAAAAGTGTGAATAGAATAGAAAGAAAGAATTAAAGAAAGAAAGTGAAAAGTGTGAATAGAATAGAAAGAAAGAATGAATGAAGGAAAGAAAGTGAAAAGTGTAAATAGAATTGAAAGAAAGAATGATAGAAAGTGAAAAGTGTGAATAGAATAGAAAGAAAGAATTAAAGAAAGAAAGTGAAAAGTGTGAATAGAATAGAAAGAAAAAAAGAATGAAGGAAAGAAAGTGAAAAGTGTAAATAGAATAGAAAGAAAGAATGAAAGAAAGTGAAAAGTGTAAATAGAATAGAAAGAAAGAAAGAATGAAAGTAAGTGAAAAGTGTGAATAGAATAGAAAGAAAGTATGAATGAAGGAAAGAAAGTGAAAATTGTGAATAGAATATAAAGAAAGAAAGAATGAAGGAAAGAAAGTGAAAAGTGTAAATAGAATAGAAAGAAAGTATGAAAGAAAGTGAAAAGTGTGAATAGAATAGAAATAAAGAAATATGAAAGAACGAAAGAACGAAAGTGAAAAGTGTGAATAGAATAGAAAGAAAGGAAGAAAGAAAGAAAGAAATAAAGTGAAAAGTGTGAATAGAATAGAAAGAAAGAAAGAATGAAAGAAAGAAAGTGAAAAGTGTAAATAGATAGAAAGAAAGAAAGAAAGAATGAAAGAAAGAAAGTGCAAAGTGTGAATAGAAACAAAGAAAGAATGAAAGAAAGTGAAAAGTGTGAATAGAATAGAAACAAAGAAAGAATGAAAGAACAAAAGTGAAAAGTGTGAATAGAATAAAAAGAAAGAAAGAATGAAAGAAAGAAAGTGAAAAGTGTAAATAGATAGAAAGAAAGAAAGAAAGAAATAATGAAAGAAAGAAAGTGAAAAGTGTGAATAGAAAGAAAGAAAGAATGAAAGAAAGTGAAAACTATGAATAGAATAGAAACAAAGAAAGAATGAAAGAAAGAAAGTGAAAAGTCGAATTAGAATAGAAAGAAAGAATGAAAGAAAGTGAAAAGTGTGAATAGAAACAAAAAAGAATGAAAGAAAGTGAAAAGTGGGAAGAAAATAGAAACAAAGAAAGAATGAAAGAAAGAAAGTGAAAAGTGTAAATAGAATAGAAAGAAAGAAAGAATGAAACAAAGAAAGTGAAAAGTGTGAATAGAATAGAAACAAAGAAAGAATGAAAGAAAGTGAAAAGTGTGAATAAAATAGAAAGAAAGAATGAAAGAAAGTAAAAAGTGTGAATAGAATAGAAAGAAAGAAAGAAAGAAAGTGAAAAGTGTAAAAAGAATAGAAAGAAAGAAAGAAAGAATGAAAGAAAGAAAGTGAAAAGTGTGAATAAAATAGAAAGAAAGAAAGAAAGAATGAAAGAAAGTTAAAAGTGTAAAAAGAATAGAAAGAAAGAAAGAATGAAGGAAAGAAAGTGAAAAGTGTAAATAGAATAGAATGAAAGAATGAAAGAAAGTGAAAAGTGTAAATAGAATAGAAAGAAAGAAAGAAAGAATGAATCAAAGTGAAAAGTGTGAATAGAATAGAAGGAAAGAATTAAAGAAAGAAAGTGAAAAGTGTGAATAGAATAGAAAGAATGAATGAAGGAAGGAAAGAAAGTGAAAAGTGTAAATAGAATTGAAAGAAAGAATGAAAGAAAGTGAAAAGTGTGAATAGAATAGAAAGAAAGAATTAAAGAAAGAAAGTGAAAAGTGTAAATAGAATAGAAAGAAAGAAAGAAAGAATGAAAGTAAGTGAAAAGTGTGAATAGAATAGAAAGAAAGAATGAATGAAGGAAAGAAAGTGAAAAGTGTGAATAGAATAGAAAGAAAGAAAGAATGAAGGAAAGAAAGTGAAAAGTGTAAATAGATTAGAAAGAAAGTATGAAAGAAAGTGAAAAGTGTGAATAGAATAGAAAGAAAGAAATATGAAAGGACGAAAGAACGAAAGTGAAGAGTATGAATAGAATAGAAAGAAAGGAAGAAAGAAAGAAAGAAAGAAATAAAGTGAAATGTGTGAATAGAATAGAAAAAAAGAAAGAATGAAAGAAAGAAAGTGAAAAGTGTAAATAGATAGAAAGAAAGAAAGAAAGAAAGAATGAAAGAAAGAAAGTGCAAAGTGTGAATAGAAACAAAGAAAGAATGAAAGAAAGTGAAAAGTGTGAATAGAATAAAACAAACAAAGAATGAAAGAAAGAAAGTGAAAAGTGTAAATAGAATAGAAAGAAAGAAAGAATGAAAGAAAGAAAGAGAAAAGTGTAAATAGAATAGAAAGAAAGAATGAAAGAAAGTGAAAAGTGTGAATAGAATAGAAACAAAGAAAGAATGAAAGAAAAAAAGTGAAAAGTGTGAATAGAATAGAAAGAAAGAATGAAAGAAAGTGAAAAGTGTGAATAGAATAAAAACAAAGAAAGAATGAAAGAAAGAAAGTGAAAAGTGTAAATAGAATTGAAAGATAGAATGAAAGAAAGTGAAAAGTGTGAATAGAATAGAAACAAAGAAAGAATGAAAGAAAGTGAAAAGTGTGAATAAAATAGAAAGAAAGAATGAAAGAAAGTAAAAAGTGTGAATAGAATAGAAAGAAAGAAAGAAAGAAAGTGAAAAGTGTAAAAAGAATAGAAAGAAAGAAAGAAAGAATGAAAGAAAGAAAGTGAAAAGTGTGAATAAAATAGAAAGAAAGAAAGAAAGAATGAAAGAAAGTTAAAAGTGTAAAAAGAATAGAAAGAAAGAAAGAATGAAGGAAAGAAAGTGAAAAGTGTAAATAGAATAGAATGAAAGAATGAAAGAAAGTGAAAAGTGTAAATAGAATAGAAAGAAAGAAAGAAAGAATGAATCAAAGTGAAAAGTGTGAATAGAATAGAAGGAAAGAATTAAAGAAAGAAAGTGAAAAGTGTGAATAGAATAGAAAGAATGAATGAAGGAAGGAAAGAAAGTGAAAAGTGTAAATAGAATTGAAAGAAAGAATGAAAGAAAGTGAAAAGTGTGAATAGAATAGAAAGAAAGAATTAAAGAAAGAAAGTGAAAAGTGTAAATAGAATAGAAAGAAAGAAAGAAAGAATGAAAGTAAGTGAAAAGTGTGAATAGAATAGAAAGAAAGAATGAATGAAGGAAAGAAAGTGAAAAGTGTGAATAGAATAGAAAGAAAGAAAGAATGAAGGGAAGAATGTGAAAAGTGTAAATAGATTAGAAAGAAAGTATGAAAGAAAGTGAAAAGTGTGAATAGAATAGAAAGAAAGAAATATGAAAGGACGAAAGAACGAAAGTGAAGAGTATGAATAGAATAGAAAGAAAGGAAGAAAGAAAGAAAGAAAGAAATAAAGTGAAATGTGTGAATAGAATAGAAAAAAAGAAAGAATGAAAGAAAGAAAGTGAAAAGTGTAAATAGATAGAAAGAAAGAAAGAAAGAAAGAAAGAATGAAAGAAAGAAAGTGCAAAGTGTGAATAGAAACAAAGAAAGAATGAAAGAAAGTGAAAAGTGTGAATAGAATAAAACAAACAAAGAATGAAAGAAAGAAAGTGAAAAGTGTAAATAGAATAGAAAGAAAGAAAGAATGAAAGAAAGAAAGAGAAAAGTGTAAATAGAATAGAAAGAAAGAATGAAAGAAAGTGAAAAGTGTGAATAGAATAGAAACAAAGAAAGAATGAAAGAAAAAAAGTGAAAAGTGTGAATAGAATAGAAAGAAAGAATGAAAGAAAGTGAAAAGTGTGAATAGAATAAAAACAAAGAAAGAATGAAAGAAAGAAAGTGAAAAGTGTAAATAGAATTGAAAGATAGAATGAAAGAAAGTGAAAAGTGTGAATAGAATAGAAACAAAGAAAGAATGAAAGAAAGAAAGTGAAAAGTTTAAATAGAATAGAAAGAAAGAATGACAAAAAGTGAAAAGGGTGAATCGAATAGAAACAAAGAAAGAATGAAAGAAAGAAAGTGAAAAGTGTAAATAGAATAGAAAGAAAGAAAGAATGAAAAAAAAAGTGAAAAGTGTGAATAGAATAGAAAGAAAGAAAGAATGAAAGAAAGTGAAAAGTGTGAATAGAATAGAAAGAAAGAATGAAAGAAAGTGAAAAGTGTGAATAGAAACAAAGAAAGAATGAAAGAAAGTGAAAAGTGGGAATAAAATAGAAACAAAGAAAGAATGAAAGAAAGAAAGTGAAAAGTGTAAATAGAATAGAAAGAAAGAAAGAATGAAAGAATGAAAGTGAAAAGTGTGAATAGAATAGAAACAAAGAAAGAATGAAAGAAAGTGAAAAGTGTGAATAGAATAGAAAGAAAGAATGAAAGAAAGTAAAAAGTGTGAATAGAATAGAAAGACAGAAAGAAAGAAAGTGAAAAGTGTAAAAAGAATAGAAAGAAAGAAAGAAAGAATGAAAGAAAGAAAGTGAAAAGTGTGAATAGAATAGAAAGAAAGAAAGAAAGAAAGAAAGAAAGATTGAAAGAAAGTGAAAAGTGTAAAAAGAATAGAAAGAAAGAAAGAATGAAGGAAAGAAAGTGAAAAGTGTAAATAGAATAGAATGAAAGAATGAAAGAAAGTGAAAAGGGTAAATAGAATAGAAAGAAAGAAAGAAAGAATGAAAGAAAGTGAAAAGTGTGAATAGAATAGAAAGAAAGAATTAAAGAAAGAAAGTGAAAAGTGTGAATAGAATAGAAAGAAAGAATGAATGAAGGAAAGAAAGTGAAAAGTGTAAATAGAATTGAAAGAAAGAATGATAGAAAGTGAAAAGTGTGAATAGAATAGAAAGAAAGAATTAAAGAAAGAAAGTGAAAAGTGTGAATAGAATAGAAAGAAAAAAAGAATGAAGGAAAGAAAGTGAAAAGTGTAAATAGAATAGAAAGAAAGAATGAAAGAAAGTGAAAAGTGTAAATAGAATAGAAAGAAAGAAAGAAAGAATGAAAGTAAGTGAAAAGTGTGAATAGAATAGAAAGAAAGTATGAATGAAGGAAAGAAAGTGAAAATTGTGAATAGAATATAAAGAAAGAAAGAATGAAGGAAAGAAAGTGAAAAGTGTAAATAGAATAGAAAGAAAGTATGAAAGAAAGTGAAAAGTGTGAATAGAATAGAAATAAAGAAATATGAAAGAACGAAAGAACGAAAGTGAAAAGTGTGAATAGAATAGAAAGAAAGGAAGAAAGAAAGAAAGAAATAAAGTGAAAAGTGTGAATAGAATAGAAAGAAAGAAAGAATGAAAGAAAGAAAGTGAAAAGTGTAAATAGATAGAAAGAAAGAAAGAAAGAATGAAAGAAAGAAAGTGCAAAGTGTGAATAGAAACAAAGAAAGAATGAAAGAAAGTGAAAAGTGTGAATAGAATAGAAACAAAGAAAGAATGAAAGAACAAAAGTGAAAAGTGTGAATAGAATAAAAAGAAAGAAAGAATGAAAGAAAGAAAGTGAAAAGTGTAAATAGATAGAAAGAAAGAAAGAAAGAAATAATGAAAGAAAGAAAGTGAAAAGTGTGAATAGAAAGAAAGAAAGAATGAAAGAAAGTGAAAACTATGAATAGAATAGAAACAAAGAAAGAATGAAAGAAAGAAAGTGAAAAGTCGAATTAGAATAGAAAGAAAGAATGAAAGAAAGTGAAAAGTGTGAATAGAAACAAAAAAGAATGAAAGAAAGTGAAAAGTGGGAAGAAAATAGAAACAAAGAAAGAATGAAAGAAAAAAAGTGAAAAGTGTAAATAGAATAGAAAGAAAGAAAGAATGAAACAAAGAAAGTGAAAAGTGTGAATAGAATAGAAACAAAGAAAGAATGAAAGAAAGTGAAAAGTGTGAATAAAATAGAAAGAAAGAATGAAAGAAAGTAAAAAGTGTGAATAGAATAGAAAGAAAGAAAGAAAGAAAGTGAAAAGTGTAAAAAGAATAGAAAGAAAGAAAGAAAGAATGAAAGAAAGAAAGTGAAAAGTGTGAATAAAATAGAAAGAAAGAAAGAAAGAATGAAAGAAAGTTAAAAGTGTAAAAAGAATAGAAAGAAAGAAAGAATGAAGGAAAGAAAGTGAAAAGTGTAAATAGAATAGAATGAAAGAATGAAAGAAAGTGAAAAGTGTAAATAGAATAGAAAGAAAGAAAGAAAGAATGAATCAAAGTGAAAAGTGTGAATAGAATAGAAGGAAAGAATTAAAGAAAGAAAGTGAAAAGTGTGAATAGAATAGAAAGAATGAATGAAGGAAGGAAAGAAAGTGAAAAGTGTAAATAGAATTGAAAGAAAGAATGAAAGAAAGTGAAAAGTGTGAATAGAATAGAAAGAAAGAATTAAAGAAAGAAAGTGAAAAGTGTAAATAGAATAGAAAGAAAGAAAGAAAGAATGAAAGTAAGTGAAAAGTGTGAATAGAATAGAAAGAAAGAATGAATGAAGGAAAGAAAGTGAAAAGTGTGAATAGAATAGAAAGAAAGAAAGAATGAAGGAAAGAAAGTGAAAAGTGTAAATAGATTAGAAAGAAAGTATGAAAGAAAGTGAAAAGTGTGAATAGAATAGAAAGAAAGAAATATGAAAGGACGAAAGAACGAAAGTGAAGAGTATGAATAGAATAGAAAGAAAGGAAGAAAGAAAGAAAGAAAGAAAGAAAGTGAAATGTGTGAATAGAATAGAAAAAAAGAAAGAATGAAAGAAAGAAAGTGAAAAGTGTAAATAGATAGAAAGAAAGAAAGAAAGAAAGAATGAAAGAAAGAAAGTGCAAAGTGTGAATAGAAACAAAGAAAGAATGAAAGAAAGTGAAAAGTGTGAATAGAATAAAACAAACAAAGAATGAAAGAAAGAAAGTGAAAAGTGTAAATAGAATAGAAAGAAAGAAAGAATGAAAGAAAGAAAGAGAAAAGTGTAAATAGAATAGAAAGAAAGAATGAAAGAAAGTGAAAAGTGTGAATAGAATAGAAACAAAGAAAGAATGAAAGAAAAAAAGTGAAAAGTGTGAATAGAATAGAAAGAAAGAATGAAAGAAAGTGAAAAGTGTGAATAGAATAAAAACAAAGAAAGAATGAAAGAAAGAAAGTGAAAAGTGTAAATAGAATTGAAAGATAGAATGAAAGAAAGTGAAAAGTGTGAATAGAATAGAAACAAAGAAAGAATGAAAGAAAGAAAGTGAAAAGTTTAAATAGAATAGAAAGAAAGAATGACAAAAAGTGAAAAGGGTGAATCGAATATAAACAAAGAAAGAATGAAAGAAAGAAAGTGAAAAGTGTAAATAGAATAGAAAGAAAGAAAGAATGAAAAAAAAAGTGAAAAGTGTGAATAGAATAGAAAGAAAGAAAGAATGAAAGAAAGTGAAAAGTGTGAATAGAATAGAAAGAAAGAATGAAAGAAAGTGAAAAGTGTGAAAAGAATAGAAAGAAAGAATGAAAGAAAGAAAGTGAAAAGTGTAAATAGAATAGAAAGAAAGAAAGAATGAAAGAAAGAAAGTGAAAAGTGTGAATAAAATAGAAAGAAAGAAAGAATGAAGGAAAGAAATTAAAAAGTGTAAATAGAATAGAAAGAAAGAATGAAAGAAATGAAAAGTGTAAATAGAATAGAAAGAAAGAAAGAATGAAAGAAAGTGAAAAGTGTGAATAGAATAAAAAGATAGAATTAAAGAAAGAAAGTGAAAAGTGTGAATAGAATAAAAAGAAAGAAAGAATGAAAGAAAGTGAAAAGTGTGAATAGAATAGAAAGAAAGAAATAATGTAAGAAAGAAAGTGAAAAGTGTAAATAGAATATAAAGAAAGAAAGAAAGAATGAAAGAAAGGAAGTGAAAAGTGTGAATAGAATAGAAAGAAAGAAAGAATGAAGGAAAGAAAGTGAAAAGTGTAAATAGAATAGGAAGCAAGAACGAAAGAAAGTGAAAGATGTAAATAGAATAGAAAGAAAGAAAGAAAGAATGAAAGAAAGTGAAAAGTGTGAATAGAATAGAAAGAAAGAATTAAAGAAAGAAAGTGAAAAGTGTGAATAGAATAGAAAGAAAGAAAGAATGAAAGAAAGTGAAAAGTGTGAATAGAATAGAAAGAAAGAAATAAAGAATGAAAGAAAGTGAAAAGTGTAAATAGAATAGAAAGAAAGAAAGAAAGAATAAAAGAAAGAAAGTGAAAAGTGAGAATAGAATAGAAAGAAAGAATGAAGGAAAGAAAGTGAAAAGTGTAAATAGAATAGAAAGAATGAATGAAAGAAAGTGAAAAGTGTAAATAGAATAGAAAGAAAGAAAGAATGAAAGAAGGTGAAAAGTGTGAATAGAATAGAAAGAAAGAATTAAAGAAAGTAAGTGAAAAGTGTGAATAGAATAGAAAGAAAGAATGAATGAAAGAAAGTGAAAAGTGTGAATAGAATAGAAAGAAAGAAAGAATGAAAGAAAGAAAGTGAAAAGTGTAAATAGAATAGAAAGAAAGAAAGAATGAAAGAAAGTGAAAACTGTGAATAGAAACAATGAAAGAATGAAAGAAAGAATGCGAAAAGTGTAAATAGAATAGAAAGAAAGAATGAAAGAAAGTGAAAAGTGTGAATAGAATAGAAACAATGAAAGAATGAAAGAAAGTGAAAAGTGTGAATAGAAAAGAAAGATAGAAAGAATGAAAGAAAGAAAGTGAAAAGTGTGAATAGAATAGAAACAAAGAAAGAATGAAAGAAAGTGAAAAGTGTGAATAGAATAGAAAGAAAAATGAAAGAAAGTAAAAAGTGTGAGTAGAATAGAAAGAAAGAAAGAAAGTGAAAAGTGTAAAAAGAATAGAAAGAAAGAAAGAAAGAATGAAAGAAAGAAAGTGAAAAAAGTGAATAGAATAGAAAGAAAGAAAGAAAGAAAGAATGAAAGAAAGTGAAAAGTGTAAAAAGACTAGAAAGAAAGAAAGAATGAAGGAAAGAAAGTGAAAAGTGTAAATAGAATAGAAAGAAAGAAAGAAAGAATGAAAGAAAGTGAAAAGTGTGAATAGAATAGAAAGAAAGAATTAAAGAAAGAAAGTGAAAAGTGTGAATAGAATAGAAAGAAAGAATGAATGAAGGAAAGAAAGTGAAAAGTGTAAATAGAATTGAAAGAAAGAATGAAAGAAAGTGAAAAGTGTGAATAGAATAGAAAGAAAGAAAGAATGAAGGAAAGAAAGTGAAAAGTGTAAATAGAATAGAAAGAAAGAAAGAAAGAATGAAACTAAGTGAAAAGTGTGAATAGAATAGAAAGAAAGAATGAATGAAGGAAAGAAAGTGAAAAGTGTGAATAGAATAGAAAGAAAGAAAGAATGAAGGAAAGAAAGTGAAAAGTGTAAATAGAATAGAAAGAAAGTATGAAAGAAAGTGAAAAGTGTGAATAGAATAGAAAGAAAGAAATATGAAAGAACGAAAGAACGAATGTGAAAAGTGTGAATAGAATAGAGAGAAAGGAAGAAAGAAAGAAACAAAGAAATAAAGTGAAAAGTGTGAATAGAATAGAAAGAAAGAAAGAATGAAAGAAAGAAAGTGAAAAGTGTAAATAGATAGAAAGACAGAAAGAAAGAAAGAATGAAAGAAAGAAAGTGCAAAGTGTGAATGGAAACAAAGAAAGAATGAAAGAAAGTAAAAAGTGTGAATAGAATAGAAACAAAGAAAGAATGAAAGAAAGAATGTGAAAAGTGTAAATAGAATAGAAAGAAAAAAAGAATGAAAGAAAGAAAGTGAAAAGTGTAAATAGAATAGAAAGAAAGAATGAAAGAAAGTAAAAAGTGTGAACAGAATAGAAACAAAGAAAGAATGAAAGAAAAAAAGTGAAAAGTGTGAATATAATACAAAGAAAGAATGAAAGAAAGTGAAAAGTGTGAATATAATACAAAGAAAGAATGAAAGAAAGTGAAAAGTGTGAATAGAATAGAAAGAAAGAAAGAATGAAAGAAAGAAAGCGAAAAGTGTAAATAGAATAGAAAGAAAGAAAGAAAGAAATACAGAATGAAAGAAAGAAAGTGAAAAGTGTGAATAGAATAGAAAGAAAGAAAGAATGAAGGAAAGAAAGTGAAAAGTGTAAATAGAATAGAAAGAAAGAATGAAAGAAAGTGAAAAGTGTGAATAGAATAGAAAGAAAGTATTAAAGAAAAAAAGAAAGGGAAAAGTATAAATAGAATAGAAAGAAAGAAAGAATGAAAGATAGAAAGTGAAAAGTGTGAATAGAAGGAAAGAAAGAAAGAATGAAAGAAAGTGAAAAGTGTGAATAGATTAGAAAGAAAGTATTAAATAAAGAAAGTGAAAAGTGGGAATAGAATAGAAAGAAAGAATGAAAGAAAGTGAAAAGTGTGAATAGAATAGAATGAAAGAATTAAAGAAAGAAAGTGAAAAGTGTGAATAGAATAGAAAGAAAGAAAAATGAAGGAAAGAAAGTGAAAATTGTAAATAGAATAGAAAGAAAGAATGAAAGAAATTGAAAAGTGTAAATAGAATAGAAAGAAAGAAAGAAAGAATGAAAGAAAGTGAAATGTGTGAATAGAATAGAAAGAAAGTATTAAAGAAAGAAAGTGAAAAGTGTGAATAGAATAGAAAGAAAGAATGAAAGAAAGAAAGTGAAAAGTGTAAATAGAATAGACAGAAAGAAAGAAAGAATAAAAGAAAGAAAGTGAAAAGTGAAAGAAAGAAAGAATGAAGGAAAGAAAGTGAAAAGTGTAAATAGAATAGAAAGAAAGAAAGAAAGAATGAAAGAAAGTGAAAAGTGTGAATAGAATAGAAAGAAAGAATGAAAGAAAGAAAGGGAAAAGTGTAAATAGAATAGAAAGAAAGAAAGAAAGAAAGAAAGAATGAAAGAAAGAAAGTGAAAAGTGTGAATAGAATAGAAAGAAAGAAAAATGAAGGAAAGAAAGTGAAAAGTGTAAATAGAATAGAAAGAAAGAATGAAAGAAAGTGAAAAGTGTAAATAGAATAGAAAGAATAAAAGAAAGTGAAAAGTGTGAATAGAAAAGAAAGAAAGAATTAAAGAAAGAAAGTGAAAAGTGTGAATAGAATAGAAAGAAAGAATGAATGAAAGAAAGTGAAAAGTGTGAATAGAATAGAAAGAAAGAAAGAATGAAAGAAAGAAAGTGAAATGTGTAAATAGAATAGAAAGAAAGAAAGAATAAAAGAAATTGAATACTGTTAATAGAATAGAAACAAAGAAAGAATGAAAGAAAGATTGTGAAAAGTGTAAATAGAATAGAAAGAAAGAATGAAAGAAAGTGAAAAGTGTGAATAGAATAGAAACAAAGAAAGAATGAAAGAAAGTGAAAAGTGTGAATAGAATAGAAAGAAAGAAAGAATGAAAGAAAGAAAGTGAAAAGTGTAAATAGAATAGAAAGAAAGAAAGAAAGAATGAAAGAAAGAAAGTGAAAAGTGTGAATAGAATAGAAAGAAAGAAAGAATGAAGGAAAGATAGTGAAAAGTGTAAATAGAATAGAAAGAAAGAAAGAAAGAATGAAAGAAAGTGAAAAGTGTGAATAGAATAGAAAGAAAGAATTAAAGAAAGAAACTGAAAAGTGTGAATAGTATAGAAAGAAAGAATGAAAGAAAGTGAAAAGTGTGAATAGAATAGAAAGAAAGAAAGAATGAAGGAAAGAAAGTGAAAAGTGTAAATAGAATAGAAAGAAAGAATGAAAGAAAGTGAAAAGTTTAAATAGAATAGAAAGAAAGAAAGAAAGAATGAAAGAAAGTGAAAAGTGTGAACAGAATAGAAAGAAAGTATTAAAGAAAGAAAGTGAAAAGTGTGAATAGAATAGAAAGAAAGAATGAATGAAAGAAAGTGAAAAGTGTGAATAGAATAGAAAGAAAGAATGAAAAAAAGTGAAAAGTGTGAATAGAATAGAAAGAAAGAAAGAATGAAAGAAAGAAAGTGAAAAGTGTAAATAGAATAGAAAGAAAGAAAGTAAGAATAAAAGAAAGAAAGTGAAAAGTGTGAATAGAATAGAAAGAAAGAAAGAATGAAGGAAAGAAAGTGAAAAGTGTAAATAGAATAGAAAGAAAGAAAGAAAGAATGAAAGAAAGTGAAAAGTGTGAATAGAATAGAAAGAAAGAATTAAAGAAAGAAACTGAAAAGTGTGAATAGAATAGAAAGAAAGAATGAAAGAAAGTGAAAAGTGTGAATAGAATATAAAGAACGAAAGAATGAAGGAAAGAAAGTGAAAAGTGTAAATAGAATAGAAAGAAAGAATGAAAGAAAGTGAAAAGTGTAAATAGAATAGAAAGAAAGAAAGAAAGAATGAAAGAAAGTGAAAAGTGTCAATAGAATAAAAAGAAATCATTAAAGAAAGAAAGTGAAAAGTGTGAATAGAATAGAAAGAAAGAATGAATGAAAGAAAGTGAAAAGTGTGAATAGAATAGCATAGAAAGAAAGAATGAAAGAAATTGAAAAGTGTAAATAGAATAGAAAGAAAGAAAGAAAGAATGAAAGAAAGAAAGTGAAAAGTTTGAATAGAATAGAAAGAAAGAAAGAATGAAAGAAATTGAAAAGTGTAAATAGAATAGAAAGAAAGAAAGAAAGAAAGAATGAAAGAAAGAAAGTGAAAAGTGTAAATAGAATAGAAAGAAAGAATGAAAGAAAGTGAAAAGTGTAAATAGAATAGAAAGAAAGAAAGAAAGAATGAAAGAAAGTGAAAAGTGTGAATAGAATAGAAAGAAAGAATTAAAGAAAGAAAGTGAAAAGTGTGAATAGAATAGAAAGACATAAAGAATGAAAGAAATTGAAAAGTGTAAATAGAATAGAAAGAAAGAAAGAATGAAAGAAAAAAAGTGAAAAGTGTAAATAGAATAGAAAGAAAGAATGAAAGAAAGTGAAAAGTGTAAATAGAATAGAAAGAAAGAAAGAAAGAATGAAAGAAAGTGAAATGTGTGAATAGAATAGAAAGAAAGTATTAAAGAAAGAAAGTGAAAAGTGTGAATAGAATAGAAAGAAAGAATGAATGAAAGAAAGTGAAAAGTGTGAATAGAGTAGAAAGAAAGAATGAAAGAAAGTGAAAAGTGTGAATAGAATAGAAAGAAAGAAAGAATGAAAGAAAGAAAGTGAAAAGTGTAAATAGAATAGAAAGAAAGAAAGAAAGAATAAAAGAAAGAAAGTGAAAAGTGTGAATAGAATAGAAAGAAAGAAAGAATGAAGGAAAGAAAGTGAAAAGTGTAAATAGAATAGAAAGAAAGAAAGAATGAAAGAAAGTGAAAAGTGTGAATAGAATAGAAAGAAAGAATTAAAGAAAGAAACTGAAAAGTGTGAATAGAATAGAAAGAAAGAATGAAAGAAAGTGAAAAGTGTGAATAGAATAGAAAGAAACAAAGAATGAAGGAAAGAAAGTGAAAAGTGTAAATAGAATAGAAAGAAAGAATGAAAGAAAGTGAAAAGTGTAAATAGAATAGAAAGAAAGAAAGAAAGAATGAAAGAAAGTGAAAAGTGTGAATAGAATAGAAAGAAAGAATTAAAGAAAGAAAGGGAAAAGTGTGAATAGAAGAGAAAGAAAGAATGAATGAAAGAAAGTGAAAAGTGTGAATAGAATAGAAAGAAAGAAAGAATGAAAGAAATTGAAAAGTGTAAATAGAATAGAAAGAAAGAAAGAAAGAATGAAAGAAAGAAAGTGAAAAGTGTGAATAGAATAGAAAGAAAGAATTAAAGAAAGAAAGTGAAAAGTGTGAATAGAATAGAAAAAAAATGAATGAAAGAAAGTGAAAAGTGTGAATAGAATAGAAAGAAAGAAAGAATGAAAGAATGAAAGTGAAAAGTGTAAATAGAATAGAAAGAAAGAAAAAAAGAATGAAAGAAGAAAGTGAAAAGTGTGAATAGAAAGAAAGAAAGAAAGAATGAAAGAAAGTGAAAATTGTAAATAGAATAGAAAGAAAGAATGAAAGAATGTGAAATGTGTGAATAGAATAGAAAGAAAGAAATATGAAAGAATGAAAGAACGAAAGTGAAAAGTGTGAATAGAATTGAAAGGAAGGAAGAAAGAAAGAAAGAATGAAAGAAAGAAAGTGAAAAGTGTGAATAGATTAGAAAGAAAGATAGAAGGAAAGAATGAAAGATAGAAAGTGAAAAGTGTGAAGAGAAAGAAAGAAATAATGAAAGAAAGTGAAAAGTGTGAATAGAATAGAAAGAAAGAAAGAATGAACGAAAGTGAAAAGTATAAATAGAATAGGAAGAAAGATAGTAGGAAAGAATGAAAGATAGAAAGTGAAAAGTGTGAAGAGAAAGAAAGAAATAATGAAAAAAAGTGAAAAGTGTAAATAGAATAGAAAGAAATAAAGAAAGAAAGAAAGAAAGAATGAAAGAAATTGAAAAGTGTGAATAGAATAGAAAGAAAGAAATATGAAAGAATGAAAGAAAGAAAGGGAAAAGTGTGAATAGAATAGAAAGGAAGGAAGCAGGAAAGAAAGAAAGAATGAAAGACAGAAAGTGAAAAGTGTGAATAGAATAGAAAGAAAGAAAGAATGAAAGAAAGAAAGTGAAAAGTGTAAAAAGATATAAAGAAAGAAAGAAAGAAAGAATGAAAGAAAGAAAGTGAAAAGTGTGAATAGAAAGAAAGAAAGAAAGAAAGAAAGAAAGTGAAAAGTGTAAATAGAATAGAAAGAAAGAATGAAAGAAAGAAAGTGAAAAGTGTGAATAGAAAGAATGAAAGAAAGTGAAAAGTGTGAATAGAATAGAAAGAAAGAAAGAATGAAAGAAAGAAAGTGAAAAGTATAAATAGAATAGGAAGAAAGAAAGAAAGAATGAATGAAAGATAGAAAGTGAAAAGTGTGAATAGAAAGAAAGAAATAATGAAAGAAAGTGAAAAGTGTGAATAGAATAGAAAGGAAGGAAGGAAGAAAGAAAGAAAGAATGAAAGAAAGAAAGTGAAAAGTGTGAATAGAATAGAAAGAAATAAAGAAAGAAAGAAAGAAAGAATGAAAGAAAGTGAAAAGTGTGAATAGAATAGAAAGAAAGAAATATGAAAGAATGAAAGAAAGAAAGGGAAAAGTGTGAATAGAATAGAAAGGAAGGAAGCAGGAAAGAAAGAATGAAAGAAAGAAAGTGAAAAGTGTGAATAGAATAGAAAGAAAATGAACTGTGTGAATAGAAAGAAAGAAAGAAATTGAAATGTGTGAATAGAATTTAAAGAAAGGAAGAATGAAAGAAAGTGAAAAGTGTGAATAAAATAGAAAGAAAGAAAGAAATAAGAAAGAAAGAAAGTGAAAAGTATGAATAGAATAGAAAGAAAGAAAGACAATGAAAAGTGTGAATAGAAAAAAGAAAGACAGAATGTGGAAAGTGTGAATAGAATAGAAAGTGAAATGTGTGAATAGAAAAAAAAGAAAGAAAACTACGAAATTAATATGTAATGGATGAGAAGAGATGTAAAATAGGGAATCATTTTATTTGAAGGAATGTCAAGAAAGGAAGGCTTTTCTGTAAACATACTTTGAGAGAACACTATACAGATACGAAGTCTTCGAAGAGAAAACACTTAAATATAAACAAACTTAGAAAGAAAGAAAGAAGGCTTCAATATGTACAAATTTTGAAGAACCTATATGATTTCTTAAATATGAAGAGACTCCGAAAAAAGGAAAGAAATAAAAAATGAAGAAAAGAAAGATGCATGACTTTAACAAGAACCCAGATGTCAAGAGATTTCGTAAGAGACACACGTAGAAATATAGCACTTATGTTCCATTCGTCTTCACAGAATGCTTCTATACACGCGTGTATTTTTTTGTGTGGATAAAATTAATGATGTTTGTGCATATACGTTTGTTGAAGGTTTGTGTTTGTCACCCATGTCATTAACTGCTACACTCCATTTTTGTTCAACATTTAAACTAGTAACCTTTATTCGCAAGCGTCTGATATTCCCGTGTAGAGAAATGTTTAAAGTTTATGAATAACGTGTTGAGAAGAAAGATATGTGTATTTCTGTAACTTATATACTGTTCTCCATGTTAAAGTTGTTTTCAAATTTGGATTTATCGCAGCTGAAACCTCAATTTATTATTATTATTATTATTATTATTATCATTATTATTATTATTATTATTATCATTATTATTATTATTATTATTATTAAAATATAACATGATGCTGAGTGGAAGCAAGACTTTTTGAGATTGCGGCTGCTTGCTTGAGAAAATATTTTTCATTCTTACCTCCAGAAAGCAGTGTGAACTTGTCCATGTATGGAGTGAGATGATAATGACTTAGGTAAACAGGTAATTTTAGTATTTTTATCTTTTTATCCCAACAAAGGCGATAAACCACGTACGGCGCCTTACTGAGATGCAAAATAATAAAAAATGCGCTATTAAACAGAGACAGCAATAAAAAGAACAAGATTCAAGAAAACAGATGATGTTTGTCTTCGTATTTACATTTTTGATGATCGTAGAGAGCTCAGCATGTGAGAAGTGAGATGGAAAAAACTATTAGAATAGAACTTACGGTTACATTTAAAAATAATAAATCCAGAATACATTGCAAAAGCACAAGCTCTCTCATTTTCGAAGACGGTTACATATTATGCCATATGCCTGTACCAGAATATTCTACATTTTCAAAGTGTAGACGAACTGAAACAACTGATACAGCCGTGTTATTATAAATAAAAATAGACTAATTATATTCTGCCTTAATCCCCATACAAAAAAAACAGCCTCTTGGGTAGTAGCTTACGTATCCCAGCTTCCCTTTCAATTTTTAGAAGGGTCTGAAAAATCGTCTTTTGGGATCAGCATCAGCTGCTCTGTTACGTTCTTCTCGTCACTCGCGGATTAAATCTAGACTGTAAAATGTGGCTGACAGGGCGAGGTCGTGAAATATTTGACCAAGACAAAACTAGACGCAGCAAGAAAAACTGAGAGTCGAGATATGTAAAATGCCTGGATATTACCGGGCAACGCGTGAAATCTCCACATTCTCGTTTCATTAATCAGTCACCGATTTCATTCGATGTCCTGGCTTATTGAAGGGTTGAACGGGAATTGCTTTCAGTCTATTACGAGTTATCTCCAAAGTGAATGCTTCAACTTAGCTTAAAATTACAACTCTTTTTATTTTGGGGATATATAAGGATTGCGACTTCTTGGTAGAAAAGGACTACGTCTTCGTATTTTTTTAAACAATGGCGTGGATATCAGTCGATATTAGATAGCGGGTTGCATCGATAGAGACTCACTCTCTTGATTTACCCTTCCAGGGTTCAGAAGCAACGTGTAGTTCAAAACAGCCTGTGGGATATCAGTTACAGTGAATGGACAGAATTCTCTTTTCTCACTTCATAGGAGCGTTTTGAATTTGGCGTTTCCCTTCTAGACTAGATACCATTCATTAGAAATAAACTTGAGAGAAATTTAATATCACTATAATATTTATCACATATATTTCCAAGTGTTAAAAATTAGATCAAGGCAAAACATTAGAAGGAAAAGTCTCGTAAATATAAACAATGTCCTCACCTTCAGAGAAATATAGTCTGAGAGATACTAGCTAGATGATGTGAATTTTTTTGTATTTCCTAAATAATTTCACCCCAAGTAAGGCAATAAATCTACTAAGATGCAAGGGAACACTGTGGGTAAAAGAATGTGAATTAAAGAAAAACGTTAAATAAGAATAATACATGAACAGGAATTAAGAAAACAAACGATAGTTCTCCAATCGAGAAGTGCGGGTAAAGAAACTGTTAGAATAGTACTTACGGTCACATTTAGCCATTTTAGCTGTAAGATGATAAGACCAAACTGCCAATCTAGTACTGCGCTCAAATTTGTAGAATCGAGGCACCAAAGAGGAAAGCTCATCACAACAATTACCATGAAAATGTTTAAAGAAAAAAAAACACAGAGAAGCTACGTTACAGCGGTGGGAAAGTAATTGACGACAAGAAGCCAGGTCAGGATCAATAACGTTGCAGATTATTCAAAATAATTTATGAAAATGATGTAGGCGCCTACAGGGACGACGGTCTCATATTCTTAAGAAACTATAATAGGCAAAAAAAAATAGATAAAACAAGAAAAATAATCATAAAATTTTTTAAAAAATATGACATTCGACATAAACATAAAAACTAACAGAAGCAGATTTCCTAGATGTCATATTCAACCTAACAAAAGAAAACTCAAATATAAACTAATTTACACACACATCTTCCAATCACCCGCTAGCAATAATCAAGCAGAACCCATAATCAATTAACCGCAGGTTATCTGACAATACTTCCAGTGAGACCATCTTCAATAAAGCCAAAAATGATTATGAAACAGCCCTAAAAGAGAGTTGATTTTCGGATAAACAGACATGCGCGCCACGCATCACAAATAATGTCAGCAAGAAATGAAGCATCATATGAGTCAGGCCATCGTGAAAACAAACGTGAAAAAATATTCATTAAACTCGGACGCATATACTACCCACCATCAAGCACCCTCCCCAAGATATTCAACAAAAACAGAGTAAAATCAGCATCAAGGACATGAAACAAATAATGAAAAAGCTAACGTCAAAACAACCAACAAACCACTGGCAAAAATCAATTATTATTAGAATAATTTGAAACCGCCCACCCAAAACTGTTATGATAATACAATATGACTTATACCTATAAGGCAGCATTAACCAGCATATGTACATAGTCGAGTCAAAACACAACACATGACCTGAACATTGCGTTTAATTATGAAACTGACTGTCGCCGCTGGGTGTTAACTTCAGTGTCCTTTTTTATATTTGCATACGCTCTATCTGTGATCCTGAGAAATTTTCTCCCATAAATATAGCATGCCTTGAAACTATATTCTTATCATATTCCCCCTCCCTACCTCCCCCTCTCTCTCTCTCTCTCTCTCTCTCTCTCTCTCTCTCTGTAAATATATATATATATATATATATAATTATTTATTCGAAAATTATAACATAAATATGTTATAAAATCACAACAAAAATAGCCATTTTGTTTCAAAGATACCAGAAGTGTTGAAACAAAATGATTATTTCTGTAGTGATTTTATAACATAATTACGTTATAATTTTCGAATAAATAATTATATTTGCTCTACTCTGTATTGAGCACTCTTTGAAGAATAGTAATTGTTGGTTATTGGAATTTATTCCGTATACACCAATCCTATACTTGTATATATATATATATATATATATATATATATATATATAGTAAGTTTCACCCTGTAGAAGGCCCGGTGGGAAATACTCGATGTAGAGGGTTACGTTAGGATGCAGTTTGTACGGATAAGAGGGAAAGATAACGGTTAACTCTAGATTTGAACAGGTTAAGATTGCAGAGATCGGGGAAACATCCCCTTTAGACTCTGTTCCACAGAGCAGTGGTTCGCAGAAAAAAGATGTTCGAGTGGAACTTATTTCTCACCGACGGAATTCGGAGGGAATGTGGGTGGTTTGTTACAATGTAAGTAGCGTGTCGGGTCGTGTTATGAAGGCTAGGTCTGAGGCAACAAACGAATGTAGTTCATCAGAGTACTTTCCGTGCAAGTAGCGATACAGCAGTGAGAGGCTTGCCACATCCCGTCTGTGAGAGAGAGAGAGAGAGAGAGAGATCAGTAGGTGGGAAATAATTTGTCACCTATAAGGACTCGGAGAAAGCAATGTCTAGGTATCCCGCACAAATATGACAATAATATTCCATTCTTGGCCTGATCTGGCTCTCGTAAAGATAGAGGATAACATAGAGCCAGTACTTACTGGATCGGTACAGGGAGCCTATCATTTTATCTGCATTTTTAGCGATGGCTCGTATGTACGAGTTCCACATGAGGTTAGGTGTAAGTTTAAGGACGAACAGACTCCTAAGGAACGTTGGCTCTCCAAGGGGACATCGGTAGTTCCGGGTCCAATCGACGATGTTGGAATGTAACTAGTTTGGTTTTCGAGTAATTAATTGCAACCAGCAAGTTTCTCCCCACTTTGCAGTTTGTGCAAGGTCGGAAGAGAGATCAGTTGCCAATGCCTGATCATCAAAGGTGTTAGAGGTGACCCAGTATATAATCGTATCATCGTCATAGATGTTTACAAATGATCTGAGAATAGTCTTAGGCAAGTCATTTGCGTAAATCAAAAAGAGGGTTGGTCCTAGGAGTGCCCACTGGGAGACGCTGCGTTGACCACCAGGGCGCCGGAGGTCTGGCCATTTATAACTACCTTCGTTAGGAAGGATTTTATAACCGAGAAGGATTTTATAACCGAGAAGACCTTTCCGGTGATTCCATAACTGGAGAGATTGTGTAGAAAAACTTTGAGCCACATCTTGCCAAAGACCTTCGAGAGGTCTAATGCTATGTTCCTCGAGGTGGTTTTGTCACCAAGGGCCTCACTAATTCTGTGACTGATGGCAGTTACGACGCCAGCAGTGGATCGGGCCGATCGAAACACGTACTACTCGTCGCTGACGAATTTGTTCTTTTCTAGGTGCTCGACGACCTTTTTGATTATAGACTCAGAGCTTTAGCTGTGTGATACTTAGGAGACTGATGAGTCTATAAACTGAGACAGTGGGGGAGAGAAATCGCAAATCCGCGTTCTTGAAAACTGGATATGTACTTGACATCTCCCACAGAGTTGGGAAGGAATTGTCTTTCAAGCGGTTGAATAACTTCCCATAAATTAGGAATAATTCCTAGTTGATATTCATAAGGACAACTACTGGAATTTTGTCTGGATTTGTGGCTTTCTTAGGGTCAAGGCTTTTGAGAAATTTGGAACATCACGTGCTTTATTGGTAATATTACTGAGAAGTTAAGGAGGAGATGGCCTTTATCGTTTAATGTTGAGTTTGAAGCAATGATCGAGGAAGATATGACCTCGGGGCCGTTTATTATTGTCGGAACAGCCGCTTTACCTCTGTTCATGATTTGGTTGACGATCTTCTGAAAATCCCGGGAACCTTTTTATTTTTTTTTTTCAGTCTTGGCCTTGACATCTTGCGCATAGCTTCACTTGGCGTTTTCTAGTGCGTTGTAGTGACTGCAGATGGTTCTGAATGCAGCAAATACCAAACTACACCGCTGTTATCGAAGTAATGGTTCCGGTGCGATATGGCCGCGGTGCATTCAGGGATAGGCCAAGGGTGACTGTTCAGCTTTATTAGAATTTTTCTGGGGTATATAACTCTGCATTCCAGAAAGGATCAATTCCGAGACAATGGCAGCAGGTTTGGAGGCAGCATGTTTGAAGATTGATAGAGGAGCTTCCATCATATAGGATGGAAAGCTGTCCCTGTCTGCGTTCGCTTATGAAAAATTGTTCTATGGAACGGTACATCAGGGAATACCTTAGGTTTGGCATCAATCTGGACCCTGATTATGGAATGAGCTGACATGCCGGAGTAGGTGTGGTATATATTTTGAGAAGCATTTATCAGAGCAAGATGTTAGAAAGAAGCCGAGGGGGTTCGCCTGGGTGAGTTCTTCGATGATCTAGATTAGTTCATAGGCGATGGGGAAGTCTCTACAATATCTGCCTTCATCATCGGTTTTGTCTCTGTGGTGGATATTGAAGTCAACGGACATAAGGACAACGGACAACGACAAACAGAGAATATATTAAAAAATTGCCAGACTTCATCCATTTCATTATATGTTGTCATTGCTTACGTTAAGTTACGTTTCGTGAGCAGAAAGGATCGATCGAGAAAAATTGTCGAATATTGTGCGTTTATAAACAGTATTTGCTAACCATGCGCTACTCTGCAGCTTAGTGGCACAACATGTCAAATCAAAGGACGGTTTCCGTGTAGGAATACAGGTTCGATTCCTGTCGGAATACAGGTTCGATTCCTGTCGCATATTTTCTACGAAATTTCTTGAACATTCAGTCTAGTAAAAGTAATTAATAATATTTAATTTAAAACAGAGCATTTACTTAAATATATTGTATCTATAAAAATAAGGTGTAAAGAGAAATTATATTAAATAATTGTCGGACTTAATCTATTTCAATATATATATAGAACGAAATGAAGTCCGGAAATTATTTAATATATTTCCTGGTTATACGTTCTTTTTATAGATACAAATATTTAAGTAAATGCTCTGTTTATAATAAACAGTATTAACAACATTTACCAGCCTGAATGTCCGAAAACTCTCAAAAATGTGTCCTCCAACAGGAATCGAACCTATATCCTACACGGAACCGTTGTATAGCCTGATATGCTATGCCATTAAGCTACAGAGGAAAGAGCTTTCGAGGAATGAGCATTCGAGGGAAATCATACGTAGTCTGTAGTCTAAAAAACAATAATTTAACGCTTTCCTCTGTACCTAAAATCTATAGTAGTTTGTTTGGGTCTGGGTAGGTAATTATAGCTATTTTTCCTCCAGGCAGGGTTTACAGTGTTTGGATTGATTGTTGCAGGTGGAAGTTCTTATTGTCCATGATATTTTTGGTGTCATTTGTTTGTTTGTTTTTTTTATTTTTAATCTCCCAGTTATGTTTAAAAACATTATGCTGTTCGCGTATTTACTATTTATATTTTGTACGCGTAGTTCCTTTGTTTCCATGGTCCTTCAGTTACTCCTATGTGTATTTTTTTCTTCGTTATCTGCTGATTTTACAGTGGCTTGGTATATTAAATTGTTTTTCAAGCAATTGTCGTTTTAGGGACATTTATTATTTATTCTGCAGGTATACGTGGGTTTAATTTGTTCAGGAGATTTTTTGCCTGCCTATTGTGCTTTTTTATTGTTTTTGCCATGTTCATGGTGCAGCTGTAGCTGATTTTTACTGTTGTTTTTGTTGAATATCTTGTGGAGAGGGCTTGATGTGGGGAAGTGTTTGTGTATGAGTTTAATGAATATTTTTCCTACGTTTATTTCTACGTTTTTGTTGTACAGTGGGTTGAAAAAATATGATGTTACTTTCCCTCATAGCTTTTTTGCGTCGTGCGTTGTGCATGTGAGTGTTGTCGGTAACGTAATCCACTTTCTTTTAGGGCTTTTTCATAGTCCTTCTTATTTTCGTTGAATATGGTTTCACTGGAAGAATCAGCTAACCGCAGGCTTTCCAACAATTTTCCCATTAAACCGAGTATCGACAGTAGTTTTATTTTAGCCTTAGATTTATAATAGTTTATTCAATATTTCTCGAGGCTATGTATTTCAGCAAATATTTAATCTAGTAAATAGCTCCAGTTATTTATAACTGATTATCGATTTATCTATCTGGGGAGACAGAGTGAGATAGATAAATAGAGAGAGAGAGATGGAGGGGGAGAGAGAAAGAGATTGCCGGTGTATTTGTGTGTGTATGTGTAAACATAGACATGGCATGGATATAGCTTTAAGCGTGAAAATGAGTGTTCCCATGGCGTGTGGATTTCAATGTCGACTGTCTCCATCTACAAAACGCTCTTCTCCCATTAATGATCGTTTTTTTCCATGAATATAGCAAATTTTAAACAAATTGCGCGCGCGCACACACACACACACATACACATAAAGATCCCACCCGAAACATACTAGTAGAAAATACTACTATAATACAATGATACAAGTGAACCTCATTCACATGTAAAAAAAAAAAATAATAATAATGGATGCCCTAATAATAAAAAAGGAAAAGCTAACATTAACTACGGACACGGACACAATGTCCCGACCGTGTTCAGAAAATAAAACCTTCCTATAGTTTTAAACGCATACATTAAAACACATATTTAGTTTTTAACCCCACCCCTCTGATAATGGCTAAAAGAATAGCCGAATGCGCTCGCATATGCAGAACTTTTGGACAGTTATAACACTCTTTGTGTCCAGAAAAGAAAACACTTGTATGAACACACGAAAAATTAAATCAAAATCTTAATCGTAGTACCTTGCCAGTTATCTTTATCGATGTATAAAAGAGGAATTTCAGCCTAAATACACACTCTTATATATATAGAGAGAGTAAACATTATATTGCATTTTGGTATTATCAGGAATTATTAGTCAGGTTTCTTTTTGTGTTTTGTCGTTGCGTTCTTTGCTAATAAGCTACTTGATGTGATTAATATCAGATAAAAAGTTTTTTTTTTACTTTTTGACTTTCCTCAGCATGTCTGATGCTAATCTCCAGGAGAGTGACTCATTGTGACTTCTCGGGCTAACAATTTCCACTGACATGAAATGGAAACATTATATTGAGTTAATTGCTAGGTCTGTTACTAGGAATGTCTGTTCCCTCAGTGCTAGAGTTATTTTCCCGCCAGAATCTATCTTACACATAAGTCTACCAATCGTCCATGCATTTAATATTGCAGTTACATCTGGTCTAGTGCTTCTGCTATGACTTTAGGGGTACATGATTAGATTCAAAGAAGAATTTTAAAATATTATGGAACCAGCACTTCGGTTTCAGTCACTTCCCCCTAACGTAGCTTCTCTGAGACTTTTCTATAAATATTTACATGGTAATTTCTTCTGATGAGTTTTCCTCCTTTAGTACGTTGACTTTCGAAATCTAAGCACAATTATATGCATAACTGTACTTAGCTATTGGCAGCTAGGCCCCATTATTTTACAGTTGATGTGGCTAAATATAACCGTAATTTCTATGCTAAGAGTTTCTTCGCTCGCACTTCTCTCTTGTGGAACTCTCTTCCGACATTTTATTTTCAAGAGAAATTTGATCTTCAAATATGTAAATGCAGTCGTTACCTTCTGTCTTCTTAATTCTTGTTCTTTTATAGATCTCTCTCCTGAATAATGCTTTTCTTTTTCTCATATTATTTCACTCGCAGGAACTCTTTGCGTATTAGTGCCTTTATTGCCTTGCTTGGGGGGGAAATGATTATAATATTGATTTGCGTAACCAATATAAGTATTATGAGAGCTATATACAACAAGTGTACCAACGGATCCGTGCGCAACATTTATTTGCCTAAGTTTCGAAATCTATCGATCGATCTTATATATATATATATATATATATATATGTGTGTGTGTGTGTGTGTGTGTGTATGTGTGTGTGTGTGTGTGTGTGTATGTAGGGTGTTGCAGCAAAGTCCGACACTTGGAAAAAAGAAAACGAAATAGGCAATAAAAACAAAAATTGTATATGCAGAGACGCGTCAGAGTAACATACTACATTATTTTTCAATGTAACCGCCGCCACCGCCGGCGACGACTATCTCAAGGCGGGTGCGAAATGAGTCACACGCTTTGGCAACCATGTCCACAGCGGCATGTTGTGGGCGTGCTTGTGGGTCTTGGCCTCGATCACGCCCCAGAAGAAATAGTAAAGGACGTTGCAGTCAGGCGAGGAAGGCGGCCACAAGTCCGGTGACCAGTGGTGAGGAACAATGATGAGTAGGAAGAAGTCTGGAGAGTAAGAGGATGGGGTAGCAGTTCAAAGCTACAGCAACCTCAACAGTTTGTACTTCTTCCAGTTTCCTAAACTCAAATCCCACCTACGTGGTCGAAATTTTGGAAACAATAATGAGATCGTATGTATTGTGGAGGGGTTTCTGCCGGGCCAGGACGCTAACTTCTTCCGTGATGTGATTGCAATACTTGAGCATTGTTGGACCAAATGCATTGATGTCAAGGGTACTATCTTGAAAAACAGAAAAACTGTCTTGTTTCTCCAAACCTTTCTAGGTGCGTCTTAGAACTTTTTGAAAGTCCCTCGTATACACACACACACACACACACACACACATATATATATATATATATATATATATATATATATATAGATATATATATATATATATATTGGCTCCTGAAAAATTAATTTCGGTTGAGCTCTCTGGTTTGAGGTGTGAATTTGTAAACAGTAACTATTTAAGCTAATATTGCACGACTCTTCGGCAGAATTGAGTCACTGTCAGTCACTGTGTGTTTATCTAAATCTAAAAATAAACACGCTAAAATTCACTTTCATCCCTGACCATGCGCTGACGGCTTAGTGGGAGAAGTTTCGACTGACGCAAATTTAGTCGGGTTTCGATCCTAGCTAGAGGCAACCGTACGTCTAGCCACACTGATGAGCTGTGAAACAGCGAAACAGTCTGTCTGTGGACGACAAATATATATATATATATATATATATATATATATATATATATATATATATATATATATATATAAGAATCAATCGTCAAAATGCAAAGTGAAACTGAGGGCAGGTGTGTTCACCTGTACAAACTGTTGAGGTTGCTGTAGCCTTGAATTGCTACCCGCATCCTCCTTACTCTCCAAACTTAGCTCCATCTGACTTCGTCCTGTTTCCTAAACTCAAATCCCGCCTGCGCGGTAAACATTTTGAAAACAATTATGAGATTGTATGTGCTGTGGAGGAGTTTTTGGAAGACCAGGACGCTAACTTCTTCCGCGATGGAATTGCAATGCTTAAGCATCGTTGGACCAAGTGAATTGATGTCAAAGGGGACTATATTGAAAAATAGCGAAAAACTGTCTTGTTTCTCCAACTTCTTCTGGGAGAGGCTTAGAAAATTTTGCAAATATAAAAGTGGACACTGAGATCAGCACCGAGTGGCAACAATCTGAACGCTTTCTTTAGGCTATGGATGTAGGAAATTGCGCCAGAATTTGCAGTCATTGCTTTCATTGCTTTTAGCACATAGATTTCATACTATAGTTCATAGAATACAAGGCTCAAGGTGGAGGGTTAATCAGGTTGTTCTCTGAACGTAAGAGGAACAGGCAAGTGAATATTTTAAGGATATTTAAAACAACGGTTGACCTTAGACTTGAAAAGGCCAGTATTGTTGTAGTCGGGTAACATTACATTTCAGGCATTTGTAACAGTTGGGTCTGGGGAAGTAGATGCGTGGAACTTCCTCTTTACCAATGGAATATGAAAGGAATGACGACGAGTCGACTCCACGTCGGGACTGGACTGGTGGAACTGATGATTTTAGATCGTCTGAACATCTACCATGGACATAGCGATCACGAGACCAGGTAAACGCTTTTGGACTCAGTCAAGGCTGGAAAGTAAGTACTGAACAGCACCATCCCAAATATGACATCAAAACTATGTTTTCGTCTGACATAAGTCTTGTAAATTTAAACCATTTTTGGAAGGAGTCTGGTACTTTCTGAAGTGGTACAAGGAACTGGCCATTTCTCCGGCATCATTAGCGATTGGCTGCGGTTTGGGGCGATAATCGTTCCAGGTAGAGATCCTCCCTTAGATTACAACTGTTCATAATGACTGGAGAAGACACAGGATCTGCGCTGTGGTGATGAAACGTTGCTACCTTGATTTGGGTGGGGGGATATTGAATGCTACACCCCAGTTCTCGCTACTCCTTGAGCTTCGCGAGCAAGGTCAGAAGTGATTTGCTGTCAGGTTTTCGTTGCATGGATGTCCACCCAAAATCGTATTTTCGTCTGCACACATATTTACTAAATATCTGCGAATGATCATTGGCAGATCGTTAATATAAAATTTAAAAACGGTAGGACATGGACGCGAACGCATGTGCAGTTCTGTGTTACGGGCAAACAACTACAGTTATATAATTGAGTTCAGTGTCGACACAAAGTACCTGCAGTGGTAGAAACAGCAATGCTGATATTCGAAGCAGTTGGACCAAACAGATGATATCGCTTTGTTAGAATTAAACTGAGGATTCAGGTGGATTGCCTTCAGCAAGAATAAAGCGAGAAAGAATGACAAAGTTAAAAAAGATTTTTAAAAAAGCGTGTTTGTTTGCTTGTGTGTATGCATTGTGTGTGTGTGTGTTTGTGTGGATATATACTTAAATCGGTTTATTTTTCATGTTGATCATATTAGCAAAGCTATCTTGTTCCTTGTATGATTAATGACCGATATCTCGAAATATAAGTTAGTTTACTCTCAATAACAAGATTTGTGCTACGCCTCTTTACCTGAAAGGATAAATTGACTATTCCTTCCATTACCACCAGCAAGATTATGCAGCAGGTAATTAATCCTATACGAAGAACTGAATAACAATAACATATTCGTCTCGTCTCATATCTCTCTGTCTCTCTCTCCCCACCCCACGATCCTGGCGACGGAAACTAGTATATGCCGTCTGCGAATGGATAAGATCTCTTATAAGGGCGTCATCTACCGTGTAGTTGCTTGCGGATATATATTTGTCTACAGAAATGACCAATGTTTGCTATTGATTTAAGTATAAACCCGACCAAGATTTCCCTGTATACTCAAGCATAAAAACGACTAATATTTATCTGTACACTAAAGTATAATTAATGTGTATCTATAGCCTCAAGTATAAACGCAAGCCATGTTTAACCTTTCTCTCACGAATAAACACGACTAGTGCTTACCTATCGTCTCAAGTATAAACATATTTTTGCCTATAGACTCAAATATAATTTGGACAGTAAATAATCCAACAGGCCTTGGTATATCGTGAGAGCCATCAACTTAGTCCTTTCATTATCTCTTTATTTTTCTCTGACTCTATTTCTTTCTCTTTCTTTCTCTGCCCCCCCCCCTTCCAGGGTACTCATTTTTTAGTAAATTTCTTGAATACGTAGGCCGATAAACGTAATACACACCGATTAATAAATAAAAATGGGCCGTCTCTTTCAAATGCGAAGTATTCACTATAATAATGTTTGAAGTAATAAAAATGCCGGATTAAAATTAACTCCGTTGATTATTTAAATATCTGTGTGTGTGTGTGTGTGTGTGTGTGTGTGTGTGTGTGTGTGTGTGTGTGTGTGTGTGTGTGCATTTGATTGTGCGTGGGTGTGATGCCCCTTAAGGGCTCGCGCGATCATGATCTCCACAGCTTCCTGTTTCTTCTTTATCATATTTCTTTGTGATAATTGCTCTGCTATTCATTTACTCAAGTTAGTCTAATCCCCTACTTGAGTTGCTTCCATTATAAGATGTGAGTGTTAATTTTCCAAGCCTTCTTTTCTCATTATGTGCCCCAAAGACTTCAGCTGTCTATTTCTGATGATTAGCAAGAGTTTCTTTGCATTTCCTGTATTCTTTAGCACATATAATTCTGGCGTCCGTTTAAACTGATGCCCTATTTTTCACACATATTCTGACCAATTGGCTTACAGTTTGTATTTTCTTAAATTTACTTGGAATTTTTTCAAATATAATTCTGTAAAATTTTAAGTTTCAAAATGTATAGTTCATAACTATAACTCATCTTTAAACTGACCAGCATATCGCTTAAAAACGTTCTGCGATAAAGAAAGGCAAAATCAGATAGTAAATAATGTTTGTTGTTATGAGAGTGAAATATAATTTTTCATTTTATGAACCATAAATAATTTAATTGCTTTTTCAATGTCTCAAAATATTGAAATAGTTCATTCTTATCAACACCTAGATTTTCATATGTTATTTTTCACAGTAGGGGACACCCAGTGAGGAACGAACTCACTATTCACTCGTAATTGTTCTAGCGAGACAAGCTTGCTAAACATTACACCGCCTCGAAGATAAATAAAAATATCCGAGTATGCCTGCCTACTTGAATGACGAGCCAATCTACTGCAACTACGTTGATCATATCTTAGAGTTTCTAGGAGAGATCGCACATGCGGCATGATCAACAATTTTAACAAGGCAAGTATGCTCAAACCCTCGGTGATGATGACTTGTGACTTCATGGTAACACAACCCTCGACTAAACTGTTCTGTCTACCCGATTTCATTCTCAAGATTTTGTTCAACCTTCTCCCAAGAGTCTTCGTTCAATATGAATAAAAACTGCCTTAGCGAGCAATTGAACTCGCATTGCCGATTCTATCGATAAACTGAAATTACATTTTCTTTGTTCATTAAAAAAAGCGGATGGAATAATTTTGTTCTATTCCATTCAAGGCTATAGAAACCGGTCTGTCCTGCTACTTACCGATAGCTGGTTGAGGGGAGAAGTGGATTCATACCTTTCCCAAGGGTATTAGCACGTAAGTGAATGTAATGGATTCGACTAGAGCCGAATTCGAATACCAGTCGAATCCATTACATTCACTTACGTGCTAATACCCTTGGGAAAGATATGAATCCTCTTCTTCTCCTTTCAGTTATGGGTAAATAGCAGAACAGACCGGGTTCTATAGCCTTTGATGGCAACTGGTCTACCGCAGAATGAAATGGCAACCTACTGCGGGAAAGAAAATCTGCCTCGTCAGTCATGTATTGAAAGATACATGATCGCCTAAGCATGTATCACGCATGGCGTATAACTGACTGATTCCTTGTATATATTCCGAGTTCGAATTCCATTTGAATCCATTACCTTCACTTACGTGCTAATACCCTTGGGAAAGGTATGAAGCCTCTTCTTCTCCCTCCAGCCTAGGTTAAATAGCATGACAGACCGGGTTCTATAACCTTCGATGGCAACTGGTCTACCGCAAAGATCAATGGCAATCTAACTTTAGGTGAAAAAAATTCTGCCACGTCAATCATGTATCAAAAGATACATGATCGCCTAAGAATGTATCACGCATGTCACATAACTGACTGATTCCTTGTATATATGCCGAGTTCGAATTCCAGTCGAATCCATTACATTCACTTACGTGCTAATACACTTGGGAAAGGTATGAATTCTCTTCATCTTTCCTCAGTTATGGATAAATAGCAGGACAGACTGGGTTCTATAGCCTTGGATGGCAACTAGTCTACCGCAGAATGAAATGGAAACCTACTACGGGTAAAAAATATGCTTTGTCAGTCATGTATCTTTCGATACATGATCGCCTAAGCGTTTATCACGCATGGCATATAACTGACTGATTCCCTGTATATATGCTGAGTTCGAATTCCAGTCGAATCCATTACATTCACTTACGTGCTAATACTCTTGGGAAAGGTATGAGTCCTCTTCTTCTCCCCTCAGTTATGGGTAAATAGCCTAAGCGTGTATCGCGTGTGGCACATGATTGAGCATTCATGAGACCAACATCTATCCACGAAATATTTCAGAATTGATTTTCTATCATTTTTCTCCCACTTTTATCATTTTCCTAATTACAATAAACTTTATTTTTTGGAACTACTTATTTCACCTGGTCCGCTATTAAAAAGCAGGGGATGTTTAGTGGGGAATTACTTGTGTAAATTAGGAATGCCACGACCTTTCTCTCCCCACGGCATTTGTCAGAATAAAAATATATTGTATTTTTTTTTAAATTTTAAAAGTGGGGTCCTGTTCATGTTATAAGTATTGTGTTAACGCGATCCTTCTCTTCTTAAAGAGTTATCATCACTTTGTTTTTATTCATAAATAACATGTTTGAACCTGTGCTTACGTCCTTGATAACTGCGTACTATTACGAATAGAAAAAAAGGATAACGTCAGCAGTTCAATTTTATTCTGACAGTAGATTACTCGCATTTTATACAAGGTAACCAAAAACGTTCTGTCCGTTTTTTGATTAGTCATTGAATGAAGTTGAAATATATACGAAATGCGTGTAGCAATTGTTTTCAAATTCGGACAGCCGGAAGTAGGATCATCAGACGTTATAAAAAAACACGTGCACCGTGCCCGGCCATCAGTTATAAGCCGGACAGCTGTGAGAAGGATGGAAGTGTCTAGAGATCTCGTTCGGGGCTGTTTGCTTTACGACTTCAAAGTGGGCTTATCAGCAGCTGCATCAAGTCGCCGCATATATCAAGCGTTTGGGGATAGTGCTGTGGATGAACGTACTGCAAGGCGTTGGTTTCGAAAATTCAAGTCGGGAGATTTGCCTCTCCATGATGAGCCGATGGCGATTACTTCGAAAACTCAGTATAAGTTTCACATACTGTGAAGCGTTTTCTTTTTTCCTTTAATAACGGACAGAACTTTTGGGGTTACCTTGTATCAAATATATTTTGAAGAGTAGGGGAAATAGAGAGTAACCTATAGAAAGAAACCGTGTAAATAGGTGCCAGAACAAGACAAAAACGGTGGTAAATATGGGTTGATTGATTAATTGATATTTTTGAAATAATCATTTACTAATACAATTCCTACTAATTAACCCATAGATGAGGGAGAAAAGAGGTGGATTCATACCTTTTCCAAGGTTATTTGCACATAAGTGAATATTACGATTTCAAATTCCGTGTTGTTATCTATTACACCTCCCGCACATCCAAGCTTACGACACTTAGTATTCCCAAGTGGCCACCCATTTAGGTAGAGATTTACTTGACTCCCCTACCTCACTGAGTCAGGTTATGACACAAGGTCTTTTCTTTAACGTGGGGATCCGAGTGTTTTAACTCGGGCCGCTGGTCCAAGCTCGTCTTAGCTGGTCATAGCTTGTCCAAGCTTATCAGAACTGGTCTAAGCTAGTCAGACCTGGTCTTGGTTTTTCATAGCTGGTCCAAGCTGGTCAGAGCCGGTCCAAGCCAGTCGTAGCCTTGATACCACCAGCGTGGGTACGGATCCCTGCGCCAGGTAAGTAGATATTTACTTGACCTCCCACTGAGTCAGGTTATGACACAAGGACAGCTTTTAACGTGGGGACCCGAGTGTTTTCACTCAGGTCGCTGGTCCAAGCTGATCTTAGCTGGTCATAGCTTGTCCAAGCTTGTCAGAGCTGGTCTAAGCTAGTAATGGTTCAAGCTGGTCATAGCCAGTCCAAGCCAGTAGCAGCCATGATACCACCAGCACAGGGACGGGTTCCTGAGCCAGGTAATTAGGTAGTAACCAGGCTTGGTGAGCGTACTAGAACCAGTGTTTCAACGTGATATGGACATAAACCCACAGAAGTTGTGGTAAGCCATCATTGCCTCCTTTCTTTAGAAATCATATCACTCCAAGCAAGGTAGTAAAGCCACTAAGACACAAGTGGTTACTCAGTGTGAAGGAATAAGAAAACAAACATTATTAAGAAGAGAGAACAATAGAAGATTAATGAAGAACACGGTAGATTGACATTTGTTGAGTCTTGACTCAATGTTGAATCTCGCCTATTTCATGGAATAATAATGCAACACAAAATGTACTTAGAACAAGAATGTATTATAACAAGAAAGTGGACACAATAAGTACATATAGTATTTCTGTATATTTCTGGGAAGACGTTCCTGGAGAATGTGTTGACTAGTCGCAGTCGATCAGAGTCTCTAGTTGGATCTCGTGATTCCTCTTCCCTCGTCTTCCGGTACCAACCACTATTTATATAGTTGGTAGTCACCTATGCAGATTAGGTGGATCCTACACAACACCCCCCTCCCAAGCCTTGGAATCCTTTTGGATTTCAAACTGGCTTCTATATGGGATGATGATGGTTATTTCTTTGTAGATCCCCTTTGCATAGTTCATATATATATCTGGTTTTTTTTTCAATATCTTTTTCGTTTTGGATTCACGTCCAATGGGTCCGTGAACTTTCGTTTTCTACCGGATCTTCTCGGTTCATGAGCACTCTGCGGAGGTTCTACTTGAAAAGTATCATACATTACATCAATGGGATCTTCCTCCTCATCCGGTATACTCTCTTCATGCTCTAGCACGTAGCATTTTTTGAGTTGGTTCTGGTGCCTCTTATGAGTATTCTTCGGCCCTTTTATTATGTAAATCAGGTCACCGATTCTCTTATCCACTATGCCTCGCTCCCAGAACTCAATGTTGTTTCTATAGCACTTGAAAAAGACCTTCTCTCCGGGGGTGTATCTTTTTCTAGCTGTATACATAGTGTTCTTTATTCTATTTCTTCCTGGCAAAAGCTTGTCAAACACTGACTTAACTTTCCTAGCGAACATTAGTTCAGCTGGTGCCATGTTTGATGGTGTTCTCTGGTTAGGCGTGATTCTGTATACTTGTAGGAATTGCTGAAGCGCCTTTTCCGTTGGAACTCCTGAGGCTTTCTTCAGAGCGCGCTTTAACGTATCTACAAATCTTTCTGCGAGTCCATTGGATCTCGGATGATACGGCGGCGTCGTTATGTGGTTAATTTGATATAACTCACAAAATTCCTTAAATTCGTCAGAAGTGAATTGTGTACCATTGTCACTCACAATACACTCTGGCACACCGAACCGTGCAAATAGTTCATGCAAAAAAGTTGTTGTGGTATTGGACGTAGGCTTTTTGCAGCGTAGTACTTCCGGCCATTTTGTGAAGCTATCTACCACTATTAAGTAGTAATAATCTTCTACTGGACCAGCGAAATCAATGTGTCATCTTTCCCACGGATGATCCGTCTTTGGCCATGGTTTGTGTACTATAGGTGGTGCCTTAGCTGCTAACGCACACCCTTTACATCGATGAGCCATGTTTTCGATATCCACATCCATTCCTTTCCAATATACAAAACTTCGCATTAAGCTTTTTGTTCTATTAATCCCCGGGTAACCCATATGAAAATCCCGTAGGATTGTTTTCTGCAACTTTTTTGGTACTACTATTTTCTCTACACTTGCGAAAAGCACGTTGCGTTTCTTTTTAAATACAGGCATAGTATTTTCTTTTAATTCAAATTTAGCTTCAATTTTGTTACATCTTCCAAGACCAGGTGTAAAGGTTTCCGGAAACTTTTTCTTTAATTCCTCTTTAATGTCCTGTCTTGATTGCGTATTACTTTCTACTTTTCTGCAGAAAGAGTTTAACGGTTTATCCCACAATTCGAATGTTTCAATAAAATCTGTACCCAACAAGTTTTCTCCATTTCTCAGAATGAAAACTTTTATTTTTTTAACGATCCCATTCAATTTCATTGGAAGTACAACCTCGCCTTCGAAGTTAATTTCCTTTCCAGTTACCGTTCGAGCAAGTTTTGTTGACTTCATTATTGTAGGCCTTTTTAAAATTTTCCATGTTTTATCGTTCATTATTGTTAAATCTGACCCTGAATCGAGTTGAAATTTTATATTCTTTTTTAATATTTCAGTCGTCACATATTTCCTCAAATCTCTATCTGATTTGATATTCGAATTTGTTTGTCTAATTCGGTTCTTGCATTTTTTCGTTTTACAACAAGATCCTTTGTGACCATTCTTTTGGCACACGAAACATTTCTTATTTCTATATGGGCAATTTATCTCCCAATGTCTTTCGTTACAACGTCTGCAATTATATGGTGGGACTTTTTTATTTTCGTTCTTTTTATTTTCTTGTCTATTATTATAATACGCTGGATTTTTTCTCCAATTTTTCTCTAATGGGTACTTTGACTGCTTTTTTATTTTTTTAATATAAGCAATACCAGCTTCTTCGATTTTTTGCGACTCTCTCTTTAACTTTACGGCCCGTTGACACTCCTCTGCTAACTTTCGCAGGGTAAGGCCTTGTTCAGATTCGAGTTTAGACAAAACTCTACGTCTTATTTCGGCACTCTTACTGGATACCAGTCCTTGAGCAAAAATTAAGCACTTGAATTCTTCAACCGTAATCTCATCCTCGTCGCCATTGTTGAGTCTTGACTCAATGTTGAATCTCGCCTATTTCATGGAATAATAATGCAACACAAAATGTACTTAGAACAAGAATGTATTATAACAAGAAAGTGGACACAATAAGTACATATAGTATTTCTGTATATTTCTGGGAAGACGTTCCTGGAGAATGTGTTGACTAGTCGCAGTCGATCAGAGTCTCTAGTTGGATCTCGTGATTCCTCTTCCCTCGTCTTCCGGTACCAACCACTATTTATATAGTTGGTAGTCACCTATGCAGATTAGGTGGATCCTACACAACAACATTGCATTTATATTTTTCAAGATCAAATTTGGCAGAAAAGTATGGAGCCGGGAGAAAGTCCCACCAGTGAAAAGTATGAGAAAATAAACTGTTAGCATAGAACTTATGGTTATATCTAGCCAAATCAACTATGAATCGATTAGACATTGCTGGCAATCTAGTACTGCGCTTAAATTCATAAAGTAACATAGTGAAGAGTTCGTCCAAAAAATTACCATAAAAGTATTTATAGAAAAGGCACAGGGATGTTACATTACGGCAGTGGACAAGTAACTGAAGCCGAGATGCCAGGTCAAGATCGATAATATTACTGATTCTTCTTTGAACTGTATCAAGAATCTTTAGATATGCAGCAGGAGCAGAGGACAATATGTGGTAGCAATATTGAAAGCATGGACGAAAATTAGAGAAAAATCGTCTAATACGACACAGTGTATAGACTTTCCTAGGAGAAGACCTAGAAGTGGATTCACTATAATCTTTCCACTTCATTTCAGCCGAAAATGTATGCCGGAGTAAGCACAATGAGTCACTCTCCTAGAGGTTAGCATCAGCCATGCTGATTGCGGGCAAAAGGGGATCTTTAAGGTGAAACGTCACGACGATAATGTGCATTATTTCCTAAATGTCCATTTAAACATTAAAATAAATCGTTAGAAACAGATAAAAGACCTCTGGATTATGTAATATCAATCCTGACAATTCCCCTACAGATGAAGAGGAGACTTGAGGCAAGAGAGATGTGGTTCTATGGAAGGATGCTGAGAACAGCGTGAACAGCGCTTGTGAGCAACGAGGAAGTTTTAAGGGAAATGAAAGTAAAAAGTAAACTTGTACACAAAAAGAGACAGTTGAGATTTCTGGGATATATAATGAGGAAAGAGGGCTTGAAGAATGTAACACTCACAAGATATATTGGAAGCAAATTGGATAAAAAGAAACAAAGAGAAACAAAGTAATCTATCTAATAAGCTTGTAAATGAATAACGTAACAGGGAATGGGAGGGTTATTAAGTGGACAAAGATTGCTTAAAACTACAAAAGAAGTTGTGGAGAACCGGCGTTCTAACATAGAAAAAGGTGATCACTAAAACAAAACGAATCATAACACTTTTAGGTGTAGTGACGGTACACTATGCTAAAAATGTTTTGGATCTTTGCCTTTATTTGGATGCTAGAAGGCTATGTAGCAATTTAATCGGGTAGCCAGAGGCATGATGCCAAGTGATGTCCACTTCATATTACTAGAACACTGTTGCAAAAGAGCCCGGGGTGCATCTCATCTCGAGAAGCCAACCAAAAGCCCGCGACTGATTTAACAAGCGGCCACTTGACAATGGGTATTTATAGATATGGAAATAATGAAAAGGAGTCAGTAAGCCTTATAGAAGTATCCGTTGGTTATGTCCTTGATGAAATATTTAAACCGTTTACGCCGGAAGCCAGATTATTAACTTTCTTCACATAGGCTTCTTCTGCTTAATCTCTTTGGTCGAATTCTTCCCTAAAACCGTCCTGACTGGAATATCCTCTGGATCATTTCTTTTCTATTCTTAACCCATTCTTTGATTTCCACATGCCTCCATGTTGTCTATTCTTGCTAGGTTTTCGGATTTTACAAGCCACTGAGAGTAAGCACGAACCTTACGCTGATTTGGTTCTTAAAGTTTATAAACACTTTGTGAGTTATTTAAAGCAGAAACATTTTGGATTGTAAGAATAGTTTGCGTAACAATTGTTTTAAAGGTCATGCCATATACCAAAGTAAGTAGAATTCTATATTATACTTCTGCTTGTCCCAATATTACTTAGCAAGTTAACGACTGCCGTTGTCTCAGGTAAATAATAGACTATACAGTTTTTGATTGCAAGGAAAACAAAAGAAAAAAGTTATGTCAGAGAAAACTATTTCGTTTTATGAAATAGCTTCATAGAAAATGAAAGCGTCCATAATAAGAAAGAAAGAAAAAAAAAGAAAGAAAGAAAGAAAAAAAGAAAAGATAGAGGAAGTGATAATACGCTCTTGCGTTTAATGTTTGTTCCAGTGAAATTGGAAACCTTACCAATTGTAAATCTTTAGATTTGTACCCCCTTACTTCTTTAAATAATGACCTACATTCATAAGCATTTAATCGTTAAATTATTCTATTTAAATACAAAAACAGTGAAATGTTCATGAGTACTGCTGGTAAATACTTATTATCGTTAGCTAAAAGCAATTGATATATCAAATGAAAAATTTAATGCGACCTGCTTGGTTGGCGTAATAGTTACGGACTTCCTACTAGTGCTAGCGGTCGAGCCCAGATGAATATAAGAACATTTCTTACGCTATTTTCTAAGCAAAGAGACTGATCGTTATTACGAGGAAGATTCGATGCCCCATTTGTTCTTATAATCTAGTCAGCTAAATCTAAGAAGTACGGTAGACTATCAAAATCAGCCTTACATACATTAGTAAGGTGGACAAAACTGTTCGGAAGGCAACGATTTTTGCTCTAGCGGGAAGTAACAAGTCATGGTGACAGAGGATTTGAGAGTACAGGCCATGTTCTAACTAGTGATCATACCAAATTACTCGATTATCTCGAAGAAACCGCAACTAAGATCTGCTCAGAACAGTTCCAGTAAAACCACTGATTGGTCCTGTGGGTGTTGAAAAAACACAAATGTGCCTGAATTGAGGATTTAGAGTGAACGAGAGGTAGGCATATTTAGAATCGGGCGTTCATATATATATATATATATATATATATATATATATATGTGTGTGTGTGTGTGTGTGTGTGTGCGTGTGTATGTGTGTGTGTGTGTAAAGAATCTTTGAAATTCATTTCTTACAATTTGAAAGAAAAATGATACTCAAATAAAAATTATTGAAATTTGTAGATCCGTGTTTGAAGATATATATATATATATATAGGCACGGTGGAGGCACGGTGGAGTAATGGCTTGGATTGACGAATCGGAGAGCCGAGTTCGAATTCCAGTCGAATCGAATTCATTACATTCACTTACGTGCTAATACCCTTGGGAAAAGTGTGAATCCTCTTCTTCTCCCACCAACTATGGGTAAATAGCAGGACAGACTGGGTTCTATAGCCTTGGATGGCAACTGGTCTAGGAGAAGGACAACTCTGAATTCAAAACCTGCGGAGGGTCGTTTGGGGATTCGCTGCACCAGGTCCCTGTATTCGTCCCTCCAAAAAGTATGGATGGCCCTGCACAAAGCCTTCACCACTATAATCAAATCTCATGTGTCGGTGTCGGGCTTTCAGTTTCTGGGAACTGATCTACCTGACCCTCATACGTCGAGTTCGACGGGAGAGTCCATCATATGTATATATATATATATATATATATATATATATATATATATATATATATATGTATTCCGCTACAAATATATATATATATAGTTGTATATTTAGGCAGCAATCCTTCGTTTAAGCTTGTTTCATTAAAAACGACAGACAGGGTACTACGGTTAAGCTTTTTATTTGTGTGGTAAAAACATAACAACACACCAGCTAAGTCAAAATTACAAAGAACGAACATTATCTATGAGCTCAAATGCCCCTTAAGGAACTGTGTTCCTGATAAAGTCGGACTCATAAATAATTACATCGGTTACACAACCCCTACATGCTTATCCAGACGTCTTACGCTACACCTATCTGATCACAGCTCTATTAGAACGCATTTAAACACGCACACAAATTTACCGGGCTCCATTAGAAACATACTAGTAGAAAACACAAATATAATAAATGCATCCACCTGTAAATAAAGATTAAAAATAATTGAAGCTTTAATAATAAAAGAGAAAATGCCAACTCTTAACAATATTAACTACGAACAAGGCCACAGTGCGCTCACCGTATTCGGAAATTAAAAACATCCCAACCACACACTAAGACATACACATAATGCACACACTCAATTAAGCTGAAAAATCGAATCATCCTTGATAATGGCTAAAGGTATAGCCGAAAGCGCTCGGAAATATAAAACATTTGAACAGTTTTTACACACACTTTATCCAGAAAAGAAAGCTCTTGTTCAAACACAAGAAAAATTAAATAAAAAGCTTAACCGTAGTAGCTTGTCTGTCGTTTTTAATGAAACATGCATATATATGTATATATATATATATATATATATATATATATATATATATATATATATATATAGCACGCAGAAAAAAATAAAAATACTGGATTTTAAAATTAAATACATATAAACTAGGGTTAAATAGAGACTTGGGTATTTTAAATCTTTATAAATATTTCAATAGTTAAACAAAAAAATTATTTAGAAATAGTTAAAAAATGTTTTTAAACAACATCTGAAATATTACTACAGTTAGATTTACGTTAGAAATATTCAAACACAGTTGCATTCTATATCACGTGACGTCCGCGTCTCGCGACGGATGCTACTTAATGTAAACAAACTTCTCTGAAAACAGTCATTTCTGATGAAAGATCTGGGCCGATCTGAAATATCAAATATACATATATATATATATATATATATATATATATATATATATATATATATATATATATAAATACTATCACAAAAAACATTTTTTTTTTAATTTGCAACTTTTCAGTTGTTTATATATATATATATATATATATATATATATATATATATATATATACGGATCTACAAATTTCAATAATTTTTATTTGAGTATCATTTTTCTTTCAAATTGAAAGAAATGAATTACAAAGATTCTTTGATAACAACTTCACACAAAATATTCTCTGTATCTTTTTTTCTTACAGTACCACGGAATGAATTGCATTAGTATAAGATAAACAGAAAATGTGTTTGTATGTGTGCAGATCTATGTGACAGTCCTACATTGTTTTCACTGTTTATATGAAATTCCAGCAGTAAACCGCATGAAATAAAAGCAAAATATTAGTTGCTTGTAAAAAAAAGTTTGCGAAATGTCGTTTCTATCGCTAAACATATTTTTTCTAATATTGTATACTCGAATAAATATGCGAAAGATGTGAGTAATCAATTAAGTGTAAGAATTTCAGTTTCGTTTGTGTAACAAACGATCAAACAAACACCCTGTTCAAAGCTTCGTTGAAAGAATAGATAGCAAACAAGAATTGATCCTATTTATAATAAAATAGTAGGCTTTGGATGAAGCTAAAGTTTAGATTTAATCTCAAGCTTATTTGATATTATATATAATCCCAATTTTTTAAATATTCCTTTCAAGGAAGAAAAATATTATCATCGGATTCTGAGGTGAGCCTCGAAAATTTCACTTTTAAGAGATATTTTGTCGTCTGCCAATTCAAAGAATACTGCGCGTCTCGTCCGAAGTTGCTGGTTGGTTAAAATATAAATGAATACAAAAATAAAATAATTAAAGTCGGTTTTGTACAATAACTGAGTTTCTTTCTGTGAGCCGGTCAATGTACAAAAATGAGTTGTCAGTGAGAGTACTTAAATCTATTAGATTTTTTTTACAATTCTGAAATAGGGCTCCACACACATACACCTTATATTATATATATATATATATGTGTGTGTGTGTGTGTGTGTGTGTGTGTGTGTGTGTGTGTGTGTGTTAAAAAGAAGAGTGAAATCGCAAACGTTTTTGGTTGTAATGTGGGTTTTTAAAACATTATGCTTTATCTTCCATGTGTTTCTACACGTGTTTCTACACGTGTTTCTGGCCTCGCGACCGTCATCAAGCAAAGGGTGGAAATTTCCATATATTATTGAAAATAATTAATGTTTTTCGATGTTAAATATTCTCGATATGAGACATTCTCTTTTTTGTGTGTTAGTGAACCAAATGTATTTCTTGAATTAAAGAGAGAGACGGGGGAGAGAGAGAGAGAGAGACGAGTAAAGGCGAGGATAGAAAGAGAAAGAGAGAAGCCGGTTTACCGATGAAAATGTGTAACAGATCTCAACTCAGAAGAGCCTAGAAAAGCATAGAAAAGCATAACGTGCTTATATAAAAACAACATAAATAATAAGAGAGATAACGGAGATAATAAATAGTGGAAAAGTCGTTAATTCACAGGTGATTTTCAACTTTTAAAGTTGCATAAGTATTATAATCATTTAGATATTTTAAAGTTTCAATCTTCGAAAATGCTTTCATTCGTCTTTGAAATTTCCCTAACTTTCTTGAGACGAAAAGTTATCAATTGATATTCGATGGATCCGAATTTATTGTCAAAACAATTTTTTATGGCTGCCTCACTTTTGGCATCGTATATGAAGTAACAAGAATAGTAAAGAAATTAAAAATATTTTTGTAATCCATCACACGTACATAATATGAGTAATAACAGAAAGACTTCAATGTAAAATAAATTACTTAATTAACAAACGCAATCAAAATACATTAACAACAAAGAAGTAAAGAATCAACGGAAAGATTATTGATTATCAGTTAATCCACGACTGCTAAGAAAAGTATTATATCGTCTTGAAACAAGTGACATTCGACTCTAAACTTCCGGCTTAATACAATAGTCAAACACGTAACTGAAACCGGTATTTACCAACCTCCCTACAAGGCAGGATGTGACACATGGCCAATTTTAGAGTGGGGTATATCCTAGCCCGTATACCCCGCATACACGGGGTCGGGTTGGTCTACCTCCCCAAATGAAACTCTGCCCGTAGGGTTCATCACTGTCCGAAGGCAGAGAATTCAACACGCGATTGTACAACACATAATTGCAACCACTCGGTCAGCTGGCATGATATCTCTATTGATAGTAAATGGCGGTTTACATTTTCATTGTCTAGAGATTCAAATTCAAACCCCGGTCACAGAAGTACTTTTCATTCATATATGACAATTTTCAATGTATTTTTCTTTATCAAAAATTGCAAATTCTAAGAGATCTTAAATAAAAAATCTAATTATTACAGATTCTTATTGTTGTAATGTGAATAAAAATTTATGAGATTTTTTTTTATTTGTTATAGTAGATTTTAAATTCGTTTCAGTTCAAATTGTCAAACTGAGTATCAAGAAATGATAAACTGTTTTTTTTCCTTTTTCTTATGTGAATTCCATTATAGGTTCGATTCTGTTTAGTTTATTAATGAGACATTAATTTAGTTTTGTGAGGATAGATTAGTAACGCGTCAACTCTATACCGAAAGCTTTCAGCATTTATTAAGTAAGATATTTTGAAATGGTCTGGATTCAAAGAATTCTAAAAGAGACAGGTTAAAACACCGCTGATAAGAGAACTCTTGGGAAGCCCGAATTTTGTTAGTAAAAACTTATCCAATGGCAAAAACATTGGTTTGTTCAAAGCTGACGAATTTTTATGAATGTGTTGATCGGAAAATAATAGTTCAGTTTTTAGTTTGTGTGGGTTTGTCCTTTAGAAAAAACCTTACGTGTGTATTTGTGTAGGGAATTGATATATAAGCTAACACTGACGGCCATATTTGTTGACTAGATTCACAGAGTTTTTAAGACGTTATGGTCTGACTGTCTCTAAACGATCCTCTAATAAACATACACATATACACACACAAATCCGCACAAAAACTAACAGACATGATTAAATAGGGAACATTCCATATGTTCTTTATTTAATCATGGGTGCGTCTTTACAAATGATGTATGCGCGTATTTATTAATCATGTGTATGTAACTCTATAAATTCGGCATTTTTTGATACTTTATTTTTTTTTTTAAACCATTACGTTGCAAGAAAAGCAAAACGATGCTGAGTGAGAGAATATGAAAAAGAAAACATTATTAAAGAGAGAGAAGAATAAAGTGACAGGAATTAAAGAAACAGAAAATAATTATTGACATTTTATTGTAGTTTTATCAGAAATCAGATGTACCATAACTTTGATTTTAAAAATTCCATCCTAAAAAAAAACGAACAGATCTATTACGCAGAAAATTCCTAAAAGGAATAATAATAAATAACTGGGTATTTGTTCGCCTACAAGACTCACTTCTTCCGAAGCACCTCTTCTTGAGAGCGTAATATTTACCATCGTGTCCGGAAATCGATAGGCTTCCTCCAAGACCAACTGAAGTTGTGTGTATGGTGTAAGGCAAAATCTGTAAATCCAGTCCGGATCTTAAACGACACATGAAGTTCAATTTGTTTGTCCAGCACCGTAAGATGTTATAAAAAATATTCACCTGAAAACAAGAGTCACGTTCTTAAATATCCTCATCAGACCTCATCATTTTACAGGTTACATAGCAAAATGTTACCTTAAGTTTTATGCCAACAGTTTCTTTTCTCGCATTTTTCGCTTGTGGAACTTTCTTCCGGCTTCTTGCTTTCTAGCCAAGTTTAATCTTTAAAAATTTTCTGTTCTTTTATTGTTCTCGCTCCTTAATAATGTCTTTTTTATATATATTCTTTCAACTCAGTACCCACCCCTGCGTATTAGTGGCTTTGTTACCTTGCTTGGACTGAAATGATTAAAAACAATCTAAGCAGAATGAACGATAACATTAGTGGTCTCGAGAAGCATAATTTCATCAAAAACTTCTTTAACTGTAAGAGTTTATAAAAACTGTCATTAACGCTGTTAGAAACACAGCTCATTTTATAATTACCTTTACCACTGTAATTACCATTTCTATTACTATTAGTGTTATTATTACCATTACTATTATTATTAACATTACTATTACCATTATCGTTACCATTATTATTATCATGATCATTATTATTACTATTACCATTACCATTATTATTATCATTACCATTATTATTATTACCATTAGTGTAACCATTATTATTACAATTACTATTATTATTATTATTATTATTATTATTAACATTACTATTATCATTATCATTACCATTACTATTACCATTATTATTATTATTATTATTATTATTATTATTATTGTTATTACTGTTATCTTTACATTATATATACCATTACTATTAATATTACCATTATTATTACTATTAATATTATTAACATTACGACTAACATTATCATTACCATTACTATTAACATTAGCATTACTATTACCATTACTATTATAATTACCATTATTTATACCATTACTACTACTATTACCATTATCATTATTTATACCATTACTATTATTATTACCATTACCATTACTATTGCCATTACCATTGTTATTATTACCATTACTATTACCATTGTCATTACTATTACTATTACCATTATTATTACTATTACCATTACTATTATTATTACCATTATCATTACCAATATTATTACTATTACTGTGCTCATTACCATTATTATTACCATTACTATTACCATAACTATTGCTATTAACATTACCATTGCTATTAATTTTAAAGTACTTGATTAATTTCTGTTGTTCCCAGGCCCATCCAGACCCAGGATGGTAGCACCTGTTAGGATCCCAGCTATGGGTAATTAGTGAACAGCCAAAAAAATTTTTTATCAATACTTTCCTTATTTCTTCTTTTATAGAACCTCTCCTATTTTTACGTTCATCAAATCTTTCCTACTCTTTTCTTTTATCAACTCTATCCTTTTTCCGTTTTATCAACTCTTTCCTTCTTTTTCCTTTCATCAACTCTTTCCTCCTTATTCTTTTTATCAACTCTTTCCTTCTTTTTCCTTTCATCAACTCTTTCCTCCTTATTCTTTTTATCAACTCTTTCCTTCTTTTTCCTTTCATCAACTCTTTCCTCCTTATTCTTTTTATCAACTCTTTCCTTCTTTTTCCTTTCATCAACTCTTTCCTCCTTATTCTTTTTATCAACTCTTTCCTTCTTTTTCCTTTCATCAACTCTTTCCTCCTTATTCTTTTTATCAACTCTTTTCTTCTTTTTCCTTTTTATCAACTCTTTCCTTCTTTTATAAAATATTTCCTACTTTTTTCTTTTATCAACACTTTGTTCCTTTTTCCTTTTATTTATTCTTTTCTTCTTTTTCATTTTATCAAATCTTTCTTTTTTTCCTTTTATCAACTCTTTCCTTCCTTTTTTTTCTTTTTATCAACTCTTTCCTTTTTCTTTTATCAAATTTTTCCTTCTTTTTCTTTTACCAACTCTTTCCTTCTTTTTCCTTTTATGAACTCTTTCTTTTTTCTTTTATCAACTCTTTCCTTCTTTTCATTTCAACTCTTTTCTTCTTTTTCCTGTTATCACCTCTTTCCTACTTTTTCATGTTATCAACTCTTTCCTTCCTTTTTTTCTTTTTATCAACTCTTTCCTTTTTCTTTTATCATCTCTTTCCTTGTTTTTCTTTTATCAACTCTTTCTTCTTTTTCCTTTTATTTACTCCTTCCTTCATTTTTATTTTATCGACTCTTTACTTTTTTCTTTTCTCAACTCTTTCCTTGTTTTTTTTTCCGTTATCATATTTTTCCTTCATTTTTATCAACTCTTTCTTTCTTTTTTCTTTTATCAATTCTTTTTTACGTTTTACTTTTTTCGTCTCTTTCCATTTTTTTATCAGCTCTTTCTTCCTTTTTTCTTTTATCAAATCCTTACTTCTTTTTCTTTTTATCAACTCTTCCCTTTTTTACTTTTTATCAAATCTTGCTTTCTTTTTTCTTTTGTCATTTTTTCCTTCCTTTTCCTTGTTATCAATTCCATCCTTTTTTCTTTTATCAACTCTTTCCCTCTTTTTTCTCATATGAACACGTTCTTTCTATTTACTTTTATCGATTCTTTCGTTACTTTTCCTTTTCATCAACTTTTTCTTTCTTTTTTCCTTTCATCTTCATTTACCTATTTCTGTCTTTTTCTTTCCTTAATTTCTCTATTTCCTTCCTCTATTTTTCCTTCTGGTCAAATTTCTTCTTTTTTTATTCCTCTTGTTCTTTTATTCGTTCCTTTCTTCTGAATTCATTAAAGTCTTTTTCTACAAATTTCTGTAGTTTTTTGTGGTCATCAGTATAGGATAAAAACCTGAATTAAGACATTTTTAGGAAAATAACTGGAAGCAACACGACTACATTTCTCAAAACCTTATGGCAGTTCACATGGAATTGATGAAGTTGTGGAGATCTGTTATCGCATAAAGTCTGAAAGCAATGACATTAAAAAAGGGACAAACTTTCATCAAAAATGTTATCGAAATATCTCACAATGGTTATAGATCGAGTCTCGCAGACAATTTTATGTAGTGAGTTCGATCTTCACTGGCTTACAAACAATGTTGCATTATGCCAGACACACAGACACACTATTATCATGTTACTGAGTATAGTGATGACTAATTATGACACACCTATTGCCTTGTACCACACTAAGCTAATCCTAGCCTAAAATATACCAACATGCAGACCATTATAAGCTTACTGACGTATATGACAGCGTACAAGGCGATCTTTTAACTTTAAAAAATTCCCACCTAAATAGGGGACAGTCTTATACTCCAGACAACTGCCTACGTATTGTTTGGTCTTCACCTAATGCTCCCTTCTGTGGCCTTGTGCCTGACTAATCTTACCTACAAAAAGAATAAATAAAAAGGTAGTTCTTGTGTATTATACTTCTTTTCTTTTTAGTTATTAGATCGAACCTACTTAGACATTTTCCTCTTGAATCTGTATTTAGTTGAACCCAATGCGCAGCAGTCAATCTATCAATGTGATGGTAAATCCTATAAGAAGCAAGCAGCATCTGCATGAACAATCATCGTATAATCTATATGATGCCAAAGGCAAAACTTAAAACAATCTCTCTTTCTCAGTCTCTCTCATTCTCCCTCCCTCCCCCTCTCTCTCTTTGAACGACACAGAAATCTGTCAAGTAAGTCGCAGAATAATTGACATGCTTTCATCATCAGATAAAAATATAATTGCCACTTCCTCTTCCCCTGTGTAAACCAGCCTCCCGGCGTTTGTAGACAATTAGCAATAGTTTGGCAATCTCAGACAAGAAAACCTGCTTCACGAAAATTGAGTTATCATCATGAATGTTTGGTACACAGGTGAGATCGACCCGTATAATCTTATTTAGTAACCTCTCTCCGCTACGTCATTAGCGCCCTGCTCAGATATCACCTGCTACCTTTCTAATCACAGTCTAAGTGTCACTTACTCTAATTCACAATCATACGAGAAAATTGCCGTCATTCTTGCTGAACGATGCACCTCTGAGAGAAATTGAGTGAGAGAGAAAGAGAGAGCGGAGATCGTACCATGTGTGAATGAAATGAATAGATGCGGGGAGGTTAAGGCAATCAGTCAATACCTCCACCACCGGCCTCAATCAATCAGTTTCTAGTACTCCAACGTCCTGATTTAACAAGCTCTGATGTTTAGTTTTCTTTAGTCGGTGGCAATATGGCTGCCGCGATTAGAATATACCGGAAGCGAAGCAAAAAAAAAAGACTAAAGTGAATTAACAATAGATTTAATATCTATATATTTAGTCTACTCGTGTGATGGAATCAAAGAAACTTATGGCTTTTGCTATTTTTAATTTCTAGGACAAGCTATGGTGTGAGAGAGGGATAGTCTTTTTACAAGTGGTTTGTACAATTTCCATCGTATCATTGTGCCTGTTCTATCAAACATATTCCCTTTGAGCCAACATACCGTATACATTATGCTTTACAGTCTAATCTTTTATCTACACAAATACATTGCTTTTTTCCGTTTAACAATGGCGGGATATTCATATCATGAGCATACACATATGGTTTTTACATACGTCCTCGCGAATGGTAATGGACACGAGGCTGCACGCCAAATTGCATTTCCAGACCGAAGGCAGCCGAGTCATCCAAACTTTGTTGCTGTTTATTGTCGCGTTGCTGAGACGGGATCCGTGGCACCAGAAACTATGGATCGAGGAAAACCGAAATCCGCTCGCACACCTGACCACGAAAAACACATTCTACAGGCTGTCGGAGACGATCCAGGTATCAGCACACGTCAAGTGGCCCTAGCATGCCGTACATTTCATAGTACCGTATGGAAGATACTTCAAGAGCAGCTCCTGTGTCCGTACTATTTGCAACGTGTGCAGGGTCTGATCACGCTCTGATCAGACCCTTTTATCACTCACCACGAGTGAACTTTTGCCGATCCGTTGTTAGTCTCTTCAGTCTTGTTCATGTATGAGGCGACATCTAGAAAAGACAGAATGACAAATTTGCACAACCAACATTTGTGGACGGCTCGGAATCCCCATGGTGCAGTACAAGATTAATGTGTGGGCTGGAATGGTAAGTGACAGCCTGGTAGGTCCATATGTTCTCGCAGCGCGTCTTACAGTAGTTGCCTGCAAGGAATTTATTTTAAACACACTTCCAGACCTGCTAGAGGATGTACCCCTGCTAATACGAAGACGCGTGTGATTCATGCATGATGGGGCTCCAGCACATTTTAGTCACATTGCTCGCGATGCGCTTACTGGCATTTATCATGAAAGGTGGATAGTTAGGGGAGGTCCGGTTCCATGGCCTGCACGGACCCCCGACCTCAATCCTAAAATGATTGGTTTATGCAGCAGACATTAATAACACAGAGACGCTTCATCAACGCGTCATTGGGGCCGGCGAAATCATTCGACACTGTGTGTGAGTATTTGAAAGGGTCCGCCAGTCAATGACCCGACGAGTGAATGCGTGTGTATAAGCAAGCGATGGACTTTTTGAATATTTGAGTTACTGTGTTGAGGTCCAGCGATAACCTTTCGGGCATATGTTTATATGGACATTTTACCAAATTTTGGGTTGCGAAACCCGCCCCAAAGTTTTTTAAAGTATTTTTGATACACATTGTATATATATATATATATATATATATATATATATATATATATATATATATATATATATATATATATGTTTGTGTGTGTGTATGTTTATTAAAGTAATAATGCCAGCTATTAGTATAATATTTTAATTGTTCTTGACTTCGAACATATATCAAATTAAAATTCATTAAAAAACAATTAATATTAAATTGGTTTCATGAAATTATTCAGTTTTTACGTACATTTTTATTTTGAAGTTAAGCGAGATAAGTTCATTATTTTAAATATTATTTTGAGTTATCGTACAAAGTTGCTTATTTCTTTATATTTACAATTAAAAAAGTTTAGTGTAATAAGAAATATATATATTTATATATATATATATATATATATGTGTGTGTGTGTGTGTGTGTGTGTGTGTGTGTGGACAAGAGTGGCGTTGTCAGGGGTGGAACATTGCATATTTTGCAATTCTCATTCTTAGTCATATGTACACAATTCAATGTTGTCCTTCCATTTTTTTATGGAATCTCTCGGCATCTTCTTTATAGCTTCGCGTTCTGTGCACCAGCATTACTTTTCTAACCTATTGCTTGAACGTTTTCTCTTGTTCAGTTTAGGAAGTGTGCAGAATATATGACTTGTATAAGCTTGTAAATCTTGCAGAAGACATGAGAGCAATTATGAAGTCAAGTGTCCAACTCACTACAGCTCTATTCAAAATAAAACCCACTGCAGACTAGAAAGACAAAGAACATTTCCCACACTTATTACAGAAAGCTTTCTGAAGCTTTCGGTAGACAGTCCTGTTTTAGTATTTATTTCCTGCGTAAGGTTGCTTTACACACAGAATGATATAGAAAAAAGTATAAAAACTATTCCTGATTTATGTTTTCTGACTGCTGCTGATGCTCTTTCTTACATTTATGACCTTCTGTTTCTTCGCCAATTTTATGCAAATGGCCGTTGGGTTAATAATAAATGAATAATTGTAAATTATGATAACAATAAATATTGAGAAAATAGATCTTCATAATGAATCCATATGAAACTCAGTGCTTTGCTTGTCAACCGAGTACTTAGAAATAAAGAGATATGCCGCGAAGTTGTTGGAAATGATTAGAACTTCACTCGGAGATTATGTAAGCCGCCCCGGGATACAGGTGAAGATGCTTCACACAGGCGCAGAGGGCGTAAACTTCAGTCTGAAATCGCAAATTCAAGCCACTTGTTTTCTGAATTATGACAATTGCCAAAAGGAGCTATATGTGTAGATAGATAGATAGATAGATAGATAGATAGATAGATAGATAGATAGATAGATAGATAGATAGATAGATATGAATAGACTGAGATAAATATGAATATAATGATAGATAGATAGATAGATAGATAGATAGATACATACATACATATATATACATACATAAATCGACTGAGATAAGTATGAATATAATGTTAGATAGATAGATAGATAGATAGATAGATAGATAGACAGGTAGGATAATATACTAAGATAGATAGATAGATAGATAGATAGATAGATAGATAGATAGATAGATAGATATGAATAGACTGAGATAAATATGAATATAATGATAGATAGATAGATAGATAGATAGATACATACATACATACATATATACATACATAAATCTACTGAGATAAGTATGAATATAATGTTAGATAGATAGATAGATAGATAGATAGATAGATAGATAGATAGATAGGATGATATACTAAGATAGATAGATAGATAGATAGATAGATAGATAGATAGATAGATAGATAGATATGAATAGACTGAGATAAATATGAATATAATGAGAGATAGATAGATAGATAGATAGATAGATAGATACATACATACATACATATATACATACATAAATCGACTGAGATAAGTATGAATATAATGTTAGATAGATAGATAGATAGATAGGATAATATACTAAGATAGATAGATAGATAGATAGATAGATAGATAGATAGATAGATAGATAGATAGATAGATATGAATAGACTGAGATAAATATGAATATAATGATAGATAGATAGATAGATAGATATATACATACATACATATATACATACATAAATCGACTGAGATAAGTATGAATATAATGTTAGATAGATAGATAGATAGATAGGATAATATACTAAGATAGATAGATAGATAGATAGATAGATAGATAGATAGATATACAAGCATTTACGATAAATTTTATTGATATCTTGTATCGGTACATATAAAAAATGATTATATTCTTCGCTTTTGCATATTCTCTTTCTCTCCTCTTCCCTCTCTTTTTTATATATCCACACACAAACACACACACATTATATATATAAATATATATATATATATATATATATATATATATATATATATATATATATGCAAATTTTATATATATTATTTATATATTGTTTATACGCGGTACTTATTGGAAAGCGCTCAATATCAGTGATAGAACTAACATATTTAGTTGGATTGATGTGAGTTTGTGACCCTGGGTTTCACGCTATTTGAGATGGTCAGACAAACTATGGAAGTGGGAGGAAAAATTGTCGTCGGAACGCCACTCATACGTACGCAGACATACATACACGCACGTTCACTCATTGACGTACGCAAACACACACACACACGCGCACGCTCCCTACTGAAGCTCACACAAACATAAACATATGTGAACAGTGTGGGACTGGTCATATATGCGCACCCATGTGTCGTACGCAACTGGTCGCTGTATTCAATGTTGGATTGTAAAGTCAATATTTTTTGTTTGTTACGCCGTCATCGCACAAAACGTTGATATATATATAAGGGTACGGGTCGTCGGTAATTATTTGTGCTGCTTGTGACCTTTATGTAGTAAATTAACAAAAATAATAAAATATTTTGCATTTTATTCATAATAATCTGCTTAACCTTCATAATCTTGTTGCATTTGGTGCATACTTGTCACAGAAGGAAGATGTACATGCTGAATTATTTTATTCATGATAGGTATATATATATATATATATATATATCCGATGCGATGAAAACGAAAGTAATATATAAATTCCAACGTTCACAGCATTAATCCAAAAGAGGCTTCGATACCGATAGTAGATCGATAATTATTTATTTATTAATTTTATCATATAGACAACACCATATTACTCACTGGTTTCAGTGCATTTCAACTGCACCTCGACGGATGAGAGTCGAAAATGGTTATGAAGAATCCTGCTTGTTGGCAAGCCATATGTGAAACGTCACTTCCTTTTTTCCATTTGTTTGAGAAGAAAAATATACATAAAGCAAAAAAAAAGGTGACGGATTCTTACCCGTCGAAGTGCAGTTGAAATGCACTGAAACAAGGTTGCATCTTTGTAGTGAGTAAAATGGTTTTGTCTATATGATAAAATTATAATAAATAAATAAATAAATAAATAAATATATATATATATATATATATATATATATATATATATATATATATATATATATATATATATGCGTGAAAAAGCATCATGCTGCCTTGTACCTAAAATCATCCGTTTGAACACTAACTTCTAGGCCCAAAGTGAAATACGCAACTACCTCGACCAAGAATCTCGACATTTATAAATATTCTATTTTTTTTCCTTTCGCTGTACACTTCCCTCTTAGATAAAAATGAATAGACTTGATATAGCTGCTTGTGTGAAAGTATGAGATTAAGCCGGGCTGAAAATAAAAACAGAAAGAAAATATGCAAGGAATGTTAATTTCACATTGCATAAACAAGGTAATCACCCAGCATCAAGTGTCTGAATAAAATGGCGGACATCGGAATAATCCAGGCAAATGTACAGGATGCCCATGGCAAGAAACAGTTAATCTCGGCAAAACATGTCACAATGAAAGGAGACCGGTCAAATCTGTACGGCTCGTTCATATAGTAATTTCTGAAGGTGGCAGCCAAGCACCTCAGAAGTTATGCCGATTCCATTCTTAAAGCGTAATTAACCAACCTGAAGTACGAAGTGAATAGAAATTAACCGTAAGATGGCGCTTTTGAACAATGCCAATGGGTGAAAACGTTTGATTAGCCAAATTCACTTGCAACGAACAAAATGTTCAGTAACTCTAAAGTTGAAGTTTGTGGAATAAGCGTTGAAAGACATGAGGCTGTATTTATGCATTCCTTTTTGTACGTGCATAAATGTAGATACACACTTATATATAAATTTCGGTATATGGTTATACATAAATGTGAGTATAGTAATATATATATATATATATATATATATATATATATATATATATATATATATATAATTATTTATTTGAAAACATAAATATGTTATAAAATCACTACAAAAATAGCCATTTTGTTTCAACCCCTCTGATGTCTTATCAAGTGATGATATATATATATATATATATATATATATATATATATATATATATATATACAGTTATATATAAATGTAGATACACGGTTACATATAAATGTATGTATACGGTTATATATTATTGCAGGAGTAAGCTGGTCGAGTGTTAGATGGAAAATATGTCTCCAGATATATTTATCCCACAACAAAAATGGTGGACTCGTAATGTGTGACCGAGTAATAAAAAGAAAGTAACAGTAAAACTATATATACAAACAAACTACAATGTATGTATTAACGAAAGAAATGTATACACAGTCAATAGGAAATTGTTGCGTGTTACAAAACAATGAGCGTGAATTATTCCGTGTGTGTGTGTGTGTGTGTGTGTGTGTGTGTGTGTGTGTGTGTGTGTGTGTGTGCTTTCCAGTAAGGAAAACTTTTTCTTAATTCAACCTATATGTTACCGTCCCTGAGTGAAATAGGAAAAAAATGTTTAACAGAAAATGTTACTGTCTATTTATAGGTTGTAGGGGCGTCCTCTAGCTGTGTTTTTAGGAAAGTAAGTAGGGTAACACCATAATATAATGTAGTTATGATTATCACAATTCCTGTAAACCCTGATGGTCTTAGGGGTATCACATTTGTCTGCAGCCGTAGCAAGATAGCTTGACGGAACCCTAACCCTAACCTGGCTGGTTCGAATTCAGTTTTCCTTCTCCTAGACTAAAATAGGGTCCTGTCCGTTCTGCTACTTACCCATAGCTGGTGGAGAAGAATAGATGGATTTATACCTTTCCCAAGGGTAATAGCGCGTAAGTAAATGCCACGAATTGGGATGGAATTCGAACTTGACTCTGAAATTTCACATTCCACGCCGCTATCCATTACGCAGTCGCGCATACAAATATGTAGGTATACAGTTAATTATAAATCATAAATATTTATAAGTCTACCATACGTCCTTGCTTTGAATACTACTACTACATCTGGTCAGGTTCTTCTGCTGTATATTTAGAGATTCTTGATAAATCCAAAGATTTCTGAAATGTTATTTCCCTGACCTGACATCTCGCCTTCAGTCTCTTTCCCACCACCGTAATGTAGCTTCTCTTCTGTCTTTTCTATAAATTCTTTCATGGTAATTTTTCTGGTGAACTTTCTTCTGTGGTACCTAGGCTTTAGAAATTTAAACGCAGTACTAGATTGGCGGCAAGGTCTCATCAATTTACAGTTGAAATGGCTAAATGTAACTGTAAAGTTCTATGCTAACAGTTTCTTCTATCGCACTTCTTGCTTGTGAAAATTTCTTCCGGCTTGTTGTTTCTCAGTACAATTTGAGCTTCAAGGATTTAAATGCAATGTCAAACGTTCTCTTCTGTCTCCTTAATCGCCGTTCATTTAAAGTTCTCTGTGCATAATAGTCTTTTTGTCTACTATTCTCTAATACTCAGTAATTACTTGCGTTTTAGTGGCTTCATTGCCTTGCTTGGGGTGAAAGTATTAAAAAATGTAGGTATAATGACAGGAGTATAGTAGCAGTCATCCATTTATCTTGCGAGATACAAGTAGAGTCCTATTTGGTCAAAATTCAATCCTTTGGTGGTGAGACTGCAATGAGCTCTCCAGCACGTGCGACTGGGCGAGGGGTCATGATGGCCCGTTTACTGCCCAGACAAGATGCTCCTATACTTTCGTCAGTACTGAAAACATTCAAAAGTATACATGGCATTATATCTGGGGAACGTTTGGCGGAAATGTGTCAGGATTAAAAGCCAACCGTCTTTGGGACTCCACTCCGGGTTTTATTTCTGGATTTACTTCCATAGCCTTTTCGTATTTGGATATGAACGCTAGGCAGCGGAGGTTTAAAATAGAGGGTTTTCTTTCTGGATTTACTTCCATAGACTTTTCGTATTTGGATATGAACGCAAGGCAGCGGAGGTTTAAAATAGTGGGTTTTCTTTCTGGATTTACTTCCATAGCCTTTTCGTATTTGGATATAAACGCAAGGCAGCGGAGGTTTAAAATAGTGGGTTTTCTTTCTGGATTTACTTCCATAGCCTATTCGTATTTGGATATGAACGCTAGGCAGCGGAGGTTTAAAATAGTGGGTTTTCTTTCTGGATTTACTTCCATAGCCTATTCGTATTTGGATATAAACGCAAGGCAGCGGAGGTTTAAAACAGTGGGTTTTCTTTCTGGATTTACTTCCATAGCCTTTTCGTATTTGGATATGAACGCAAGGCAGCGGAGGTTTAAAATAGTGGGTTTTCTTTCTGGATTTACTTCCATAGCCTTTTCGTATTTGGATATGAACGCAAGGCAGCGGAGGTTTAAAATAGTGGGTTTTCTTTCTGGATTTACTTCCATAGCCTTTTTCGTATTTGGATATGAACGCAAGGCAACGGAGTTTTAAAATTGAGGTTTTTCTTTCTGGATTTACTTCCATATCTTTTTCGAATTTGGATATGAACGCAAGGCAACGGACGTTTAAAATTGAGGGTTTTCTTTCTGGATTTACTTCTATAGCCTTTTCGTATTTGGATATGAACGTAAGGCAGCGGAGGTTTAAAATAGAGGATGTTTCTTTCCCGTAGATGGGCTGTTGTCCATTTTCGACCAGATCTGGTAGTGGATAGAAGGAAGTGTAAGGTACTTGCTGGCGCGGTACAAGGAACCGAATATTTTCCCAGTATTTTAGAGATGGATCATATGTGTAAGTTTCATTTGAGAAATACGCGTTCATCGTAAACGTCACAGATTTGGTTTTAGAAGCATTCAATGTGACCGGTCAGTTTTTATTCCACTGAGCTGTTAGGGCCAGTTCAGAGGAAAGATCAGCTGCCAAGCTCTAGTCGTCTAGTGTGTTGGATGTGCACCCATATATCGTTGTGTCATCAGGAAAAATATTCACAAATGATCGGGGTATGCTCTTCAGGAGATCATTTATGTAAACTAAAGAGAGGTTTGAACCCAGGAGCTAACATAATGGCACGCCTGCCTTGATCACTTGGGCTTTGGTGGACTGGTCGTTACCAACTAACAGCAGGGACCTATCATTTAGGAAGGAGTTTATAATTGGCAGGACTCTTCCAGGGATTTAATAACTGCAGTACATGTGCAGTAAACCTTTATGCAATACCTTGTCAAAGGCCTTTAAAATATATAATGCGATCGTCCTTTGTTAGAAAATCTTGCCCAAAATAAGGAAGTTTCCATCAACGACTCGGACAAAGGAGGTGAGATTAACATTATCAATAAGAATATCTATAAAAAGAAACGTTTGTGAAAAAAAACAAATAAGGATCAAAACTAATTTCTGAAACACAAGTCTTCAATCAAGCAATTAGAAAGTTACTTAATAATGGGGTATAAAAAAATAATGGTCAAAATTAATACCATACTAAAATACCTAGATGTCTCATCTATTGAAAACGCATTACATTACGATTTGTTGTTGAATAAAACCATTCACAATGCATTTACATTATGCATATACGGAGGTGGGCTGAGATTAATAAGAAGAGTTGAAATTAATGCATGCAAGGTTTCACAGCTCTAGCATCACTGCTTCATAGTCAGCCTTTGAACTTTTCAGTCCACCCTCGTAATAGATGGGATTAGTTTCTAACTATTCACATTACTATGTTTCCTAATTGTTTATGTAATTTCTATGATAACACCATTCACAGCGCATTTCTTATTCTTCTATGTGTTGGGTCTTTCTGGATTTACTTCCATAGCCTTTTCGTATTTGGATATGAACGCAAGGCAGCGGAGGTTTAAAATAGTGGGTTTTCTTTCTGGATTTACTTCCATAGCCTTTTTCGTATTGGGATATGAACGCAAGGCAACGGAGTTTTAAAATTGAGGGTTTTCTTTCTGGATTTACTTCCATAGCTTTTTCGAATTTGGATATGAACTCAAGGCAACGGACGTTTAAAATAGTGGGTTTTCTTTCTGGATTTACTTCTATAGCCTTTTCGTATTTGGATATGAACGCAAGGCAGCGGAGGTTTAAAATAGAGGGTGTTTCTTTCCCGTAGATGGGCTGTTGAGATCCATCTACCGTAATCAGGTGGTTATGAAGCGCAAGTATATTGGAGTATGGAGACCAATATATCATATAATGATATATGCAGAGGAAGAAAAGAGACATAAGTAGTCGAAAAATTATTAACACATAAATAGGTTTACGTCGTAACAGAACTTCTTTTGCGTCAGCGGTGGGCTTAAGATTACTATGGACACTATTTACATTATTCGGACTATTGTCCTCATCTTTGTTGCCATATTTATCACAACGTTTCGGCTGTTGTACCGGCTTGTTCCGGCTTGAGGTTGGAATGTCAAACTGAACGCTTTATTTCGCTCGCTGGGCTAGACTGTTCTAGTTCCACGTGCCGTGTCTAAATATAGACAGACACCCATGCAACTCATTTCATTATTCAAAGTGACCTTTTCAGACTTAATAATGCAATGATATATATGTAGGGGTAAACCGATATGTAATTTAACTCTGTTTATAATTAAAGATCAAGAGATAAGATTAACATATACGGACGCTAAATATTCAATTTAAATTTTAAATTTCTGGGACTCAATGTATGAAGATGCACAACTTCGCCGACTCATTCTGGTTCTAATTCAGTGTTTTTATCGTTGTTTTTAAATCTCCAACATTGTAATCGCAGTAGTTTTGTTTAAAAAGGAGAGATGCTGTATGAGTCTTGACTTGAATTTACTGTAGAAGACTCGGAAATTAATGCACTTTTCTATACATTTTCGCGTTAATTACTTTCACTTTTAACTGAAACTGCACTCTTCATTATTCTTTAATATATATGTATTTTTACAATGATATTTACACTGTACAAAGCCCAATTTCGAGTTTTAAAGAGAAAAACGGCACAGTTTATCGAGATATGTGGCGAAGATAACGGTTAACACTAGACATGAATAAGTTATGATTGTAGTGCTCCTTCCTAAGGTTGACTATGGGGTCAGATGCAAGCTTTATTGGCTGATCTAGCGTGGAAACGCAGACAGTAGAAGGGGTTGGCGAGACGAGTCTTAACCCTCAAGCAATGTAGTGTTGTCTTTCGTGTCTGAAACGGCTCCCCGATCTATAGGGGAACGACCCGCACTGGATAGTTAGTACATGTCGATATTAATAAAATTGTTAAGTTAAAATTCTCCGTGTTTAGTTCTTTTATCTCTGGACGCAAAAGATCCAGCGATCACCGGACGAGAGAGAAGATGTAACAGAAGCATCCTCTTGGAAGTCGGTTCAACAGAGGAGTGGTTTATCGGAAGAAGCTTACATCTAACTAATGGAATACGAAAGTGGCATGGCGGGTCTTAGCTGTGCAGGTTATACCTGGTGAAACTAAGGACTGTAATTCGTCTGAACAGTTGCCATGGAAATAGCGATAGAGCAGCGAGAGATTTGCGACGTTTCGTTTGTGAGAAAGAAATTGCAGAGTAGAAAATAATTCATCACCCACAAGGACGCGGATACGCTTTTCAGAGTGAAGACTGGGCAACTCCTGTTCATATATGGCAACAGTACTCCATTTTCGACCAGATCTGGTAGTGGATAGAAGGAAGTGTAAGGTACTTGCTGGCGCGGTACAAGGAACCGAATATTTTCCCAGTATTTTAGAGATGGATCATATGTGTAAGTTTCATTTGAGAAATACGCGTTCATCGTAAACGTCACAGGTTTGGTTTTAGAAGCATTCAATGTGACCAGTCAGTTTTTATTCCACTGAGCTGTTAGGGCCAGTTCAGAGGAAAGATCAGCTGCCAAGCTCTAGTCGTCTAGTGTGTTGGATGTGCACCCATATATCGTTGTGTCATCAGGAAAAATATTCACAAATGATCGGGGTATGCTCTTCAGGAGATCATTTATGTAAACTAAAGAGAGGTTTGAACCCAGGAGCTAACATAATGGCACGCCTGCCTTGATCACTTGGGCTTTGGTGGACTGGTCGTTACCAACTAACAGCAGGGACCTATCATTTAGGAAGGAGTTTATAATTGGCAGGACTCTTCCAGGGATTTAATAACTGCAGTACATGTGCAGTAAACCTTTATGCAATACCTTGTCAAAGCCCTTTAAAATATATAATGCGATCGTCCTTTGTTAGAAAATCTTGCCCAAAATAAGGAAGTTTCCATCAACGACTCGGACAAAGGAGGTGAGATTAACATTATCAATAAGAATATCTATAAAAAGAAACGTTTGTGAAAAAAATCAAATAAGGATCAAAACTAATTTCTGAAACACAAGTCTTCAATCAAGCAATTAGAAAGTTACTTAATAATGGGGTATAAAAAAATAATGGTCAAAATTAATACCATACTAAAATACCTAGATGTCTCATCTATTGAAAACGCATTACATTACGATTTGTTGTTGAATAAAACCATTCACAATGCATTTATATTATGCATATACGGAGGTGGGCTGTTATTAATAAGAAGAGTTGAAATTAATGCATGCAAGGTTTCACAGCTCTAGCATCACTGCTTCACAGTCAGCCTTTGAACTTTTCAGTCCACCCTCGTAATAGATGGGATTAGTTTCTAACTATTCACATTACTATGTTTCCTAATTGTTTATGTAATTTCTATGATAACACCATTCACAGTGCATTTCTTATTCTTCTGTGTGTTGGGTCGCTTCAGGACGTAGGCGATTATGG
>OZ038478.1:127656998-127684498 GCA_964036315.1 Acanthosepion esculentum | reverse complement strand
TTTATAGGTTGTGAGATTGATGTTTATTTTAGAGCAGATATTGGGTGGTAACCGTGCCAACCTGAACCCTGGCAAATGAGTTCATTGCAGAAGGTTGGTACTACAATAGAAAGAAACCGCAAAGAGAATGTCTCAGGAAGAAACAAGGTCATTCAACTGACATGCGCGATGGCTTCCCGCCAAATTTGATAACAACGAAGTTTCAACGACACTTCGAGATGCCCTGACGTCAGAAAATGTCGGACTCGGGGCGAATTTCATTAAGTTTCATCAATACTGCATTGCGCTAGTCTTCTCTTGAATTGTTTAAGCAATAAGAAGTAAGGATTACGTTCGCATTACTCTGTTAGGCAAATATGTTAGCTCTGTCATCGGCCATATTGGTGGCGTATTTGGATGTACCAAGCTGAAAAGTTACTATTTGGCAAATTTAAACTAGTTGCAAACTTCAGGCGTTACTGTATCATACCATTCCTGACCTTGCTAATAAATCAATAAAATCTATATCGCAACAAAGAGCTGGTTTTCTCTCCGTCACACACTGCGTCTAACATTTCATGGGCGTATGTAATATATATATATATATATATACATATATCTGTGTGGTGTATGAGTGAATTATGTGCGTGTGCCATTTCATATATACACAAGTACACGCACACACACTCATACACACCAAGTTTAACTGAGTCTGAAATAAAACCATGGAATAATCGACTCTCTCTCACTCAGTCTGAACAGCATCTACCCTAAGCTAAGAAAAAAAATTATGAAAAAAAAAAAAGATGAATGTGCGGGTGGTGTAATGGATAAAAGCTCGGAAAAGAAAAATCGGAGAGCCAAGTTCGAATTTCTGTCGGGTTCGTTATATTCACTTAGTGAAAGGTATGAATCCACTTCTTCTCCTCTCAGCTATGGGTTAAGACGTATCAGAAAATTATTATTACTAAAAGAAAAAAGACATATCAGAATATTATTATTATTTTAAAATAATCTTATAATCCAAAAATATTTTTCGGTTTTAAAGAACCTTAAAAGGATTTATAAGCCGTAAAAAACAAATCAATAAATCAACTTTTCTTAAATTATTTCGTAATAATTAGGACTCATTGTTTTCTTTATTCAATTTCGTGGAAATATTTTATGTCTGCCATTGAATTGAAATACGCATGTACACGCGCAAAGATACGCACACAATTTGAATGAAATTGAACTGGGCATGTGCATTGTAAAAGCTTAATTCTCTTTCAGTCTGCAAAAATCCTTGGATAACAGAAAAATTTGTATAAGCCTAGACAGGTGATTATTTGAAGTTAATTTTATGACTTCTTCTGTATTTAAACTTGATTTTTTTTAATAAACGTAGTATTTTAAATGGACAATCATTAGTTGAAAGTTGACAATTTTGCCGTCAAAGAAGCCACGTGTATAGTATAATATAGAGAATTAGTATTTATCAAAGTAAGAGATGAAGAGATCAAGGATTTTAATCAAACTTTATTTGAAATCGCCAATACATTGGACCATGTTTAGTTTAAATATCTGGGTGCGTATTTTGCAAAAGACTTAAATTGTCCACATTTTTAGGAAAAACGAATTTTTTTACTGCATTTTTATTACAGCAATAAACGCCGGTATACACCGAAATTTCTCTAGGTGAAGACGTAGAAGTTTCGTTAAAAGTGTGTTGACGAATAGCCGACGTTTAGGGCACCACGTTGACAATTGCTAGTATTATAAATTTAAAAACAGTCATATTTACTTTAAATTTAAGTTATGTACCATGCGTGATACACGCTTAGGTGATCATGTATCTTTCGATACATAACTGACAAGGCAGATTTTTTCCCGCAGTAGGTTGCCCTTCCTTTCTGTGGTAGACCAGTTGCCATCCAAGCCTATAGAACCCGGTCTGCTCTGCTATTTACCTATAGCTGAGGGGAGAAGAGGATTCATCCCTTTTCCCAAGGGTATTAACACGTAAGTGAATGTAATGGATTCGACTGGATTTCAAACTCGGCATATATACAAGGAATCAATCAGTTATGTGCCATGCGTGATACACGCGTAGGCGATCATGTATCATTCGATATACGACTGACGAGGCAGATTTTTTCCCGCAGTAGGCTGCCATTTCTTTCTACTATAGAACCCGGTCTCTCCTACTATTTTCCCATAGCTGAGGGGATAAAAGGATTCATACGTTTTCCCAAGGCTATTAGCACGTAAGCGAGTGTAATGGAATTCGAACTCGGTCCGCGATTCCTCAATCTGAGCCGCTATCCATTACGCCACTGTGATTCTTTCATGCCATATAGACAATAAGACGGTTATTTAAATCTCGGTTTTCAAATGGCTGGATATAACCATAGGAAAAATCATGCGTAAATATGACCACTTTTGTTTCTGGATCAAAGATTTGCAACTCGAATCTCCTTTATACGATTATGCAAAACTATAAAGATTCCACTTCGCAAGCAAAGGACACAGTGAAGGTCCAGTTTAGCATGAAATTTTAAAATGGACTCTCATTAAAAATATATCGAAATATTTTGTAACATTCAACGACTGACACACTAAAAAACATATCCCAGGGCCTCATAGAAACATCCTTGAGTAATACAATGACACATAAGCAAATCAATATTTCAGAAATTACAGTTTCCTATCGGGATTTTAAATGTTAACATCTATCGAAGTCTATTTATACCTAATCCGTATATATCTGTCTTCATATTCTTCTCTTCATATCTTTCAGTCTCTTAATCTCTGTCAATTTTTATTCACCTCCTTCCTTTTTCCTTTCTTTTATTTAATTTATTTCTCTTCCACTCCATTTTCTCTCTCCCTCTTTTAATTCTTCTCTCCCCCTCTCTCTCTCTCTCTCTCTCTCCCAATCTCGTAATTTCACTCACTCTCTCTACATCTCTTTTTACCTTTTCTCTTCATCATTTTCTATTCTATTATAGACTCCCCGTCTTTACAATTGGCTGTACTGATAAATATTCAGCTTTCTCTTGTACCTTTGTCATTGTAGACAATATTCAGGTAATGTTTCACAGACTGGGAGGCACGGTGAAATAATTGATAGCGGCTCGGACTGAGGAATCCGATAGCCGAGTTCGAACTCCAGTCGAGTACGTTGCACACGCGCGCTAATGCCCTTGAGAAATGTTTAAATCCATCCTTTCTCTATATATAAATATTAAAACAGATTAACCTGGGTTGGAACCAGTTTAGGTGAAGGTAAATTAATTAAAACCAGCCTGAAGAGGGTTGGAATCCGTCTGGCTGTCTTGCTCAAGAAACACCACTGCTACTGTGGCGGAAGTATATTTATGTCTTTATACTTTGCTTAGTTTCTGGCAAACATCTTTTGCTATTCCGTTGCGCCTTCAAATTTTCATGTCACATTTTCCGTCGACCCCATTCACTGACTTCTGTTTGTGTGTGTAAGTTTTCTGTCTTTCTCTCTCTCCACACACACACACACACACACACACACACACACACACTCACACACATATATATATATATATATATGTATGTATGTATGTGTATATATATATATATATATATATATATATATATACACCCTTTCTCTCACACATTCAGGTGCATGTACACACAAAACTCTCGTTTAGCTGTCGATGTAAAAATAAAATAGCAAAAAGTACAACCACCATCTATAAACTCCTGTTAAAGCATATTTAATTCCCCTTTTTCAGTAATAAGCATTTATGCCTTTTCTTTCTTTCTTTTTTAGTCTTCTTTTTTATTTTTATTATCGAGAACGAGGCTCTCTTTTTCAAACACCCTCTCTCTTCTCTCAAAATTCTTTCTTACATTTTTTTATCTCTTTTTCAAATCTCGTAATTGTGCGACTCTTAAACCTGATACACACCGCCATACTTATTTATTTAAGGGAGTTGAAAATGTGTTGCGGGTTTGTCGGCTTTTAGCTCGAATGACTTCAAGCTGTGATGATTACCTGACCTGTTGCATCGGTCAACCTATAAAACTATTCAATGCAAATCGACCTTTTTTATGCTCTTCGTATTTGTTCATTATTGATACGATAATGTTCCCATAATTTAATGCTGCCTATCTTCTCTTGTCACTGGAAGTAAATATCTTAGGTAATATTACACAAGTACGATAATTAATATAAAGATTTTCTTCGGGTGCAGTTAATTCCGCAATGCCAAAAACGGACATGCTTGAAGAAGAGAAGCAAATCAACGACAGTATTAAATTCAACAGGTTTCATGTACAAAAGTAAAAAGAAGGCTTGCAAATATAATTTATAATTGCTGTCAGAAGAGTGTCCAAGGAACAAGTGGGATTTGTGGCCTCGTGGCTTCCGTACTCCATTAACGTCAAAGAAACACGGCTCCAATAAACGTATGGTCACTACGGCTGTTAGTTGCAAATGACGAAGATTTCAGGATCGAGTTTATCGCGTGACGCAAGATGGAATGCTGATTGGGCAACAGTTAGTCAATCAGATCCCTGGATTAGTAAGGGTTTCAAATTCAAGGTTGATCTTTGAATGGTAAAGGGTTAGCTCCCTTTAATATCTCTTCCAATTCTTATATTAGAAAAGTCATTTTAAAATTTTATAATGAGTTTTTTTTTTTACAAAACAATTAAATATAAAGCCAAAAATATTTACTAAATCAGGTTTCACGTTTTTATATCAAATCCGTGTCTTTTGACTATTAATAACAGTAATAGGTAAATATGAACTTTGGCGTCCAGAAAAAGATGGGGTTTTCACTTAGTTTTAATTGTATTAGATTTTTTATTTTATACTTTTAATTCTTTTCTTATTTATTGTTTTGTTTCTATTATTGTCATTGAAATAACATTTGATGACGAACTGTTCACTCCAACATTCAGTGTAATATATATATATATATATATATATATATATATATATATATATGTGTGTGTGTGTGTGTGTGTGTGTGTGTGTGTGTGTGTGTGTGTGTGTGTGTGTGCGTGTATGTTTCTATTGTATACCTCTGATGGTCGCTCCTTTTCGTGGTGGGGAAGCTTGTGTAGACCATTGTCTCTGAGAACGATAACGGCAGTTTTAAAATCCTGGTAGGACCACCCTTTGCGGCAATTTCGAGGACGAAGAGCCAGACTGTTATATAGGAATAAAGTGTCGCTGCCGACACTTGAGTTTGAACATAGATCGCCAGTGAGCAAACACAGACGATCCCATTATCAAATTAAGTGGATCACGTGACTATAGAGGAAACGCATATATGGGACGTAGCGTGACGTCCAAGGACCTCTATTCCTACTCTATGAGACCAGCTGGAATCTTTTTCCAGCTGCGCTGGTCGAACTCTTTGCCTTCGGGCAGAGAAGAACTCGGACGAGGCTATGCCGAAGGGCAGAATCTCGTCCGGGGAGGTAGACAGACCCAATCCTGTTAATGCGGGGTCTACGGGGATCTTTTGGTTCGGGAACCCCACATTAAATTCGGCTTTGTGCCACATGTGACTGTGTGGAGCAGTTGCTAGATACCGTCTATTCCTACTCTATCACTATATGGACCGCTATTCTCTACTCTATTCACTATACTATTTCTCTATTGAGATCACTATACGGGTCACTATTCGAGCGAGTATTATCGAGTAAGTGCGAGTGTTATTCGAAGGCGTCTGGCACCAGTATTGTTCAACGGCGTTACTATAGTTGTATCTGCGATTACAAAGTCTCTACTACAACGAGCATTACGAAAGTGACAACGAGTATTCGTTGGCATCACAAAAGTGTCAAACGAGTCTTCGTTGACATTACAAAACAGACTAAGCGCGACGAACCCCAAAGATTCCAACGGTGGAACAAGCGGATGACGAGGGTTACGCATAACGGACATGCTACAGAAGGCATCACTCGAAATTAAAAGACTCAGCGACAGTCTGTCGCAGTTTCATGACTGAATTCTGCATGTTTCATTCCATATGTGCCGCAGAGGAAGGTCATGAAATCAAGTGCGTGGGTCAAGTTGAGGTCCACCTTAAACTAATTCACGCCATCGGCATTTTCTTCTACTCGCATTTTTTTTCACCTTCAACAAACTTTTGCAAAGCCAAACGGCGATAAGGAATGATGACATGTGCAGCTTTTGATGAAACAGGATGCTTCTAGTCTTGAACCTGCACGTTGGCGATGAATACAGTCATCAACGCCATCGATCAGTAAAGAAGAAATTAAATTTTTGGCTACGAGATAAAACCGATGTTGTGAATATAAAATTATCCTTGTAAATAAGCAATCTAATAAAAGAATAGTGTTTAATAATTTTGTTGTAAAAGAACAAAATATATATATATAAAGAACAAAATATATATATAAATTCATCATATGTTTAGGTTTCATTATAATTCTAATCATCGCTTTTTAACAAACATCATCAAGGAGTGAAGGTAGTTAAAATATTAGCGGTGTCAAAGGAAAACCGTTTTTTAGAATTTTATCAATAAAAAAAATATTTTCATATTTATGCATTTGTATTAGTTGGTAAGCATTTTAAGAATGTTGTAAATATAAAATTATTCTTGTGAATAAACAATCTAATAAAATAATAGTGTTTAATAATTTTGTTTTAAATTCTCAAGATAAAAAAATATATATAAATTCATCACATGTTTAGGTTATATTAAAACTCTAATCATTTTAAAGCTTTTTTAAAACAATAAACATTACAGAAGAGTGAAGGTAGTTATAATAAAAACGGTGTCATGGGAAAAACCGTCCTTTTGACACCCCGATTTTTTGCAGTCCCGAAGGTCCATGCTTACCAAATAATAATTATTTTCTTTACGATCAAAATTATATATCGAATAATAAAAAGCCTACATTTAGATTTCTTATATCAGTTCAGTAAATTGTAATACCTTGTCAATTCTAATCTTTTCATTTGTACCCTCTTACTTCTTTAAATAATGATCTTCAGTTGTATTTATGATTATTACTGTAATATTTTATTAAAGCTGTTAAGCTTAAATATTTAACGAGGTAAGAGGAAGATATCCATGGATATTTTATAGTCGTGGAAAGGAGCTTATTCAATCATTAAGTTAAGAATTATGAATTATCAGAAAATTCAAACAGGAAAAACGTGAAATTTTCATGGATATCATGGCTTACTATCTGTCTATATTTCTGAGCTGAGGTATTATGTACACTGTTTACATTATTCGGACTATTGTCTTCATCTTTGTCGCCATATTTATTACAACGTTTCGGCCCTTCAGTATCTATCTATTTTTCTGTGATGAGGTATTATGTACACTATTTACATTATTCGGACTATTGTCCACATGTTTGTCGCCATATTTATTACAGCGCTTCGGTCGTTGTACGCTCCGGCCTTCTTCAGGTGGTTGGAATGTCGAACTGAACCCTTTATTTCGCTCACTGCGCTAGACTGTTCTAGTTCCACGTGCCATGTTTAATGGGTGTCAGTTATCTTCTGTTAATTCCCCTCTGCAAGTTCTCCACTGCCTTAACCGGGTATTGAACTCACACTTTTTGAAAATATTCTCCACGTTCTTTTAAAATTAAGTAAGCTCAATGCTGTTTCTACACAACCGCGTTTTTACCTACGTTTCTGATAACATTTATTTTGATTGTCTTCTTTCTTTCTCTGTGTTCTTACTTTCGCAATTACCCCTCCCCTCTGGATCTTTCTTCAACTTCTTCTCGTGATAAAAAAAAGAAAAGAAGTCCATCTAATTTACTAGTTGTGCGTTCGGTTTGAAGGGACGACCATTATTTCTGATGATAAATATGTTGATAAAATGAGATTCTGGCCAGTGGAGAGTTCGGGATGGAATCGCTGCCTGGAAGCGAATCCGTCTCAGCCGTGATTTCCAGTGGGAACAATACATGGAATGAGAATTGGTTTACTCTGATACGTGTAGCTTGATTTCTTTCTTGCGTCTCACTGCCATTTCAGTGAGGTTAATAATCCCGGCGACGGTTCGCTATTATCCGCTAATTTCTTATCTACAACAGATAATGAAGTCCTTTTCATATAATTACTGCTTTACCTACATGTCAATGATTACCTACACGCATTTATCAAATCAACGTACGTACGTCGATAGAACTGCATCTCTTTTAAGAACATGGCATTGTCGATTTTTGATCCGACATTTTTATTACTTCCAACGTTATTATAGTGGACACTTATTTGAAATAGACTCACGGTTCTTTCACCTACAAAGAGGTGCGCTGGTTCGATGGCTGTCGGCGATCACGTTCGATTTCTGGGATGCACAGGTGGGTAGACGTAATACTCACTGTTTAATAAAGAAAAAGTGGAGTGTCTATTTCAAATGAGAAATATCCAATGTAAAAACGTTTGAAGTAATAAGAATATCGAATTGAAAATGAATCCATTAATTTTTTAGATTTTGCTTTGTTTACCTTACGAAACTGAATGGGCACGGGCTCTCAAGAAAAATAATCTGAGTGAATTGGATTTGATTTCCTTAAATAGGTTAAAAAGGCTTGTCTACTGTGAAGTCCTTTGGGCTGAGCGGTAAATCATGCCGGATGAAATGCTAGTTTCCCTAATAGGGGGAAGCACTTTCGATCCCTGTCGAAGGACGCATTTTCTTTACTGAGATCTCTTGAATGCGTAGGTCGATAGACAGTTTAATAAATAAAAATGAGGAGTCAAATAAAATTTGTCAACAGTAATAATCGGAAGTCTATTTCAAATAAGTAGTATCCACTGTAATAAAAATAGAAGTTTTAAAATATATATTGTCACATGCAAATAAATAGATAGATAGATAGATAATATTAGTGGTCAATATATATATATTTCCAATAGGATATAATCCAAGTAGATCTCTTTGTCATAGGCAGAGCAAGAATATAACATAAAAGGCTCAAACACTAATATTTCATGGTTATAATTTATTACATTGGAATTGTAATCACGACCCAATCCATCAGACCTACAAATTCAAAAAGAAAATATATGTACGAGTTAATATATATATATAATGAATTAAGTCCGACAATTCTTTAATATGTTTTCTGTTTATACATTATTTTTATAGATACGTAAATGCTCTGTTTTTTATTTAAACATTAATTAAACAGTATTAATTATATTTAGCGGCCTGAATGTACGAGAAAATTCGTAGGAAATATGCATTCTCCAACAGGAATCGAACCTGTATTCTTATACGAAAACCGTCATTTGGTTGGACGTTTTATACCATTCAGGTACAGAGATATGTCCGGTTAGCAAAGTCCGAATTAATGTTTATAAACAAACAACCTTTGACGATTTTTCTACATCGATCATTTCTGCTCATGAAATGTATCTTAACGTAAACAATGATAACATACTATGAAATGGATTAAGTCAATTATTTAATAAATTTTCTGTTTACACGTTATTTTTATAGATAAAATTTATCTAAGTAAATTCTCTGTTTATATACATATCTATACACTTAAGGGAGATTATATTTTATTCGTGTATCTGTCACAGTTTTTCAGCATTTGGTAATGAAAAAGATTCCTAACCTGTTTCGTAAATTACAGTTTTCTTATATTCAGGTATCAACAAGGTCACTTCGCTGATCATATCACAATTGTAGCTATGAATTGAAACACTTCGGAGAGTAAAATATCGTTTCTGTTCGCCGCAAATAACTGCATTCATTTATATATGGCATGGTCAAAATATTCAAACCTATGTTTTCGCAAATATACATTTTAGCAAGCATGAAGAAACGCAGAATTATGAGTCGGCAATGGGTCTATGCTGGTATTAATCATTGATTGGTTGAAAATTAGGAACATCTGTACACCTCCTTGCGTCGACTGATTGGATCAGAATTACGTGCACCTGCGTAACGTGAGCAGCTGATTGGTTGATAAATGATTGGCATCCACAGCGGATTTCGTTTAAAGCAGAAAGATGAACAATGATAAAAGAAAGAAAAAAGAAAGAAATTAGATGGAACGCCAAAGAAAACCGTGAGTGAAATGTTAAAAGTAAGAAAAAGAAAAATATATCAAAATATGAAGGAAAACAACAAACAATTGATTAAGAAAGAAAGAAAGAAATAGAGGTGTAAAAAAAGTATTTTAAAAAATAAAAATAAATAAAGAAGTCATAGAAAGAAAAATCAGAAATTAGAAAAAATAAGTTAAAAAAAAGCAAAAATTACCTAAAAGAAATTTTAAAAATAATTTTAAATTGAAAGTTTAATTAGAAAGAAGAATGATCGTTTTGTTAATTCTGCTAAAAACAAGAAATAATTTCTGTGCGAAAAATTGTTTTCCACGAATAAAAACAAGAGGAAATAGAAAATTTAAGAAAAAAAATCGTGTAAATTCATTGAAACAATGAACACCAGATTAATAACGACTGATTAGTCCCCAGTGAGGACTGAACTCATTACTATAGGAACAATCGGCTAGATTACCTACTAAACCCCTACATCATGAAAAGACTTGCCCGATTCTAATAAAAGACCGCAACTGTGGAACCTCCCAAAAGATCGATCTTTGTCCTGTATTAACTTACAGCCATATCATCTCCTTGGTTTAAGGTAAATTCTAAACAACGGAAAATTTGATACAGGGTAAGAAATGCAGATTACGATGGTCGTTAATATAGATTAATGATTTGTTACGCGTTTTCACTGTGTTCAAGCCCGGATTAAAATCTCTTAGTGTAACTCAACCTGACAATTCTGATTTCCTCTTCTCTAGTTCTGCTGATTAAATATCAAATTGATTTATTCATCTTCTAAATAAAATCCACTAATAAATCCAATTTTTATTTCATATTTTGATATCATTTATATTCTTATTTTGACACAGTTAAACTATAGCAATATTTAAAAAATCGAGGCAACACAAACTATGATGATATATATACAGGTGACGTCCAAACAACAAAGAAAAAAACAAACATAGAATTTAAAACTTCATACAGACATAAACACTAACGCCAGTATACACGGCACGTCGACATGACAAAGAAATAGAATTTAAAAATTGTAACATAAGTGCGAATCGTTCAACTAAAATATATATAAAAGTGGACACTGTGGTCAACAGCGAGTGTCGACGGTCTGTTTCATGCATGAACACAATCTTCAGGACATTTTATCATATACATCTATATATACAGGGTGTCCATAAAGTTCGTGTGTGCTTAAAAAAATGTGTAAATTTATTTGTATTTGCGATAGAAATAATCTGTAAAAAATGTTATAATGTTTAATGTACCTAGTTTTAAGTATAGCTAAAATAACTAATGTGATTTCAGGCATTACTGTAAATCAGTTGGCAAATGGTTTCCATGAACTGCAAAATCGTATTACCCTTTGTATTGCTAATGATGGAGGACATGTGGAAACTTAAATAAAATTTCAATAAAACCTTAAAAAATATAGATTTACTTCTTTCTAATCCTTTTTACAAATTATTTCTATCGCAAATACAAATAAAGTTATAAATATTTAAAGTTCCCACGAACTTTATGGACACCCTGTATAATTAGGAAACCATACCTGCCCTTCTTTATGCAGAGCTGTTATATATATATATATATATATATATATATATATATATATATATATATATATATATATATATATATATATTATAATTATTTATTTAAGAATATGTCGATATCGCATCACAGAAATTACTGTTTCAAAACCGAAATTTAAATATTAAAATTTAAATTTAATTTTAAGATTTAAATTTCAGTTATGAAACAATAATTTCTGTGTCGCAATGGAGACATATTTTTTTAAGAAATAATTATATTATGCACTACTTTGTATCGAACCCTATTTTTAAAACAAAAATAAATCTACAGAACTCTGCATTATAAATCTGATCTGACAGTTCTTACCTAATATTTGAACATACATACATATGTTTGTATGTGTGTGTATGTGTGTATACTAATTGCTTATAATAAGACAGTCGGTATGTATAGAGAGGGAGTGTGCATGTACATGCGCGTACTGTATATATATATATATATATATATATATATATATATATGCACATATTGACAAAAACAAAACTGCTCACGGGCACATACACGAACCTTACACGACATAGGAAGTTTGTGTGTGTTTGTGTGTGTATGTATGTATGTGTGTACATATGAGTATACTAATTCCTTATAAGACAGTATGTATGTATAGAAGAGAAATATACGTAAGCGTACGCATACCGACAAAAGCACAAAAAAATGAAAATAGATCTAAGAACACATACAGGGGTCATTAAAAGATAAGAATATCGATATCTTTCTCACCCTTTCTCGAACCAGTCTTAATTGTTTTATTACCCTTCACGCAGAAATGTTTCACTGCCAGTTCAAGGAAGACATTTGGGTCACTAACACAGAAAAAAGTGAATGTCTAATATCGAGAATATTTAACATCGAAAAACATAAGAAAAATTAATTCCTTTTAATAATATGTTTAAATATCCACTCTGTTGAAGGCGGTGAGACCTGAAAAACGTCTAGCAATACTATGAAAAATAAAGCATAATATATTTTTTTAAATCCACGTTACAACCAAAAACATTTGCGTTTTCTCTCTTCGTTTTAGTCTCTCTCTCTCTCTCTCTCTCTATATATATATATATATATATATATATATATATATATATATATATATATATATCAAATTTTTATATTTTAAATCAGTTAATTTAAAATATATATATATATATATATATATATATATATATATATATATATATATATATATATATATATATATATAAATATATTAACGGATTAAAAATATGGTTTCTTTGCCACACAGGAATAACCATGTTTCAAAAAACCGAAGCTAAAAATTTCGAATATAATTAAATTAAAAGCATTAGTTCTGTTTCATTTTCAAGCAAATTTTGTAATAACTTATTTTTAATTTACTGAGTTTTAAACGCACATACAATTCATAATTTTTTGTTTCCAATGATACAGAGAAATCCAATCACTTTCCAAGAATACAGAGAAATCCAATCACTTTTTATTATAATATATATATATATATATATATATATATGATTGGTGTATACGGAATAAATTCCAATAATCAAAAGATACTATTCTTTAAAAAGTGCTCAATACAGAGCAGAGCAAATATAATTTATTCGAAAATTATAATATAAATATTTTATGAAATCACTGGTGTTGAATATAAGATGGTGTTGAATACAACATACAACACCATCACTTGATAAGACACCAGAAGTTTTGAAAGAAAATGGGTATTTTTGTAGTGATTTTATAAAATATTCATATTATAATTTTCGAATATATATATATATATATATATATATATATATATTATGATATTTTTTTTAAATATGATTCCTTCGCTACATAAGAGTTCTCATGTTTCAAAAGCGAGAGCCGAGACCCCTAATATAATTTTTGAAATTAAGTTGAATTAAGGTGTCGTCAAGCGAGAATTTGGGAATAAGCTATCTTGTGGTTAGCGCGTGTTTATAAGTATGGTCTCTTGCAACATTAGTTACTATGGAAACGGCTAGGGTCGGCTATATTGGTTAGGTGGTCTAAGAGTTAAGAATTAATTTTTATCTACAGACGAGTCCCCTTCGAAAAGTTTTATGTCAGGTTATATTGGGGTGCCTATTTCAAGTCTGATAGTCAGAGTAGACGTCTAGTTGGTCAAAAAGGCATTTTTATGGCCTTGCTGCAGGTCGTTAAGTATCGAGGGGATTCTGTTTCATTATTATCTGTCTATTAATCTGTTTATTTATTTGTTTATTCAAATGGCTGTTTTTTCCGACTCCACAAAGGGTTTTTCTATTTAATATGTGGGCTGAGTTTTAAGGCTTTTATTAAACTATAGAATTTATTTGTTTATATCTTTTTATTAATTATATAAAGCGAAAATTTGTTGATGTCGGCAAAAAACCGTTAACTCCTGTCTATGGGTTAATAACTTTTCATTATTTAGAAACTTAATGATGTGTAGTTTTTCACTTAATTTCAAAAATTATATTAGAGGTCTAGGCTCTCACTTTTGAAACATGAGAACTCTTATGTAGCAAAGGAATCACATTTTTTTTTTAAATATTATAATATAAGCGCTACTTCTGTATGGAGCACTGTCTTTTTAAAAATAAAAGAAAAATACTAAGGAACTCCGGATTATTTACCTAACGTGTTCTTTCCTATTTTTCTGCATACCTGCATATATATATATATATATATATATATATATATATATATATATATATATATATATATATATATATATATATATATATATATATATGATGAAAATGTGCATAAGACAAAGCAAAATCCGAATATGTGAGTTTACTATTTTTTATTTTGTTTTTGCTTTTGTTATTCTGTCGACGTCAGACGTTTCGGTCAAATAGACCTTCCTCAGGACATGGTTAATGGAGAAATATTTATATTAGATTTAAGTTAAATGAAGAGACGATATATACAGGACTAGTCAGAAACAGAAAAACTGAAATTCTAAAGTCAGAGTATTCTTTCTTGGAGTCGGCTACGCTGGCGCCGCGTGGGCGGCGCTGCAAAAACCTGCTCCCAGGGAAGAGATTTTATCCTAAGTGGAAAGGGGGGGGAACCTATTTAAAACTATACCTTATCGGTACGTTTGTCAAGCATTAATCTTGCTAGAAAAGTTGATATATTAAAGAAACCCTGCCTGGTGTTTATTGTGTGCCACTCAAACTATCCGCAGTATATTAAATAATACCAGCAGACAGCATATTACATCCGATCCTTGCGTCTATCAGGTACCATGCAGAGACTGCAACTTGAGTTATGTAGGCGAGACAGGGAGGTCCTTGAAATCTCGCATTTCCGAACATAAACGAGATATTCGCCTCGGTAATTTAAGTAGTAATTTAAAATATATCCACAATAAAAACCTTAGGTAGATTTACGAGGCTGGCATGATATCCACCTCACACACAATATCAGTCTGGAGTAATAAAAACATGCCGGGTGATAAAATAAAAATCCATTAAGTCTCTCTCTCTCTCCCCCTCTCTCTCTCTCTCTCTCTCTATCTATCTATCTATCTGTATCTTTGTTTCCGCTGTGTTAAGATTCACATAAAATTTACAACTTATTGATGAATAGTTTAAACTTTGCAAGAAACGGTTACTGAATGAATTGATTTCATTTTAAAATTTCATTTTTAAATTTTCAAATTATTTTAAAAATCTAACCCTAAAATCTGTTCAATGACGACAGCTTAACTGATTTCTCCATGTAATTTGCGATATTTAGATTAGAAATGAGATTCTGTTAGTTTTTCCACGAAATTATGTTGTTTCGGCTTCTTAAGGAAATGGTAAATACGAATTTATTCGATTTTAATTGATTCTTCAGGCATCTCTTAAAGAGTTTTTTCCATAAGAGTTACGTAACATTCATTATCAACAGGCTAAATTTATTTTGAAAAGACAAGTTACTAAAATTTGTCTCATTCGTTTTCACAGTAGATTAATACTCTTTTGACCTATACAATTTTATATAATCATCCTTGTAAATATATATATATATATATATATATATATATATATATATATATATATATATATATATATATAGGTACCACCACAGAAAACTTAATACCTGAGGTTTAAAATGAGTTTTTTATAAATAAATAAAATTTTGCTTGAAGTTTTTATTTTAGTTTTAATTTCAAACTTATAGATTAAATTTAATATTTCAAATAAGCATTATAATTTGCTGCATTTCAAAACTAATTTAACTTAACTGGAAGGAGTTTTATTTATTTATTTACTAAAATATTAACGCTCTTTTTGAGTCGTCTTTCATCGCAATATTTAAGCTGATGAATAATTAAATATAACATGGGCTCCTTTTATATATAAGTAATCTTTAAAATTTTAAAATATTCTCCTTAATCTAATGTTTTATTGAATTTTGGATGCGTTCTGATTTTAAATTTATTATAGTTATTGCTTTTATTCTCTGATAATATCGGGCATGATCAACCGTATTTACAAAGATCGGAACGTTTATACACATACAAAAAGATTCCAAATATTAATATTTGATGATTTGTATTAAGCTTTTCCATGTATGTTTAGTAAAAATAGTTTTCACTTAATAATAATATCATCGAAAAGCGTGAAATTAATACAGAATTTTAAAAGATATAAAACTTATTAAATTATTCTAATTAAATATTTTAAAAGTCAGGACAATTCTTGTAAAAATTCATTAATTATGGAAAAATATTTTTCTTAAGACAATAGTGTCCTTAATATATCTTATTTTTAATAGCAATTAAAAGCTTTTCTATTTAAATAATGTCAATTTTATTGCATTTTTTATTTTACGTTTCAGAGAAGATTTTCGATAAATGGCATTACTGCATGACAAATAAATTGATGATTTAAATTCTCGAAAGAGTTCTGATTTGGACTAATATAAATATGAAGAGGGTGGAATGTTAATATCTCGAAATTTCATAAAATTAAATGGGGATAAATGATGTAAAGAAAAATATATTTGCCAAGATTTTCAAAAGCACAAATTTTCAAAAATGAGTTCATTTATTTGTAAATAAGTCCAGAGAATTTCATTAAAATATAATTTATTCGAAAATTATAATATAAATATTTTATGAAATCACTGGTGTTGAATATAAGATGGTGTTGAATACAACATACAACACCATCACTTGATAAGACACCAGAAGTTTTGAAAGAAAATGGGTATTTTTGTAGTGATTTTATAAAATATTCATATTATAATTTTCGAATATATATATATATATATATATATATATATATATATATATATATATTATGATATTTTTTTTAAATATGATTCCTTCGCTACATAAGAGTTCTCATGTTTCAAAAGCGAGAGCCGAGACCCCTAATATAATTTTTGAAATTAAGTTGAATTAAGGTGTCGTCAAGCGAGAATTTGGGAATAAGCTATCTTGTGGTTAGCGCGTGTTTATAAGTATGGTCTCTTGCAACATTAGTTACTATGGAAACGGCTAGGGTCGGCTATATTGGTTAGGTGGTCTAAGAGTTAAGAATTAATTTTTATCTACAGACGAGTCCCCTTCGAAAAGTTTTATGTCAGGTTATATTGGGGTGCCTATTTCAAGTCTGATAGTCAGAGTAGACGTCTAGTTGGTCAAAAAGGCATTTTTATGGCCTTGCTGCAGGTCGTTAAGTATCGAGGGGATTCTGTTTCATTATTATCTGTCTATTAATCTGTTTATTTATTTGTTTATTCAAATGGCTGTTTTTTCCGACTCCACAAAGGTAGTGGATTCTCTGCGATGGAGCGGCTAAGGGTAAAAAATTCGTGGCTCTTGGTGCACTTTTCCGAGGTTATCTGAATGCTTGGATGAGTATCGCTGCGGAACTGAGTGAGTAGCGGCGCTATATCGAGTCTCGTTTGTGTCTTCTTCGTCACTGAGGTCCCGTGGTACAGTTGGTATTTTGTTTGCGGTCCAACTTCGATTCTCTGCAGTGGATGCGCGCTGCAGATGAGAACCAAGATAGGACGAAACAGCCGTCCAGTGCTTTCTGTTGAGGACTATACTAGGCTCGACGAATTACTATAATGATTCATTTCCAATTTGGCCGTTTGCAATATTTATAAATTGTAAGGGATTGTTTTGTTGGAGACACTTATAATTAAATTGCTCAGTTATTAAAGTAAAGATATTTTCTACACTGGATGTAGTAACAACCTTTGCAGTTTAATTACAGCTTGGCAATGAAAGGAGGCATCAAGGGTGTTATGGGTCCTTACCTATAACTACAGAATGAACTCTTCCTAACACTGTGTATACTACGCCTCTCAAGAGAGAGGGACGAATCGAGTGGAGCCGATAGTAGTTCACTCCAAACGAGACTGACAGTCATACTAACACCTTCCACATCTTGTATTATTATTCCGTGTAATATATCTTCATTATTTCTACTCTTGTGTTCGTGTTGTTCTTCCTTGGTCCTAACCTGGACCATAACAAAGGGAAATAAGCAATTTTGATAGTTTTAATAATACATTTTCGAAAAGCTAACAAATCTTATAATTATATGATAAATGTAATATATAGGGATAGTTAAACCTATCGAATTTTTTCATTAAATCTTCGCTAAAACCATTTTACAGCGTACTCATATCTTACAGATCACTTAAAAAGGACAGTGTAACACAGCGCAACTCCAGGTGTCCTTGCTAGTTTTAATGTTTCATCGTTATATAAATAATTCTATCGCTAAAAGAGTTTTAAAAAGTGTTTATTTTTGAAAAAAAATATTTATTTCTCGACGTAATTTCCTTCTTTGTCAATTCAGTAGTTAATATTAATAGCACTGACTAAATCTTATACCTTGAAATTTTGCGGTCAAAATTCAGCTACGAATCAGGCTACATTTTTTATGCCAATTTTGCATATGATGTGCAAGAAAATTTTATATCTATTCATATAAATACAAAATGTTTTTATAGATGTTTACATATATTCAAACTATACCCGAAGAATATGTATTTTGATTTAACTTTACTTTTTTTGTCGCTTTGTTAAAGATCTTGATCTTCCAGGTTATGCACCCAAACAAACCTGAGTCTAGAAAATCAATAAACGGAAGTCATGTTTTTGATTGCTTGTTTTGTGTTTTCAGCATACAGTACTTACCAACCTAGAAAAAATGTAACAAATATGGCCGCTGCCTCCTTCTGTTTGCCCTTCTTCAATTGAGTAATATTGCTTTTACCATTCCATTTTGGCAAGGAGATCAAGAGATTCAACTTTTCACCGAAAGACATTACATGACCGTCTTTGAAATATTACAAAAATGTCGAAGAACATGCACGTGCCTTTGGGCTGTAATTGTGCAGATTAGGAATATGCCATAATCGTTAATATAGAGAAAATATACACGTTTTGCTTTTTCATCTTCCTCTTCTTTTTCTTTCTTTCTTTCTTTCTTTCTTTCTTTCTTTCTTTCTTTCTTTCTTTCTTCTTCTTCTTCTTCTATTTTGCATTTATTTTATTTTTCTTAACACTTTTCTCTTGTCCGTTCATTTTTCGTTTTCATTTTCTCTATTGCTCATTCTTTCTCGGCTTTTTACTTCACTTCATTTTCTCCTTCGTTCCTGTCGTTTTTTTATCTTTCTTTTGTGTCGCCTTCTTTTACATTTTTTCTGTTTGACATTTTACAGAGATAATCTGTCTTCTTATTTTCAGCTTATCGCATCTTCATTTTCTTTCTCCTTCCTCTTCTTTTCCTTGCTTGTTTTTGCTTACAACAGCATTTCATTTCTTTTTCTTTCATCCATTCTTTTGTTTTCTTTTCTTTCAAAATATTAACCTCTTTCTTGTAGTTGTTGGCATAGTGTGTCGGCCTATCCATTCTAGAGGCTTCTTAAGATATTCTATTCATTAGGAGACAGTGTAGCATTCTTTTCTATAGAAATAGTCAGAAAGCAAAAGAAATCATGACTAATATATCGACAAACAGAACAGTACATTTCAAGAATCAATCACCAGCAAGCCGAGTAAAACAAGTGGTTCTATCATAATTTATACGAATTTATACTTCAGTTGGTTCTCTACAAAGCAAAGAAATCAACTCCATGTGAAATATAAAGGCCTGACTTACACACCATTAAGTTACTTTATACTTCGTCCAGAATTCATACCCTCCAGTTTTTCTCTTTCTGTTATTCGGCCCTGATCAAGAAACAATAATGTATGCTGCGTACTTCAACATTTTTACATACAAGCGGTGTGTTCACCAGCGATTATTTGGACTTCACCAACGTGAGAATAATATATACCGTGGCCTTCAACCATAAACAAACTTCAAGAATGTTCCCTATCTATTATTTGGAACTCAACTATGAAAGAATAATGCATACCGTTGACTTAAATCTTCAACAATAATGTTCACTATCTATTATGTGGGCATCATCCATGAGAGAATAACTTATACCGTAGCCTTCAAACTATAACAAACTTAAAAAATGTTTCCTATCTATTATTTGGATCTCATCAATGAAAAAATAACGTATGCCAAGGCCTTTCAACCTTCAACAATGTTCGCTATCTATTGTTTGCACCTCGTGTATGAGAGAATAAATTATATTGTTCCCTTCGAACTTCAAAAATCTTCAACAATGTACCCTATCTATTATTTGAAGCATACACATGGGGAATAACTTATACCGTAGCCTTCAAACTATAACAAATTTCAAGAATGTTCCCTATCTATTATTTGGATCTCATCAATGAAAAAATAACGTATACGCAGGCCTTTCAACCTTCAACAAACTTCAACAATGTTCGCTATTCTATTTTTGAAATTTAGAGAAGCTCGCAAATTTCATAATTGATAAGAATTGTAATTTTCAAAAATTGCCTTGAAATAAATGCGGAGCAAAGTTTGAAGGATAAATTTTCATCACCATAGAAACGTTGAATGTTCTATTACGATATTGCATAAACAAGCAGTATAATTGGATTTCTTAAACTGACTAATTTCAGACATTATCAAAATATTAGATGTCTCTGAATTATTTTCTTTTTGACGGACTTTGATTGTAACGTGTATCGTACTTGCACACCTAAACACTCCACTTCCTGTATAGATATCTTATTACTTAAACAATATACTTTAGTCGACACATGTATCTTTGTTTGCCATGTGATCTGAAGTGTTATGGATCAGACTGAGGTTTCTTCTACGAAAAGGAGACGTTGGTTTGAACCCTGTCCGAGAACATATATATGCATTTTTATTAAGATTCAGGAATAAACAGTAGATGTAATTAAAACTTTATTTTCAGAGCGTATTTTTTCTTTAAAAATTATGACTTATTTTTTTTAAATATATATATATATATATATATATATATATATATATATATATATATATATATATATATATATATATATATATATATATATATATATATATATATATATTATGAAATGGACAAAGTCCGACAATTATACATTCTTTTTATAGATACAAATATAATTTTTTTTTATATATAATTATACTGTTTTATAATAAACAGTATTAACAACATTTACCGGCCTGAATGTCCGAGAGATTTTCATACTACTCTTTAGCCAAAACGGTTAAGGCACGTCAGGCTATATGACGGTCCCGTAAAGGATACAGGTTCGATTCCTGTCGGAGGACGAAGATTTTCTATGAAAATTTCTCGGACATTCAGTTGTTTAATACAATATAAACATAAAAATGTCTTTATATATATATCTATCTATATATATATATATATATATATATATATATATATTGTACCAAGCTTTACTCTTTACAAGACCCAGGTAGTTAACAGTTTGTCCCAGCTTTCAACTGGTTAAGATTGTATTGAGCGTGGAAGCATCCTGTTAGGAGTCGGTTCCACAGGACAGTGGTTCGCAGGAAGAAGCTTCTCGAATGGAACTTACTTCTCACCGATGGATTACGGAGAGTATGTGGGTGGGTTTGCTACTATGTAAGTAGCATGGCTCGTTCTTGCTGTGAAGGTATGCCTTCGCAGGATCAGGGAATGTAGTTCGTTCGAGCACTTTCCGTGGAAGTTGCGGTAGAGCAGTGAAAGGTTTACTACATACTGCCTGTGGGAGAGAGGTTGAAGGGTGAAGAATCACCCACATGGCTCGAAGACGCTTTTGACCTCTATCAATGCCAGAGCTCCCGCCCAAATATGACAACTGGACTCCATTTCTGGCTTGCTCTGTCTTTTTTAAAGGTAGAGGATAGCAGGAGGGATCAAATACTTACTGGAGTGGTACAGGCAGCCAACCATTTTTACCCGCATCCTTAGCAATGGATCTTAGGTAAGAGTTCCACTTGAGGTCGGGTTTGAGTTTGAAGCCCAACAATCTTTCGAGGCACGATGCTTTCCCGAGACGATCTTCGTTCATCAAGATTGATGGCTGTTCGTGGTTAGATCGGTGGTGATGGAATGTAACTAGCTGGGTCTTCGAAGCATTAAATATAACCAGCCAGTTTTTACCCCATTCCTTAGTGCAAGATCGGAAGAGATTTCAGTCGCCAATCTCTGACCATCGAGAGTCTTAGAGGTGTGCTCGTGTATAGTCGTATCATCGATATAAATGTTTACAAATGAATCAGTATATTTTTATGCAGATCATTTATATAGATCAAAAAGGAGTTGGTTCAAGAAGTCACCCTGGGGGACGTCCACGTTGACTTGTAGGGTCTCCGGAGGCCTGGTCATTGAAAACTACGTTATGTTAGAAAGGGTTTGATGGTCGAGAAGATCCTTCCAGTGAGATACCATAACTGGGATGCTTGTGTAGCGCTCATTTGTGCCATACATTGTCGAAGGCCTTTGATATATTTAGTGCTATCGTCCTCGAGGTGTCTTTGTCGTCAAGAGCCTCACTGATTCTGTGAGTGATGGTAGTTAGGACGTCGGCATTGGATCTGGCCGACCGTAACCCATACGTCGCTGAAGAGTTTATTCTTTTCTAGGTACTGAGCGACACTCTTATTGATTATGAGCTTGCTGATGATACTGAGGAGATTGATGTGTCTGTACAATAGGGGAAAGATCGCACGGGCATACGCTTGATACTTTCCACAAGTTTAGGAAGAATTATTCCTTCAAGCAGCGGATAAATAATTTTGCTTGAATTGATAGTTCCGGGTTGATGTTCTTAATGACAACCACTGGAATTTTATCTGGAACTCTAGCTTTCTTAGAGTCAAGGCCTTTGATAAATCTAGAGACCACGCGTGCCGTGACAGTAATATTACTGAGATTGTGCTCAGTGAGATGTGGGAACGTTGAGTTAGACGCAAAATGGAGTCGAAGAGCTTCGCCCTATCGGTCGAGAAAGATATCACCTCGGAGCCATTTATAATTTTGAACAAAGCCATTTTACATCTGTTCATGATTTTGGTTGGTGATCTTCCAAAATTTAGGGAATACAATTTGATTCTTTTCAACTTTGGTCTGGAACGCTCGAGTGTAGCTGCATTTGGCGTTGTCGAGGGCATTTTTGCAGCAATTGCGGGCAGTTCTGAATGCTCTGAGGGCCGAACTACTTCACTCTTTGCGATAGATATTGAAGTACCGTTTTCGGTGAGTTATTGCTGCAGCGCATTCAAGGGTGAACCAAGGTTGGCTGTTTGGTTTTTGCTGGAGTTTCTTTTAAGATATAAAAATCTCCATTATGCACACATACAAACACACAGAGGCACACACACACGTGCGCACCCCCCCCACACACACACACACTTGTCTCTCTCGTCGTTTTCGTCATACGTTGTTACACCAATTCAGTTCCTAAAGCCAAACAGCCAGACTACCGGCTCACAAGCTTTAATTAGAATGGTGAAGGCTTGTGTAGAACCAGCCACACCTTTTATAAGAGCCGAATGCAGAGAATTGGTGCACATCGTTTGCCACAAGGTCACCAAACGATTCTCATCAGGTTTTAAATCCAGAGTCTGGAATATATATATATATATATATATATATATATATATATATATAATAAAAAGACTTAAACACTATTATTCCATGGTCATAATTTATTCCATTGGAATCGTAAGAACGATCCAATTCATCAGACCTACAGATTCAAAAAGAAAACGGAACAACGACTCCGGGAAAAATTGGTGAGAGTGTGTGTGATAGGGTGGGGGACCCGTGATCTATACAGAGGGGTAACAGACGAGAGAGACAGGGAGGTCCGAAGGTGGAGAGGGCATTAAAACCTAACAGAGGGAAGATTTAAAAAGCGGTTTCAGTGAGAAAAGGGTGCGTATTTTCAAAGATATACCGGAAGAGTGTACATTTCTTGGTGACACACACACCCCATAGGCGATAAAATCTCATACTCCCGCCCAGACCCCTACAACGCATACGTACACACACAATACACACACATCTATATCTATATCTATCTATCTATCTATATATATATATATATATATATATATATATATATATATATATATATATATATATATATATACCTCTGCACGCCTAGGACAGCTGGTTTCAAAACCAATCCTAAATTCGCTATAATGAGATAAAGGAAGGGTTTAGATAAGCTAACATTAGAAGGATTTTAGGATTCCCTGAAGTTAAGTGGAGACGGCGCTCGGAAACATATTGTCTAGCCGGGCCAAGTCATAAACCAACAATCTCTGCCCCCATAAATTTATCGGACTGGCCAAACGATTCTCGAGCGGCCTGTTTTCATCCCGCCCCCATCCCAAACAACCCAAACGAGACCGTTTGACCAACACAAGGAATTTTGGGGAAATCCCGCTGACAAGATAAAAGACTGATGAAAACTTACAGACAAAATTCCATTTTCACTCTTCGGACCTCCGGTTGATTATACATACCTGCGTACATCTACACCCATATACAGCTATATGTCTACATATATATCGAAATATGCACACACACACATAAATACATCTGCATATATATCTCTACCTACGTATCCATACGTTCATACATGCAGGTGTACACACACACACACACACACACATATTCATATACTTACCCACATACATATATATATACATATACTTATGCGTATACTTATATATACACGTCTACACACACACACGCATACACCCATATGAATGCACATATCCATTTCTATATTTAAACCAAATCAAAGGCCAATTAAAAAATATATAATATTCTAAAACCGCTGGGTGAGTAGCGTGTATTTATCTCTAATGTTAGAATGTATACCTAGGTGTCTAACTATTATAATGCTATCTGATTTTGCAAATCAGTTATTAGGGGATTGTTTACCTACCTAACCCCTCACACATGTATCACCACGTGAATAAAGAAAAGCCAAAATTACAAAAATTAGAAATACATGGCACATCGCATAAACATACACAATGATACATATAAGTAATGGTCATTACATGAATGAAGCATAAAAAGAAGAAAAAAATTTGGAATACATGGCGCCTCACATAACGATACACAATAATACAAACAAGTAATATTCAATACACAGAAAGTCATGCCCGATGTTACTGGGCTAAGGTAGAAGTGTCACACCCGACAACGTGTTACAAAACGGTGTTCATGTTTTGAACCGTTTTATGTGTCTACATTTGGAGAGGATCTCACTCCGAAGGTTTAACAGTTCATCCTGATTTTCATCTCTGATAATAAAGATCTTTTCGGCGATGCACAGATTACACCTATCACGTAAATTATTAGGTGTGCTAGCTCTTGACAAGTATGTCCATTCGAAAAGTGGGGTTAGACCCCTATCCACCAGATCCCAGTTGTGTTTGGATAGGGACGTTTGGTTTCTGAGGTATCTGTGTCTGAAGGAGTGCCTATGGCTGTATAGACGTTGCTTTCAATCACCAGCGGATATACCTATGTATCTTTTCTTTTCGTTTCTGTTTTCTTCGGGGAAGATAGTTGCCTCGTACACTACGTTTTTATACATGCACTTACCCCCGATTGGGCAAAGATATTTATTCCTACAACTGCAGGTGGGGTCACTCGTTTGAGTTACGTTATTGTGGTAGTTTTTAAGTATTCTACAATTATGGGAAGATATAATTTTCTCTATATTATTCACGCACGAGTAACTAATTTTCAGTGTTTTCCTATTAAAGATTTTATGTAATGGATGTTTATTGTGAAAGTGTTTATCTACTAATCTAAGGAAGAAATTACCTATATCAATTTTAGAGAGCTTGCAATATGGTGTGTTAAACCATATTACTTTCCTCTTTCTGTGTTTAGTTCTATTCTTAATATTTTGATTTGTTAGTTCTCTGTTAAATTTTAATTCTTGTCTAAAACCACTATTCCTGAGGGCCTGGTTGTATGTAAATTTATTCTCTTAAAAATTCTATGGTTAGAAGATAGCTTGTTTATTCTAGTATTCACGGTTTTGGGGATGTGTTCTATCACAGATTTAGGGTGGTTAGAGTGGATGTTGATATATAGGGGTGTCTGCTCCAGTTTATGGAAAGGTCTAAATGTATCATTTGATAGGTTAAGAGTAATGTCCAAAAAGTTAACAATTTTAAGGTTGGAGTATATTTCAATCTTAAGGCCTAGGTATTTGAAGGCTCTGACGACCTTCTTATGTAAGCTGGAAGGTAAGGGGCCATTACTACTAGGGACGAAGATCAGACCGTCATCTCTATAAAGCCTGACTTGGTTGAGGTTAACTATTCTACTTAGGGTATCTAGGATATATATGCCTACTACATTTGCAATTTGGGCGGAATCGAAAGCTCCCTACGTACATCGAAATTTTCGTTATACTTCTTCACACAATTAGGGTCATTGTATTTCAATATGGATCTTCTTGACGCCAAAATAATTTCTAGATCACTATCCGTTATTTCGGTATATCCCCTAGCAAAATTGAGGCTGTTGATTAGAAGCTCCTCCGAAATAGATGAGTATATATTACAATGAGTCATTCATACAAAAAGTAAATAAGTAACGTTAATGATATAAAATGATGAAATTCCTTCGCTAACAAAATTTTAAAATGCATTAACCTACTAATCACTCGATGAATATTTTGATCCCTGTTTTTAAAATAATAAACTTTCTTAAATATGCAAGTACTTTTGACTGTAGATTCAGTTATCTTCAGACATGGAATTTATTTTGTTTTGGGTAAAATTCAGGTAGCATCCAAGACGAAACAATATAATGCAAATTGAAATATATTTTGTTTTAAATGTGTTATTGATAACGGATACAAACTTGTGAACTTCTTGCTTTCTTAGGGTCAAATTCCGTGGTGATGCTCATCCACTGATATATATATATATATATATATATATATATATATATATATATATATATATATATATATATATATATGTTTGCTTAAAAATCCGCGAAAGTTCTTTATTAAGGATATTTTTTTCTCTATTTCGAACCATTTTTCCAATCTCTGACCATCGAGAATTTTACAGGTGGGCCCGTATATAGTCATATCATCGACATAGATGTTTACAAATAATCTGAAAATATTCTTAAGCAGATCATTTATGCAGATCAAAAACGGGGTTGGTCCAAGAAGTGATCTCTGGAACGCTTGAGTTGACCTCTAGGGCTCCGGATGACTGGCCATTGATATCTACGTTCTGTTAGGAAGGATTCGATGATTGACAATAACCTTCCTTTGTGCCATACCTTCCTGGTTTCAGTTTAAAAATTTGAATATTGTCCTATGTCTATGTATTTTCGGGTTTCATAAGCCATTATTAGTTTTATTTTATGATAATTTCCAATCTGCAGACAGAAATATTCAAAGCATGATAGATAGACATATATATATATATATATATATATATATATATATATATATATATATAAGGCTCAAACACTAATATTCCATGGT
>OZ038478.1:127599498-127651998 GCA_964036315.1 Acanthosepion esculentum | reverse complement strand
ATATATGTATTCTAAAAAATACACACACACACATATATATAATTCTAAAAAATAATGTGATATATGTATATATATATATATATGCATCCTAAAAAATACACACACACACAGACACATATATATATATATTATATATATATATAATTCTAAAAAATAATCTGATACATATATATATATGTATTCTAAAAATACACACACACACACAAACACACACACACACACACACACACACACACACACACACACACATATATATATATATATATATATATATATATATATATATTAGGAAATGGACAAAGTCCGACAATTATTTTAAGAAATTTTTATCTTTATACATTCTTTTTATAGACACAAATATTTAAGTAAATGCTCTGTTTTTTATAATAAACAGTATTAAACAACATTTGCCGGCCTGAATGTCCGAAAAATTTTCTATGAAAATAAATATTTGTGTCTATAAAAAGAATGTATAAACATAAAAATGTCTTAAAATATATATAAATAATTATAAAAAAATAATGTGATATATATATATATATATATATATATATATATATATATATATATATATATATAAGAATAATCAAAAAATGTGTTTACCTCATGTGTGGAATAGATCGATCTCTCTTTTGTAGATCAGTTTTAATAAATTTATATTACTAGGGTCCACGAATTTATTTTATCTTTACTGCACACATACGCACACGCACACCTACACACACACGCACACATACACACACACGCACACACATATATATATGTATATATATTACTTTAAAGCTTGTATCAAAAGGTACGTGTTTTGAAGTGTAGTTCCTTGTTCCTTTTTGAACAGTGAAATTAATATCCGATTCACTGTTACATTATCCGCACAGTACCTAACTGTAACAAAACAGCCGCTGGACTATTGTCCGGTTCACACTGCTCCCTGCTCTTTTTAACGTATATCCCTTATTTCCTGTTTAGCATTAGTTTTCCGGTTTCTTCAGAAGAGTCTACTTCGTCTCGATCCTTATAATGACTCCGCCTAAACTCTGAAATATTATTTACCATTTATTTATTTATTTATACTAAATATGAGTAGATCACCTATCGCCCGCCTCACGCTCCTTTCCTCCCTTTGGAACAGAAGTAGAATGTAGCTCGTGTTTTCTCCTTAGAATTGGGTTTCCGGTTCCTTTTAAAGTCTTGTCATTCTGTTTCGCTCCCAGTAGCACCATTTGTTTTAGTGGCATTATCGCCTTGCTTATGGTGAATTGATTAAAAAGAAACTCTCATTACATATAAATATTCGTTGGGTGGGGCTATGGACAAAGCGTGTGATAGTAGCAACAGTTAAGTTGACGACAATGATTTATGAGGGTTTGTGCTTAATTATGGATGGAGGGTGGTTTGAACTGGGGTGTACATACAAGGGATTACTATTAGGTTTTCTGTAAGGTGGGTATATGTTATTCATTAAGTTTAATGATTTGTCGAGAAAGTTTACCCTTTTCAATTTTGTGTTGACTGTAATTTTTAAAATTAGGTTTCTGAATTCTCTATATATTATCTTTTTAATTTTATCTATTTTAAAATTAGTGGAACTCCTCACTACCATGAGACCATCATCTCTGTATAGCCCGATGTCTTTAATATCTAAATCACGGGGTGCAGTTAAGTTGTGTAATATAAACAAACCGACATAAAGAATAAAAAAATCCACAATACCATATAAAAAAATAAAAAATAACATAGAAAATCTATTAGCAAATTAAATTAAAACAATAGGTTTAAAAATACAACCATTCATAATCTTAAAGCCCCTTTAAGAAATTATCAACAAAAAAAAACAAAAAACAACAAATAAATAAACACCAAAAGGTCCTGTAACTACAACATCAATCAATCAGTTTTAGCAGATACTAATAAAAAAAAAACAACGAAGCCTGATAAAATTAGCCATTGTAGCCAGACAAAAAAAAAACAACCTTACATGACTCTATTAAACTTGATATATAACAAACAACACTATTTTCATCAAAGCAGAGACCTCTTGATAACGAAAAACTAACTCAGATTACATCTCCATTTCAAAAGTATAAATGAGTAAAACATTTCGCTGATTACTTATTGGAAAAATCACTTGAGGATGAAACTGTCATTCAACAGTTATGGTTTAGTATTGAAATTAAAATTGAATACGGGTGACCAGCTTCAAAACATTGTAATTTTTGTGTACCGATGTATATATATATATATATATATATATATATATATATATATATATATATATATATATATATATATATATATGACTGATATATAAATGAAATTCAATTGTACCTCATTTAGATGGCCATTTCGCACCTAGAGAAATTTCTCTCCTCGAGAAATTCTCTCGATCCGGTCAATACCAATATATATATATATATATATATATATATATATATATATATATATATATATATATATATATATATATGCCATATTTAAATATTTATGGTGAAAAGTGCTCACTATTGAAGACAGACCTTTTCTTTTCAAGATGTAGACAGTGTGGGCATCGAAATCAACACCGCAGTTTGACTCTCAATTTCACGCCTCAACCATAATTTCATGCTTGATATTAATAGTTACTATGCAGTACTGATTTCTAGGTCCACAATCTATTTATGCATCTATTGATGAGGGAGTGTCAAATGGCTCTCGGCCTCACCCCTTTTAAAAATCTGATTAAATATCAGATTATGTGTGCGAAAAGTTTTTTGGTCTAGGTCAAGAAATGATCAGCTACCTATATTCAGTAAGAAAACAATAAATATATTTTATAAATACAGACAAACCTCTCATCAAGTGACTAATAAAGGGTTTGCGTGGTCCGTTAAAGTCGATTGTCCGTAGATGGAAAGGGATTATTCTTGAGTTATAAAACCACCATAGTAGCTACCAGTAGTTATGATCATAATGTAAATACTATAAACATGTATATATGGCATAAATAAATATATACTTAATATAGATATATTAATCAAAATAATAAGAAAAATAATAGATTTCTCACCGTTACTTTCTCATGCACGTACTAATGCATCGTACTTTATATACTGTACACCCGTCTTTGTTTACAATTGAAAGGGCCGCCACTGCCACCAAGCGCTGACTTTGAGAACTAATACGACTCGTTCCGCTAAGCCCGCAAATTTTGAAATACATCGTTGACGATTTGGAAGTTTTTTGTTTTTTTTCCTGGAGATTCGTTTTTTTTTTATTTTGCCTCCCCGTTGCATTTGAAGTTCGTTGATGGGGGGTCCGTAGATGAGAGGTTTGTCTGTAATGATAAATTGTGAAAAACAGAAAAAAATGGGTTCCTCAATTGAACCACCTTGATGCAGTCTCGAAACATTGAGATCGCGTAATTCTCGTTTATGTATATCGTCGGTGTCTGCGTTGTCAAGATCAGGTAATTATCATTCATGCCCGTCTACGGTAACGGCCTTCAACGACTTGTTGATATTGTGGACACGACGATCCAGTCATAATAGCCCAATGGATTCAAATAAGAAGAAACGGAATATTACCACTGTGGCTAAAATGACCGTGAAAATTATCTGCTAGATACTCACAAATCCTATAAACTATACGAGCGTGGAAGAGAGTCCGGAAGGTACAAAGAAAGGTCGTTGAGGATGGAGGTGGAGGTATTCAGACCTGTCACAGAGGACGTGAACTTTGGGTGCCTTTGCAGAGTACGCATCGGGAACTCCTATTGTTCTTCCTGCTAACCTGGTCAAGAAGATCCCTATCTCCTGTAACAGAGAGATTTTGGGAAAAACACACAAACACACACACTTATTTTTTTATTGAAATTGGAGTGAATCTAGGTAGCGAAATTAGATCAGAACAATTTTGTTTACTGATGGAAATTTTGTTTACTGATCTCGCCCATTTGGAATTGGGTCATTACAAAGACAATGAAAATGATCGGAATAATTTTTATCGGTTAAAATTTGAAATAGAGCTTACTAAGGCTATGAAGAACATGGTTTGGGGTTGAGGGCAGCACTCGTGATAATCGCGTACGGACCAACAGTCGATTTGTGATAAGCCAGGTTTATCTATATAAAGCGCACAAAAATCTGTTGACAGAGTGGTTGGATCGTCTGCCGTCGGATGCAGTCGAGCTGGGCGGAGAGAGGTCGGAGATTGAAAGCGACGCCAGAGATTGGAACCAAACGCACGCTAACATATTTTGTTGATATAAGTACGAAGAAGCGAATTACTCCTCCAACAATCTAAGACTGCTACTTCTACTATTATTTCTACCACTGGAAACGGAAACATCGAACAAACTACAATAATCAAAAGGTTATTTTGGGGCTCTTCTGTCGTTGAGTGGAGTCGAGCTGGGTCGAGAGGTATCGGAGACTGGAAGTGACGTCAGGTATTGGAACAAAACCCCCGCTAACATGTACTGTTAATATAAGTACCTATGCTTCTTCTATCACGAAGATAACTACTAATGTTACTACCGCCGAGGAGGAACACAACTATAAACTTCTAGCCGTGCACAGAAATCTTTATCTCTCCATCGCAAGAGTCGTATATCGTTCTGAGACGATTTCCCAACAAGCTAATCACAAACCACTCTATCTCTCTGTCTAGAATCCAGTGTATGAGTTTTTACGTCAATTATTTTCTTTTCTGTAACCCGTTTCTTTTCTATACTATTCTTTTCTGCTATATAAAAGGTATTAACAATTCAACCATTGAATAGTTGTTTGTCCGGCTTTCTGCAGACATATATATATATTTTTTGTGCATTCTAAATTTCTTAGCACAGACTCTCCAGCCGTGTCTACATCTTCAGTCGACCGTAAATGGATGAACATCACTTCTGCTTTCTGGATCAAACCAAACACAACGTGGGCAGGAAGCAGGATTAAACCAGTGGAGCGATCGAATGATCTACGGATACTCAGAGGACCTACGGTCACTCCCTTAAGTTCGGTTAAGACCGAGTAGACAGCTCAACCCAGAGAGTAAGACGTCGGTGGTTGAGGGGCTGGGGAGAAAGTGTTAGACTGGTGGCTGTGACTCGGATAGACCCGTGGGAATTAGCACGGCCGTCTGAAAGAGGAGAGAAGGTTGCATTTGTTTTGTCCAGTCGGGACCAAGTAAGACCAGAAAGGACTCTAGTCTTCGGACTATATTGGTCTAAAAGGGACATAAGGAAGGAAAGAGAAGGAAGCAAAAGAAGGAGGAAAAAGAAACAAAACACGGATCTGCCAGTAATATTGTTGATCTTGTTTTGACCTTGTCGGCTTCGCACGCAGTTGAAGCGTCACCACTGTGTTAAGTACTTTTTCATTTCGTTCTGTCGTTGAAAGTGATAGTTGACAAGACACTAGGTTGAGCGTAGCAGGATCAGACGCCACAGATGACCTTGGGGGCGTGGGAGACCCCGAAATATCGATGGGTTTCAGGTGGCTGATAGGTAGCATGAACTAACCTACTTATAAAGGAAACCCTGCGGACATGCACGAATGGATTCTGTCAATTCAGAAGAAGCAGGTGATCTATGGCCTCTCGGATCAAGAAATGGTACTCCTAGCTTACGACGCCGCAGCAGGGCAGGTGTCAAAATTCATAGGATGGGGGGTACAGAGGTACAGTTTTTTCCAGGTTTTCAGATAAAACGCTTAGCCATCTTGGCACCATTTTTCGTAAGAATCACTGAAAAACCCTGTTAAGCTAAAACGAATGTAGGTTAAATTTTGTTGTTGTCAGACCCACTGTCTTCCAAACTGAGCAATCGTGAGAGGAAAAAGATCATTCAGACCTTCAGTAATTGTACCAACATTCATATTCTGGCTTCCATCTTCAAATCCATTCAAGATCCACCCAGAGAATTGTGAATAAGTTTTTAAAAGAGGGAACAGTAGAGAGGAAAACAGGATCAGAAAATCACAACAGAAAGGGGGATCATCATTTCAACTTAGAGCTAAAGAGATCAATTAGAAAAGATCCAACTCAATTCATGAGACATTTGGCACGTGAGAGAGGAGTTTCGGTTATGAGAGTTGTTATGGTCCAATATCCTCGTCGCCACTGTTATAGTCCAAGGTTAGGACCAAAGAAGAACAACACGAACACTAGAGTAGGAATAACAAAGATATATTAAACAGAATAATAATAATACAAAATGTTGAAGGTGTTAGTATGACTGTCAATCTGGTTTGGAGTTAACTACTATTGCTCGACTCGATTCCGTCTCGTGCCTCTTGAGAGGCGCAGTATTTACAGTGTCAGGAAGAGTTCATTGTCGTTATAGGTAATGTCCCATACCCCCTCCAAAAGCTTTTACCTCGTAGGCGTCTTTAATATTTTTCCTCTTCGGATTAATCATCAAAGGCTTTGTAAATCTTCATTTTCTACTCGATTCCCGAGGTTCTGATATTGCTTGAGGCCTTTGCATATCGAATGTGTCAAAAATTGTGTCCATCACTTCTTCCTCTTCCTGAGGTAGACCGTTAGAATCCTCTAACAGCCTCTTTCTCATTTGATTTAAATGGCTTTTTATGCGAAAACTTCGGACCCTGAATTATGTAAATGACGTTCCCGATTCGTTTCTCTATTGTACCTTGCTCCCAGTAGGGTTAACTTTTCTTTTTTGGTACAAACGACGTTGGTGATTGTTTTGTCTGTTTTGGCAGTAATTTGTCGAATACCGATCTAATTTTTCGCGCGAACATTACTTCCGCGGGTGATAATGCAGATGACGTAGTACTTTTCGGTGTAATTCTATATATTTGCAAGAATTGTTGTAAAGCCTTTTCTGTTGGTACGTCATAAGCTTTCCTTTGTGCTCTTTTTAGTGTATCTACAAACCTCTCCGCTTGCCCGTTTGATCTTGGGTGATATGGCGGGGATTTGATGTGTTTCGCCTGAAAAGTTTCACAAAATTCGTGAAAATCTGCAAATGTAAATTGTGTCCCATTATCGGTGACTAGACAATCAACCACTCCGAAACGAGCAAACAGCGTGCGAAGGTAATTTATTGTAGTCTCAGAAGTAGGTTTTCTCCAACGAAATACTTCCAATGGCTCCGTTTTCTTTGGTATTAGTCTCGAAAGACCATCTGCATGCCCGATTTTGTTTGATGGAAGATACTCCAATTTAAAGTTATAGTTTAATAAAAACGTCCCCCATCTTAGCAATCTATTAGCAGTGTAGACAGGTAGACCTTTCTTTGATCCAAATATTGTCAAGAAAAGGCTTGTGGTCCGTCTGTAAGGTGAAAAATCTACCGTAAATATATCTGTGGAATCTTGTAACCGCAAAAATAATTCCAGAGCGTTTCTTTTTCGATTAGCCAGTAATTTTGTTCGGCTGGTAGCAACGTTCTTGACGCATGCGCGATGGGTTTTAGTGTCCCATCCGGCATTTTATGAAGTAAACATGCCCCAAGACCATAGGCATTCGCGTCACTCGCGACTATTATTTCGAATTTTGGGTCATAATGCGCTAAAAATAAATCTACTCTTAGAGTCTTAATGATTTTGTCGAAAGTTTTCTGACATTCATGTAACCATTCCCAAACTTTTTCCTTCTTCAACAGTTCGTTTAGGGGTGCGCGTAATTTGTGCATGTTAGGAATAAATACTTGATAATAATTTACTACGCCCAAGAAGCTTTGTAATTCGGCTAATTTTTTTAGAGCCGACATTTCTTTTTATTGCCGCGGCTCTTTCAGGGTCTGGTCTTCTTCCTTCTTCGTCAATAATATGGCCCAGATATTTTACCTCCTTCATAAAGAAGTCACATTTATTTTCCTTTACCTTAAAACCGTTGTTTTGTATCCGCCTGTAAACCTCTTGAACCTGTTCCCAGTGTTGTTCAATATTTTTGCTATTTATCAGGATGTCATCAATGTATGCGATGGTGAAATCCTAGCATAGTGTCCATTATTTGCTGAAATATCACCGGCGCGACCTTAATCCTAATGGCAATCTTTGGAACTTATATAACCCTTTATGTGTGTTTATGTACAACAACCTCAAGCTTTCCTTATCTACTGGTACTTGTAGGTATGCCTCGCTCAAGTCTATCTTTGAGAACATTTTTCTCCGTTCAATTTTGTGAAAACTTCCTCTGAACTAGGGAGAGGATAGTGATAATCCTTAATCGCTGCATTCAATCTTGTCGCGAAATCAGAGCATACTCGTATCTCACCCGATTTCTTTTTCACGTAAAACGTAGGTGCAGCCCATTGACTATATTCCACCTTTGTCAATATACCGGTTTTCACGTGTCTATCCAACTCTTGGTCTATTTTTCTAATGCTGCGAAAGGTATTTTTCTTTACTTCTTAGTAGGAATAACAAAGATATATTAAACAGAATAATAATAATACAAGATTTTGAAGGTGTTAGTATGACTGTCAGTCTGGTTTGGAGTGAACTACTATTGGCTCGACTCGATTCCGTCTCGTCCCTCTTGAGAGGTGCAGTATTTATAGTGTCAGGAAGAGTTCACTGTCGTTATAAGCTATGCCCCATAACATGAGTCTAAAGAGCAGTGGAAAAAAGACTTGAAAAAAGACTTGAAAATCTGTGAGGCACCTTGTTATTTCAGGACAGAAAGTTGAAAGTTAGAGGGCGAACATCATATTGAATAAGTTGGAAAATGATCCGGGAATAATATATATATGAACATTATATCAAGCCTTCATAAGCTTCCGTTACTTAGCTATGATTAATGATGAACACGTCATTTTCGTTTATGCTCGATTTCATCACGATTTTTCTCTTAAGCTTAAGGAGTAATTGTACATTCTCAGAGTCCAATAGTGTTATAAAAACCTAGGAGAATTCTAGTAAGAGATATTTAATCATTTCTAAGATACAACGGTTCAAAGCTTAATCTAACAATGGAGCAATTTTACTGTTACACGATTTGGACAATTTTGCTGTTACACCCGATATATATGATATAAAAATCTTTATAGTAGATTGATAGTGGGTAACCTAATGGCAAAATGGGAAAAATATTCCTGCGAATTTCTACAAATATATCCTTTGCTAACAAAAGGTACTGCTGTTATAATGTGTGATATTTAAATTTATGGCAATAACAATGGAATTAAAAAGCGATAGAAAACTGAAGGAAGTCGGCTCTGTTGTGCTGTTAGATGCACCAGATGTTAAACTTTAAAAAAATGATAAAGCTAAAGTATTTCTCGATGCAGAATTCTTATATATTCTCCCCTCTTCGACATATAACAGTCCATCGATAAAATGCGTAATGGCGGATTTTTTTTTTTTTTTTCCATTCTGTCATTCGATTAGACGCGATGTGTTTTAATGCTGATCACGTGAACAGCGGCTAGAAAAAACAACTATGAAACTGAAAAGTATGTGTTTATTCTTTCTTTTTCTTTTTCTTTTATCTAACGGGTCTCTCCAGGACAAAGGCGATCATGACTCTCACACATCCTTTATAACTTCAAACATTGCTTCCCCGCTTACTATCCCTCCCTTTCCATATTCTTCAATCCATTTATACAACCTTAGATGTGGCACAAAAACAGAAACGGAGAACCCAATGAGGATCGAACTCACTACTCAGTCTTTGCTACCCATTAAGCCACTTCGAAGTACACAAGCTAGTTAAGTATGTTACTTATTCTTTCCTTCTCCCACTTTTACCTTCAGTATTCTCTGTGAGTTTTAAATTCTCCAAGCCTTATTTTCTAATTATATGCCTCCGAAATTTAAACTCCCTTTCTGATCCTAAGCAAAAAAGTTCTTTTGGTTCCCATTTCACTTAAAATTTCCCTATTGCTCACATGTTCTGACCATGGTATTCTCGGGTCATTGTGAAGAATCACATTTGTTTTGCTTTAAGTCTGCTTTTAAGTCTTCTCTTCATGTCAGTACATTGGGCATTAAAGAAAAGGTATTGGCAGAGGTCAAGAACTATTACAAGTTTTACTGATTATGAATGACATATATATATATATATATATATATATATATATATATATATATATATTAAGACATTTTTATGTTTATACATACTTTTTATAGATACAAATATTTAAGTAAATGCACTATTTATAATAAACCGTATTAACAACATATACCGGTCTGAATATCCGAGAAATTGTCATAGAAAATATACGTCCTCCGACAGGAATCGAACATGTATCCTATACAGAAACGTCATATAGCCTGACGTGCTTTGACAGGTTCGATTTGTATATTTGTATCTATAAAAAAAGAATGTATAAACATAAAAAATGTCTTAAAATAATTGTCGGACTTTGTCCATTTCATAATATATATATATATATATATATATGTGTGTGTGTGTGTGTGTGTGTGTGTGTGTGTGTGTGTGTGTGTGTGTGTGTAATAGCTTATAGTGAGTGCTGATGGTTATAAAACATGGTTTCATGTAAAATCTCAATGATAATGTCCTTCCTGACAGTAGATGTTAATGGCTAGTCCGCCGGGGACCAAACAATCAGCGGAGACGTTTTCCCTCAGAATCTATTTCTCGGACCAACCCTCTTTTTACTTTGCATAAATGTTCTGCCTAACAATATACCCAGATCCCCGAAAACCAAATTAGTTACATTCCATCATTGGCAATCGAACCCCGAACTATTGGGCATTAGCCTCATCCCTGTGCTTATGTGGAAATCGGACATACGATCCATCGCTAGAGAAGCAGGAAAAAATATTCGGCTCCCTGTACCGCGGCAGTAAGTATCTGACACCACGTCGTATGCTCTACCTATACAGGCCAGATCAAACCGAAAATGGAGTACTGTTATCATAGTTAGGCGGGAGCTGCGCAGTCCTCACTCTCCAGTCTCGATAGAGTCCAAAAGCGTCTGTCTCATAATCCTTGTGGAGGAAAGATAATTTTCCAGCCTCCAACCTCTAACTCACAGGTGGGATGTGGCAATAGTCTCACTGCTCTGTTGCTACTTCCATGGAAAGTGCTCGTTATATTCTTCTCCTATCCGCATAAATTGCCTCTTATTGTAACCCTCTACCCCGAGTGGACCTGGACCATGTACAAGGGTAAACCTCATTATAAAAAAATATATATACAACTTAGTGTTATACCAAACAGTGATAAACAAAATGTATATTTATTATAATTATTAGTATATGTATATGTGTATCAGTGCGTGTATTTAGGCAGCATATCGTAATTTCTCGAAAATAATACGCATCCATAAATAATAAACACCCCAACAAACGATCCAACAATTAAGAAATATATCTTTCCCTGTGTATAATACGCATCTATAAATTTTGTCATAAAAAACAAGAAGAAATAATTACGAAGACATTTTATCGACCTTACCATCTATTTCTATAATACTCAAAATGTGTGTGTGTGTGTGTATGTGTGTGTGTGTGTGTGTGTGTGTGTGTGATCGGATGTTATTTATGCGTTTCCACAGTTTTCATCTGATTTCGATGAAATTTTTTGTTCGATAGATAATTCTTCGATGCCAGTTTTGAGTCCAAATTAGTTGGCAACAATGGCTCTCCATTATTTCCTGTCCATTATAAAATGTAAACAAATGACGTCACACATTATGAAATGGACAAAGTCCGACAATTATTTTAAGACCTTTTTGGCCAGGGATACCATACGGCGACTTGGCTTGGTGACACCTTACTAGTGCCAACAGATTACCAATTCTTCCATTCCTTGGACAATCACCTTCGCTGGATATCCTTTGAAAATGAGGCAGACGTCCGGCAGGCACTCCCAGACTTCTTTGCGTCCAAGACTTTTACTGCTAGGGCACTGCGCACCTGGAGGTACGTTGGCAAATATTTCCGGATGCTGATTACTTTGAGGACTGGCCGTATGTAAAAATTTGTTGTATACTTTTTTTCTAATAAATCAAAAACGGCATGGACGTTTTTGGTTACTTTACAAGTGAATTTTTTTCCAGGCAAACTAACATCTGACTGTTTAAAAAGACTTAAAAATAACTAGTAACGGCTTCTCTTAAAAATGGACAGAATTTGGCATCATGATGTTATCAAGTACCAACAGAAAAAGAGTTTCGGCTCCAACGATATACTTGTTGACATGGTTGCTATATTAGGGGACGAAGCTCCAACTCCATGAACAGTGCAAAAGTAGGTAGCTAAATTTAGTAGGGAAAGGGGGGGGGTCTTGAAAATGACCCAACGTCTGGAAGTGCAGCAGCTGCCACCACTAAGAAAAACATTGATCGTGTTCAGCACATGGATGACAGGCGATTGGCTAAAAATCAAATAGCCAATGCTATCGAAAACTAATCTAAAACGACTATATAAATCCCGTGAGAGAGTTGAGAATATTCTGCACAATGAACTTGGCATGACGAAGGTCACTGCTCGGTGGGTGAGATGTCTTCTGACACCTGATCAAAAGTGTACATGATCCCATCACGTGAAAATCAGACATTGTCTGTGGCAGATCCTACTCGTTTCTTTGAACATTTCCTAAACCAGAACGAGTCTTGGGTTCATAATTTAGAGGCAAAGAAACAATCTATGTAGTGGAAAGACCTCTCCACACCAGCTCCACAGAAGGCCAAGTTCGTTTTATCTACAGGAAGGGTGACGGCCTCAGTTTTTTGGAGGACATTTGCTTACCTGGAGTGTGATGGGTTTGGCTATGTGTTGTAACCTAGGAAAGGTTATTGAATGAGAAATAACCAAAACGGAGGTTGGAAACGAAATGGTAATTTTATCACATCAACAAAATACAATAATCGCCAGCGGCATGAAGTAGGTAAACCACTGCTAGTGGTGGACTACTTAGACAGCATATTTCCCCCACTTACAATAGTTTACAACGTATTTCTGAGGATTGGGACATACCTCTAAGTGTTCATATGTACGGTATATAACACTATGCCAACGTGCCCAAGATACGCTACACTTAAATGAATACCTCTCTAGCTTTCAATCCAGATATTCTGAGGTAACTGGTCTGGTGTTCAGCTCCGCAGCGACCCTTCGACCACACATGACCATGGGACTGATAATGATTATAATGATGCTACCTAGCTTCAAAATAAACAAAGATGTGGCTTAGATGATCTGCAGTGAGCAGTTGTCCCGAAAATATTCTTGTAAACCATGAGTCTTATAGACTGGAATTTGTGTATAAGAATGATTTTAAAACCGGAAGTTAACATAGACATTTTAAAGATGTAATGTCTTTTTTCTTTTTTTTTACATTTTACTACTGTCTTGTCTTTTCTAGATATTGAACATTCAATTTAATCCGATCAAAGTTTCAAACAATTTTGATCCCATTTTTGTTTCCAGTTTCAGGTCCTGTAGTCCAACTTTATTTATTGATGGATTATCAATCCTCAGTACTTGGCAATTGAATATATGATGGTGAAATCAGAAAGAAAACCGAAGAAACAATTACAAATATTATTAAATGAAAGCAAGAAGAAAAACACTAAACATTAACTTAAAGAAAGAATATATAGTTGTGAGCAAATGATTCAGACCAATTTTACATATCTGGGATATCAAATCATTAGGGTTGGAATTTTAAAAATCTGAATTGTGACAACGGAAAGTGTGACACAGAAATCCAAAGGCATCTACAAATATCCAAAGATGCCTTTCAGAACTAGAGCAAAGTATTAAGGGATCGGAAAATGTTCGTAAAAACAAATGGAAGATTAACGAACTTTTGTGTTGAAGTAAATATTGGACGATGAAAAAAACTTGAATTGATAAAAATCTGGTTCTACCGACGCTAACCAAGAATACCATGAACAGGGCATTTGAGTAATGAGGAAGTTTTTTGTGAAAATCAGAATGACAAAGAAACTGCTGCTAACAATCACGAGGCAGCTGAAAGTTACACATCATGAGGGTGACGCACACCTTGAGAAAAAAATTCCTGGAGAATTTAACACTGACATACTTAAGGGAAGAGAAGAAGGTGAAAAAAAAAACAAGGAGTACCCTACTTGGCGTGCATTTTAAAAATGGATGGAGAACCATAGGCAAAAAAGAGTAAAAGTTGCTTCGAACAACAACAGATAAGAAATTGTGGAAATCCATGATTAACCACGTCCTGGTTAAATGGCAAATACAATCTGACTCTCAAAAAAGAAAAGGATAAAATCACTGGGTCCACTTTCTTAAAAAATAAAAGCACAAACGCAAAGACTTCATATAAAAAATAAATGTATATGTGTTTCAGCAATAGAAATCTTAAATTAATTTACATTAATTACACTCAAGCTATTGCTCTTAACTTTGTTGTTATTATCACAACGTTTCAACCGTTCTCCTTTCTGGCCTTCATCAGGTGCTTGTCTATCCGCTTAACCTGCAGGGAATTTCGAACGTCTAGTTATTTCTTATATAGTGAGTTCACTCCTTGTTTCGGGCAGAGCGTACTTAGACTAGAAACAAATACTTAAGCAGTACTAAATAAGACCTAGACAAGATATCCCTAGATATGATCAGTGGAACGAAAACGACTTACCCTCGTACATTGAATAAGGGGTTCAGTTCGAAATTTCCTGAAGGCTAACTGTATTGACCAGCACCTGATGATGGCCGGAGGGTGTAACTGTCGAAACGTTGTGGTAATAAGACGAGGACAATGTTCCGAATGTAAATAACGCAAATAATCATAAATCCTCATTCCAGAAATTCAAACAGAAATCTTACATTTATCTACCTAGAATTCATTGCATGGCATAACCGGAAGCAATACAATATCTGATCAAATAGTATCGGGAATGTTGCTATGGTAACGGAGTTAAAGTACGCCCAGTGAAGCTGTTTGGCCAGAGTTATAACGTTCTCACTCACTTTCATTGTTTATAGCAGTGCTTGGAAGGAAAGTGTGTAGAGTGTGGTTGTCTCACTACACCACAGAGTTTCCATCAGTTACCATGACTTGTGCAGTTTGGGGCCAAGCTTAACATTCCCCGGATCCTATAACCACAATATACCCCAGAGTTCGCCCCTTGCGACTTTTGTCTTCTTTCTAAAAATCAAATCCCACTTGAAAGGAAGAAGATTTCAAGAGGTCGAAGAAATCCAAGAGAATGCGATGGGATAGATTCTCCATATCCCCAAAAGGAATTTCAGGAATGCTTCCATCAATGGAAAATACGAAGGATAAAGGCTTCAGAATGGGACTACTTCGAAGGAGATTAAATGTCGAATTGATATATGTTTTCTTTTTATAGCACCAGTACGGATACTTTTTGATCAGACCTCATATATTAAAAATCGCATGCCTATGCATGTTTCAGTTTAAAAGATTCCCCCTTGCGTGAACAACTCCGATATATAAATTGACAAAACTTCTCATCATTCGTTTGCGAATTGGAAAATGTCGGAGCTGATATCAATGAACTATTAATCCCAGCTAGTTTACCCATGCAAAGAGTATGTGAATTTTGCAACCCACTTTTGATATATTCAATTATTCGCAGTACCTTCCCCATAAACTTCCCAGTTCTTTCTTTGTATTTGAATTAGATTTTCTATTCATTTCTTCAAATAAAGAAAGCATAATACGACAAAAAAATGTTGCTAAATTTGTTTTATCTTCAATCAAATTATGCCAATTTTAAAATGTTGTAAAAGTGCATGCTGACATGACAGTCGCTGCAATATCTCTCTGTCCAAGAAGTATCCCGCAATTTATGTCTGAATAGAGGGGAAAATTACCCGATTCTCCCGCACCCCTTCACTTTCCAGTGGGTTCGCAAAAGCATCACAATAACCCAATGCTCATCTATTTATATCAGCGGTGAAGAGTTGTGCCAGATTTGTAATATCTAGGGACAGTTTACATCGGCTTTAATGTGTTAAGATAGCTAAAGACCTTCCTCTTCAGATCAATAGGGAGGTACTGCTTTTGAGTTGGAATATCCAGAGACAATGCATATCTGTTTTGTGCCCAGTTCTGTCCTAAAAAGCAAAACATGTGACATAAATCCCAAAGTGCATCGGAAGAGAAAAAACTTAAAGACTGCCATGTAATATCAATCCTCCCCTTCAGCAGTGAACGCTGGACAATCTCCTCGCGGATGAAGAGGAGCCTGAAGCAACAGAGATGTGTTTCTATATAGAAGGATGCTGAGCATGCCACGGACTGAAGTAAGAAGAACGTTTTAAAGAAAATGGAAGCAACATGATAAAAACAAAGATGAGGACAATAAATAATGTAAATAATCATAAATTCTCATTCCAGAAATGCAAATAGAAATCTTACATTTAGTTACATAGAATTCATTACACAGCATAACGGTAGGTAATACATTGAAAACCACACACCTATGCATGTTTTAGTTTAAAAGATTCTCACTTGCGTGGAAACATACATGTATATATCCATGCAAAACGGAACAACTTTGATATACAAATCGACGAAATTTATCATTCGTTTGCTTCTTGGAAAATGTCGAAGATGATAGCAAGGGATGATTCCAACATTTTTCCAAGCAGGTGCCGCGGACGTAAATATAAAACGTCTGGCAGTGGCCATGGCATCAAGTAGTTCGTCTATTGTGTTCTGATGGCTAGTAAAAAAAAACGGAAAAGAAAGTGATGAAGAGCCGGAGGTTGAGGGGGCACCGATTGGCATAAGTGCGGCTGATTTGTAGAACGTGATGGTGGAGGTGGAAGTGGATGTAGAGTTGGAGGTGGTGGCGGGTGTAGCTGGTAATTATTCTGTGAGGCGGACAGTGGAACTAAGGTTGTTTTAGCGGGAGGGGAAAAGCTACGAAAGGTTCGGATAAAACCGGACATAGACATCTGCGAGAGTCAGACAACGGTGAGGGAAATTTTTCTTTATTTCTTTTCATTTTTTTTTACAGGCAACAACATCTGTTGGGTGAGAAGGAATAAAAAAGAGAAAACGTGGAAACGTGAACGTAACGATATAGGGAGAAGAAACGAAGGACTATTGAAAGACAGAAAAAAAAGACGAAAACTAAGGAAGAAATAAAAGGCTTATTGGAAAACAAAAAGAGACCTCAAGAGTAAGAACTTAGAAAAAGAAATTAGGCATAAAAAAGAAAAAATATGAATGAAAAAAGAAAAAGAAGTTGGAAAGAAACTTGAAATAATCGAAATGAAAATCAAAAGAAAGAAAGAAAGAAAGAAGGAAAGAAAGAAAAAAAAGAAAGAAAGAAAGAAAAGACGAACACTATGTAGTAAATAAAAGGCAAATTAAAAACGAAAGGAGAACACAAGAGGAAGAACTTAGAAAAAGAAATTAACCAGAGAAAAGAAAAAATACGAATGAAAAACGAAAAAGATGGAAAGAAAATTGAAATAATCGAAATGAAAAACAAAAGGAAGAAAGAAAGAAAGAAAGAAAGACGAACACTAAGTAGTAAATACAAGGCAAAAGAAAAACGAAAGAACACAAGAAGAAGAACTTAACAATAGAAATTAAGCAGAGAAAAGAAAACATAAGAATGAAAAAAGAAAAAGATGGAAAGATAATTGAAATAATCGAAATGAAAAACAAAAGGAAGAATGAAAATAGACAGAAAGAGAGAAAAGACGAACAATAAGGAGGAAATAAAGGCGAATGAAATAGCAAAAGTGAACTCAAGAGGAAGAAAAATACGAAAGAAAAAAGAAAACGATGTTGGAAAGAAAATTGAAATAATCGAAATGAAAAACAAAAGAAAGAAAGAAAGAAAGAAAGAAAGAAAAGACGAACACTAGGTAGTAAATAAAAGGCAAATGAAAAACAAAAGGAGAACTCAAGAAGAAGAACTTTGCAAAAGAAATTAAGCAGACAAAAGAAAAAATACGAATGAAAAAAGAAAAAAGTGGGAAACAAAATTGAAGTAATCGAAATGAAAAACAAAAAATGAAGGAAAGAAAAAAAAGACGAACAATAAGTAGTAAATAAAAGGCAAATGAAAAACGAAAGGAGAAGTCAAGTGGAAGAACTTTGCAAAAGAAATTAAGCAGAGAAAAGAAAAATTACGAATGAAACAAGAAAAAGAAGTTGGAAACAAAATTGAAATAATCGAAATGAAAAACAAAAAAAAGAAAGAAAGAAAGAAAAGACGAACAATAAGTAGTAAATAAAAGGCAAACGAAAAACGAATGGAGAAGTCAAGTGGAAGAACTTTGCAAAAGAAATTAAGCAGAGAAAAGAAAAAATACGAATGTAAAAAGAAAAAGAAGTTGGAGACAAAATTGAAATATTAGAACCAACTTCTGCAGCGTTGAGTCTTTCCTCATTGCAAAGTGCCCGGATATACTGGCCCTGTGTGAGACCAATCTTGACTACTCTATCCCTTCCTCTGATCTCTCGATCCCTGGATACCTTCCTCTCCTCAGAAAAGTCTCCCTAACCCACATGCATGGCCTTGGTGTCTACGTCAAAGACCATCTCCCTCTGGCTAGAGAATCATTTCTGACAGCATAGATAGGGCCCTCTCTGTCCATCCATACGCTCACATATTTGTGTTTGGCGATTTTAACGCCCATCACAACCAGTGGCTAAAGAACGCTACTACCGACCTCGCAGGCATACATACTCTCAACTTTTCAATCTCTCAATCCCTCACCCACATAATCGATTTCCCCACGCGTTTTGCCTACAACCATGACTGTAAGGCTTCACTCCTCGACCTGTGTTTTACCTCCATCCCTGAGTCTTGTAGTGCCACGCAGCTCTGTCCTATCGGTAACTCCGATCATGCTGTCGTGTCTGTTAGCATCTCCTTCAGCCCCACCCCCTGCAAAGAGCCTCCTACCACCAGAACCACATTCTGCTACCAACGGGCTGACTGGGACTCGTTTCGTGACTTCCTCCCCGATGTCCCCTGGGATGCTATATTTAAGCTCCCCACTCATGATTGTGCTTCTGAGTTCTCTTCCTGGATTAAAGCCGGTATCGAAGCTTTCATCCCCTCCAGGTAATTCAAGGTCAAACCGCGCTCCTCCCCCTGGTTCACAGCTGCTTGCTCAGCCGCCATTGCCCATAGGAACCACTTCTTCCACCGTTTTCGTAGTGATATGTCCGACTCCAACAGACGTATATTTATCTTTGCCCGCAACGAGTGTAAGCGTACCCTCGACGATGCCAAGTCACTATTTGCTGCTCGGATGAAGGAACGTATTGCATCCCGCAAATTTGGCTCCAAAGACTATTGGCGCCTCTGCAAGAGCGTTCTGAATAATAACAAACCCTCCATTCCTCCCCTGTTCAATCAGTTTGAGGTCCTGACCACCTCTGCCGACAAGGCCGAATGCTTCGCTCGGAAGTTTTCTTCCAGTTCTACGCTTGACTCTTCAGGGGTACCCTTGCCCGATTTCCCTCCCAGAACTGAGGCCCTTCTGGACGGCTTGCACATAACCCCGTCGTCGGTATTGGGCATTATTTCTAACTTAGATCACCACAAGGCTACCTGTGGTGACGGAATACCAGCCATTGTCCTGAAGAAATGCGCACCTGAACTGGCGCCTGCCCTCTCTAAATTGTACAACCGCTGCCTCAAGGAGTCCTGTTTTCCTGAGTGTTGGAAGTCCTCAACCATTGTTCCTGTCTTTAAGAACTCTGGCGACCCCTCCGACCCTTCCAATTACCGTCCTATCAGTCTCCTACCCCTCTTCGGCAAAGTCTTCGAGGCCATTATCAACGCCGAAGTGATTAATCACCTGATATCCCACGATCTGCTCTCAGATAAGCAGTATGGTTTCCGCTTTGCCCGATCTACTGCCGATGTGCTTACGGCCATCACTGAATTTGTCTACCAAGCTATCCATAATAACGGCGAAGCTCGTGCCGTGGCCCTTGACATCTTCAAAGCATGCCGGCCTCCTTCGCAAGCTCCAGGGTTATGGTATCACAGGTCGATTGTTTGACCTAATACAATCATTTCTGTCAAACCGGGATTTGAAGGTTGTTTTCAGTGGATTCATCTCCAGCTCCTATCCCACTAACGCAGATGTTCCTCAAGGCTCCATCCTTGGCCCTACTCTGTTCCTCATATTTATAAACGACCTTCCTGACGCCATAGACTCCCAAGTCGGCATCTACGCTGACGACACCACTATTTACTCCTGCCTCAAACACAAATCTAGTGAGGCGGACAAAATTAACCTGGCAGCTCAAATTGAAAAGGACCTCCAATCGATTGTGGACTGGGGAGAGAAATGGATGGTCAACTTTAACGCCTCTAAAACAAAACTGCTCTCCATTAACCACCACAAGGATCCATCCCTGCATCCCATTAGAATGTCTGAAGACCAACTACTCGAGAGCTCCTCTCTGCGGCTGCTCGGTCTCATGCTGTCTGCTGATATGAGATGGAACAAATACATCGAGTCAGTTGCATCAGCCACAGCAAGGAAAGTTGGTTCTCTGTGCCGAGCCAGGAAATTTTTCTCCCCGGAATCGATCCTCCAAGTCTATAAATCGACCATTCGCCCTTGCATGGAGTATTGCTGCCACATATGGTCTGGGGCCCCTGCTGTTTGCCTCAACGTTCTTGATAAGATCCAAAGACGGATAGGCAACGTGATTGGCCCTGATCTGTCATCTCGTCTGCAGTCGCTCTCTCACAGACGTGATGTTGCCTCGCTCTGCCTTTTTTACAAGAAATTTCACGGTAATTGCTCCGAGGAGCTGCTCTCGCTTGTCCCTAGGCCTCGTGAATTTAAACGCCCCACGAGGCTGGCATCACGTTCCCACCCCTACACCGTGGAAACTGTTAGATGCAGACGTCTCTTCTACTCCAATAGCTTCATGTCTCGCACATCTCGCCTATGGAACTCCCTTCCCTATTACAGTTTCCCTGACAATTACAACCTCCAACGGTTTAAGTATAGCGTCAATCGACATCTCCAGTTGCCTTGATCTATCCACTTCCCTTCTCCACATCCTTTCATTTTTCATTCCTATCTGCTCTCGCTCCAAATTTCTGCAACCCCATTGCCTTGATTGACCCATTGTCTTTCTCTTTCTCCACATCCTCTCCTTTACCACTCCTATCTGCTCTTCCTCCAACCCTTCTTTAAACCCTTGCGTGATAGTGGCTTCCACCCTTGCTTGGGGTGATATGCTTAAAAAAAAATCGAAATGAAAAACAAAAGAAAGAAAGAAAGAAAGTAGTAAATAAAAGGCAAATGAAAAGAGAAAGGACAACAGAAGAGGAAAAAATTAACAAAAGAAATTAAGCAGAGAAAAGAAAAAATACGAATGGAAAAAAGGAAAAAATTGAAAACAAAATTGAAATAATCGAAACCAAAACAAAAAAGGAAGAAAGAAAGAAAGAAAGAAAGAAAAGACGAACACTAAGAAGTAAAAAAAAAGGCAAATGAAAAACGAAAGGAGAACTCAAGCGGAAGAACTTAGCAAAAGAAATTAAGCAGAGAAAAGAAAAAATACGAAGGAAAAAGTAAAAGGAGTTGGAAACAAAATTCTAATAATCGAAATGAAAAACGAAAGAAAGATATGCCGATCAATAAGTAGTAAATAAAAGGCAAATGAAAAAGAAAAGAACACAAGAGGAAGAACTTAACAATAGAAATTAAGCAGAGAAAAGGAACAATACGAATGAAAAAAGAAAAAGTAGACGGAAACAATACTAAATAATCGAAATGAAAAACAAAAAAGAAAGAAAGAATGAAAGAACGAAAGTTGAACACTTAGGAGTAAATAAATGGCGAATGAAAAACGAAAAGAGAACACAAGAGGAAGATCTTAGCAAAAGAAGTTAAGCAGAGGAAAGAAAATATTCGAATGAAAAAAGAAGATGGAAAGAAAATTGAAATAATCGAAATGAAAAACAAAAGAAAGAAAGAAAGAAAGATATATTGAAAGAAAGGAAGAAAGAAAAATCGGATGAAATAAAATGCGAATGAAAAACGAAAATGGAATTCAAGAGGAAGAACTTACCAAAAGAAATTAAGCAGAAAAATAAAATAAGAATGAAAAAAGAAAATAAAATGGAAAGAATATTGAAATAATCGAAATGAAAAACAAAAGAAAAAAAGAAACAAACAAACAAACAAATAAAGAAAAGACGAACAGTAAGTAGGATATAAAAGACGAATGAAAAACGTAAGGTTGACACAAGAATATCTTAGCAAAAAAAATTTAGCAGTGAAAAGTAAACATACGAATGAAAAAAGAAAATGAAGAATGAAAGTAAATTGAAATAATAGAAATGAAAAAGAAATGAAAGAAAGAAAGAAAGTGAGAAAGAAAGAAAGAAAGAAAGAAAGAAAAGACGAACACTAAGGAGGAAATAAAAGGCGAATGAAAAATGAATGTGAGCTCAAGAGGAAGAACTTAGCAAAAGAAATTAAGCAGAGAAAAGAAAAAATATGAATGAAAAAAGAAAAAGAAGTTGGAAAGAAAATTGAAATAATCAAAATGAAAAACAAAAGAAACAAACAAACAAAAAAGAAAAGATGAACACTAAGGAGAAAATAAAAGGCGAATGTAAAATGAAAGGAGAACTCAAGTGGAAGAACTTAGCAAAAGAAATTAAGCAGTGGAAGAAAAAATACGAATGAAAAAAGAAGTTGGAAAGAATATTGAAATAATCAAGATGTAAAACAAAAGAAAGAAAGAAGGAAGAAAGAAATAATGAAAGAAAGAAAGAAAAGTCGAACACTAAGGAGGAAATAAAAGGCGAATGAAAAACGAAAAGTGAACACAAGAGGAAGAACTTAGCAAAAGAAATTAAGCAGAGAAAATAAAGACGAATGAAAAAAGAAAAAGAAGATGGAAAGATTGTTGAAATAATCGAAATGAAAAACAAAAGGAAGAAATAAAGAATGTAGGAAAGAAAGAAAAGACGAACACTAATGAGGAAATATAATCGAATGAAAAACGAAAGTAGAACTCAAGATGAAGAACCTAGCAAAAGAATTTAAGCAGAGAAAAGAAAACATACGAATGAAAAAAGAAAAAGAAAATTGAAATAATCGAAATGAAAAAGAAAAGAATCAAAGAAAGAAAGAAAGAAAGAAAGAAAGAAAAATGAAAAGACGAACACTAAAGTGGAAATAAAAGGCGAATGAAAAACGAATGGAGAACTCAAGAGGATGAACTTAGCAAAAGAAATTAAGCAGACAAAAGAAAAATACGAATGAAAAAAGAAAACGTAGTTGGAAAGAAAATTGAAATAATCGAAATGAAAAACAAAAGAAAGAAACAAAGAAACAACCAAAAGACGAACAATAAGGAGGAAATAAAAGGCGAATGAAAAACGAATGGATAACTCAAGAGGAAGGACTTAGCAAAAGAAATTAAGCAAAAAAGAAGAAAAAATACGAATGAAAAAAAAAGAATGTGAAGAAGAATTTTGAATTAATCGAAATGAAAAACAAAAGAAAAAAGAAAGAAAGAAAGTAAGATAGAAAGAAAGAAAGAAAGAAATGACGAACACTAATGAGGAAATAGAAGGCGAATGAAAAACGAAAGGACAACACAAGAGAAAGATCGTACCAAAAGAAATTAAGCAGTGAAAAGAAAACATATGAATGAAGAAAGAAAAGCGAAAAAGAAAGAAAGAAAGAAAAAAAGAAAGAGAGAAAAAAGAAAGAAAGACGAACACTATGGAGGAAATAAAAGGCGAATAAAAATGAAAGGAGAAATCAAGTGGAAGAACTTAGCAAAAGAAATTAAGCAGAGAAAAGAAAAAATACGAATGAAAAAGAAAAGAAAAAAAGAAAGAAATTAATGACGAACAATGTGGTGGAAATAAAAGGGAACGAAAAACGAAAGGAGAACTCAAGAGGAAGAACTTAGCAGAAGAAATTAATCAGAGTAAAGGAAACATACGAATGAAAAAAGTTAAAGAAAATGAAAGAAAATTGAAATAATCGAAATGAAAAACAATACAAAGAAAGAAAGAAACAAAGAAACAAAGAAACAAAGAAAGAAACAAAGAAAGAAAAGACGAATACTAAGGAGGAAATAAAAGGCGAATGTAAAACGAAAGGACAACACAAGAGGAAGATCATACCAAAAGAAATTAAGCAGAGAAAAGAAAACATACGAATGAAAAAAGAAAAAGAAAAATGAAAGAAAATTGAAATAGTCGAAATGAAAATCAATACAAAGAAAGAAAGAAAGAAAGAAAGAAAGAAAAAAGAAGGAAGGGCTCCAACGCAAGGACATAGAGCATAGGCGAGAGCGGACAACCCTGACGAATGGATCGAGACAAGGTGAAAGGCTCCGACCTCACCCCGTTCACTTCCACCAGTGCCCCCGGGGACTTGTACAGGAGACGGATCCGCGAACGAAATTGTGGCCCGAAACCGGCAGACGCGAGAACAGCCTCGAGAAAACGATGGTCCACCCTATCGAATGCCTTGGTCTGATCCAAATTGATCAGCGCGGCTTCACCGTCGACTTTTTCCATGATCTGGCTAACCATATGAAGATTGTCCTGAATTGTCCTGCCCCTCACAGCGCATGTCTGTTCGGGACCGATCAGACTATCGAGGACAAGCTGCAAACGGTTGGCCAAGACCTTCGCCAGAATCTCCAACTCTACATTGAGCATAGTCAAAGAGCGGAAATTATCTAATCCATCCCCTCCACTTTTGTTCTTGCGTAGCAACTTGACGACACCCCTAGTGAAGCGTTGGGGTATGTTCCCATTCCTCAACCAGTGGTTGAACATCAGTGCCAGCAGCGGAACAAAAACGGGCGACAGCCTCAAGTACACCTCGTAGGGAAGACCGTCTATACCCGGAGTTTTGTCTCGGCCGGCCTGCTTCAGCGCTTCCCAGATTTCCTCCTCGGTGACGTCCCCTTCGCACACATCCGCTTCCCCCGTTTCGAGACGCGGAAAGTCGGCTAGATATGCGTCGAAATTGGCGAGGCTCAGTCCGGGCTCCCTGGTGAAAAGGTCGCGGAAATGAGACCGAAACGCCTCGCAGATGCCTTCGTTTGTAGTCATCTGTCGTCCGTCCGGCGATGTGACGTTCGGAAAGTAGCGATCTGACCCGCTGCACAACTCCTCTTTTCTCAGTTCGGCAGCCATGTTAGTCGCTTCGGCAGACATTTTCTTCAACCTAGCTCTAACTACCAGAGCCTGGTCCTTCTTGATAAGCGAGGAGGCCAGATCGGCCCTAGCTACTGCTACTTGCCCACTATCTCCCGATTGGATGGCATCCTCTAATCTAGACTCTGCTGCCATTTGCGCTGTTATTCTATCTCTATTGAGCCGACGACTATAATCAGCTGCAAACGACCTGATGACCGACTTAAGGTGTCCCCACCACCTATTCCCAAGCACACTCCCCGTCAATTCCCGCTGTATGGTTGCTAGTAACTGGTCACGGAAATCCTTCACGTCGAGCAACGACGTGTTGAATTTCCAGTAACCAGTCATTCTGGGTTTAGGCTTATCTAAGTTTACTCGCATCCGGACGAGCCGATGATCCGAGTAAACTATCGAATGAAAACTTGGACACTCTAAGAGCCCTACATCGACTCTCCTAACTAAAACCCGGTCGATGTAGCTCGTGCGAACTACCGAACCCGGGCCGTCCCTATCCAAGTCCACGCTAACTGCCCGGAGTGTTCGTTCCGAAACTTATCGACCAGATCAGATCCGTCGACAAAATCACGAAACGGCTTCACGTCCGGGTTGTAAGAGCCCGATCTTAACCCACTACGATCTAATACGGGATCAAGGACGGCGTTCCAATCACCCGCTAAAATTACCTGCCGAGTCGTATCTAAAAACGGCTCGACCCGCCGAAAAAAGGACACCCGCTCCGCCTGGTCGTTGGGTGCATAAACCCCGATGAGACGAAGAGACTTTCCCTTTATGGTAACGTCCAGGACACAAAGCCTGCCCTCCGAATCCGCGAACACAAGGGAACACGACGCCGTCAGGGACCTGCTGATCAGCCAAGAAACCCCTCTTGAACGACTATCAAAATAAGCTGAGTAGAGGTGAAACCTCCTCGACAGAATATCCTCATAGTCGCTGGCAGTAAGATGAGTCTCCTGTAAACAACAAACATTCACACCGAGATGCTGAAGATCGCGCACGAGCCTCGCTCTGCGAGACTCCGACCTCAGCCCTCGCCGATTCAAACTTGCTAACCATAAAGCCATTGCGAGACACTTACCTTAAGGTTGGGCGTCGCCTTGAAACATAGTCGGGGTGAGAATGCCAACAGCTTCACCCATCGACCCAGTGCCCATCGCAGTCTTAATGGTACCGTCTTGGGACAAGCCGCCGACATCCCAAGGAAAAGTTAATTTTAATGCCCTGTATAGGGAGGGGTGAACCAAAACAGGGACCCTCCCACAACAGTACTGTTTCAGTTTGATAAGTTCATCGTTCTTAGTGATGACGACTTGAGATGAGGCCGGGAAGCTCTTTCTCGCCTCCACGATCATACCCCAGACGTGCCGCGATCCGGTCCCGATGCGAACGACAGTTAGGACCATTTTCGACTTCGGAAAGTTTGTGGGATCGTCCAAATCCCTGTCACCGCATTTCTTCATGGCCAAGAGGACTTTCAATTTGCTAGTCCTCTTGGCAAAGTCCTTTGCCTTCTCCTCACTTTCTGCTGTGACGCGGCACACATTCTTCCCCGAGTTATAGGCCAGCTTTGCTTTCCTCTTTTTTTCTCGTCAGCTTCTTCTGATGGACTCCTCGGCCTCTTCCCGGGCGTAACGCTTTCTTTTTTTACAGGCGTTTTGCTCTCAATCAAGGGATTTTCAGTCCGCTTTTCCGGAGAGAAAGAGAGAGCTCTCGTGCAATCATTGGGGTGTTTTTTCACCTTGGACGGGGAAGATGGGGCAGAGGATGAGGGGCGCAAAGAGCCTGTTAATGAGGATATCGATAATGATTTTCGCACTGGTGAAGCCGGAGTCGAAGATGATGATGTTGCTGCAGCTGTTGACTCCTTCAACTGAGCCTTTAGCTTCTTTATCTGCTGTATTTTATCAAAGGACGGCTCGTTTACAGACCATGGTTCAGTGACCGAAGTATCACCCGGAATCATGTTATTATTTATTTGCATTTTAAAATACAAAATGTGCCACAAGGGCTAAAATGGGGAGGGGCGAAAAGACTGGTCTTCTCTAGTCCTACCTGAAAACTATCTAGTCTCATTCGTTGACCCATTCGTACTTACAATTTTCCTTTCACCATAACAACACATTTCCTTTCACAATACAATCACCAAAATACCACATTTTCTCGATGAAAAGCCCTAACATGAATTTTTATTTACAAAATCATCGAGGGATGGGGAAAAAATAAAAACCCAATGTTTATATACAACGTAAAATATGTATGTACAAGAAACTAAACAAAACAATATTAGTAGTAGGACCCTTCCAAAAATGTGGCAGAAATCTCTATTAACTGAGATGAACAAATCCAGAGAACAGAGACATCTGTCACCTAAAACGTGGGGAGGGGTGAAGACAAGAAACTAAAAAGGAGGACAAAAAAACAGGACTTATGTACTTGCATGCTCTAGCTACGTTGAAAGGAAAATATTTAGCCCTGAGGAGGCCAAAACTGAACATGAAAATGTCCTATCTTACCTTAAAAGGCTGGGATGACTAATGTTTCGGTTCGAGGCCCAAAATCCTCTTGCTTAAGTTGCGTCCAACAACCACTCTAGGTCAGCACCTCTCACTCGCATCAAGCGCTAAATTTTCACCCACCTTTTGCCGAAATTCCACGAGGAGAGACGCGCCCTCTCCGCCCTGATATTAACCTTAAGCTGATGCCTAAAGAATGAGACCAGTTGCAAAGAGGAAAATTTCTCACCTGCGTGGAACTCCTGTCTAGTCGTCCACACCACCATTCGCATAATGCCGAGCAAACACAAGAGCACATAGTGCTGATCCCTGGACATTGACCGTACCACATTGGAACAAACGGAATTGGCTTCCAGGACAAAAAACTTTACGTCCAAGACGCGAACCATGTAGCCTTCAATCAACCTGCACAGACGTTGCACAACGTCGCAGTGGAAGAAGGTATGTTCAATTGACTCCTCCCAGTCACCACAGCGAACACATTCGGCTGAAATCGCCAAACCCGCTGCGCAGAGCTTTTTGCCGACCCAGAGAGCCCCTCGCAACACCAGCCAGGTTAGTGATGCCTCGTCGTTGTTGAGACATTTCAACCCGGGCGCCCAAGGCGAGACGGAGCGAAACTCCTTGTTCGTAAGGCCCAGCTTGCTCGGAAGCTTGTCCTTGGCAATCCCCCTCACTTCCACCCAATACAAAGCCTTCCGAGACATCCCCTCTATCGAATAGGCGATCTTTAACCTTTAACAGGCAACGCAGCGCGTCTCTACATTCCTTATAAAAGAGGCATTCACCTTCAGGTGAGCGGTGCGCCTCCGCATCGTCGAAATGCACACTTTGAAGGGACGGAAAAGATTGACGGGCGTCTTCCTTCCAGAATTCGCCTTCACCGTCGTTTTGAGTACACATCCGTTCTAGGAAATTCAAGCGGAGCATATGCAGACCTCGCGACTTACCATGTGAGCCTTTCCTCTACAGAGGAAATCGAAAAGCTCTTTAACGAAATTGACTAGTACGGTAGACGAGAGTGGAAGAACCGAAAGCCGGTAAAGGAGAATCGGGTAGATGTGCGAAATGCACACTTCTGCCCTCCCCTTCAAGGAAAGATTCCTTCGAGTCCACAGGCGAACTGCTTCGTCGACCTTCCTTCGAACTTCCGACCAATTTGTGTCCAGCAGAAGGCCGGGACCGAACCAGATACCGAGTATCTTCACCGGCCCGTCCGTCCAGCTGAAGGGCCCGGGGAGAGTAACTCCCTCCCACTCAGCCAACCGCAAGCCAACTGACTTTTCGCGGTTGATTTTGGTCCCTGCCACCGTCTCATACCTGCAAATCTCTTTGCCGACTTCGTGAATCTCGGCGGTGTTCGTTACGAAAACCGACACGTCGTCAGCATAGGCGGAATACTTGGCCGCTTTGGTGGCACCAGGTAAAGAAATTCCGCGAAGGACCGGATTCGCCTTTAGCTTGCGAAGGAAGGGCTCCAACGCAAGGACATAGAGCATAGGCGAGAGCGGACAACCCTGATGAATGGATCGAGACAAAGTGAAATGCTCCAACCTCACCCCGTTCACTTCCACCAGTGCCCCCGGGGACTTGTACAGGAGACGTATCCAGGAACGAAATTGTGGCCTGAAACTGGCTCGGGAAAACGATGGTCCACCGAATGCCTTGGACTGATCCAAATTGATCAGCGCGGCTTCACCGTCGACATTTTCCATGATCTAGCGAACCATATGAAGGTTGTCCTGAATAGTCCTGCCCCTCACCCGGAATCATGTTGCTACATTTGTTACAAAGTAAATAAACGTTAAAATCATTTTAATTTCAAAAGACGCGATTATGTTATCACTTGCATGACGAAGATTTTTAATCATGTGACGGCGTGAAAAAGATTTTTCTTATATAAGCCAAAAGATCGAAGAATACGTTATAAAATTTAAATATATTATAAACATTTGTAGGATGTTTCCTTAAATATTGCAATCTATACGATTAATAAGAGGTCTTTTGCTTTTAATATGTAATGCTTCTAAGATTTTAAGGCGTCTAATGTCTGTATGTTTTCTATAATTTTAGTATTATCTATAAGTATTTTACGTATATCAGATTGCATAAGGGAAACAGTATGTAACATAATATGTTGCTTAATGGAGCTAGAATTATTTAGATGCATAGTTAATTTTCTGGAGAGCCGGATGGTTGTAAATCCAATATATGTATGTGGATTAGAAGAGCATCCTTCCATAGGACATTTAAACTCATACACAACATTGGTTCTATCAACAACCGCAGCAACTGGAGATGGGTTATTGCTCATTATCAGGTTAGAGGTTTTAAATTTACTATAATATATATTAAGTTTTAAGGCCTTGTTAGAATCAACAGGAAACACATTATGGTGTATTATAGACTTAAGGGCCTTTTCATCCATGCGGTATTGTCTATGTATTTGTCCTCTGTAAAAGAGGTTAATTGAGGATAATTTTCTGGGTGTATCTCTTGTTAGGTCTGAGAAGTATCTATCAAATTCATTATCAACTAGATAGTTAGGAAAACCGTTATTAATAAGGGTTTGCTTGATGTTAGTCAATTGCTTATGAAATATTTTATTGGTAGAAGAGATAAGTTTTGCTCTAGTAACTAGGTTAGAAATAATTGATCGTTTATATTTAATGGGGCATTCACTAAGATAGTTGAGGGTGCAATTGTTATCACTTGAAGGTTTTTTTTTATATACAGAAGTGGTAAAAGTTTCATTACTAGTATCTATTAAAACATCCAAAACAAAAAAGGAATCTTATTATCTTTAGATAGATCATGTGTAAAATTAAGTAGTGAATTATTTTTGAAGGCTTGTTGCAAAAAGGTTAATTCATCGAAATTTTTAGCAAGTATAAGGATATCATCAACATAACGGAGGTATATGGTAGGTGTTTCAATAATACCAAAAATTTTATCTTCAAGATGTGACATTTAGCAATTTTTATATGTCACATCTTGAAGATAAAATGCTTCAGTTTGAGCAGCTTGGTGATAGTAGTCGTGGCTCCGGGGGTGGGCACAGTCCTAAGGTAACAGAGACTTCAGTAGAGTTCCACCACGGATTATGTGAGCGAGCGGCGCTATATTGAGTCTGATTTGCTATCTCTTCGTCATCGAGGCCCCTTGGAACAGTTGGTATGATGTTTGCTTGATAACCTAACTGTCCGGGTCTCAATTCTCAGTAGTGGATGCGCACTGTTGAGTCCCAAATATAGGACGAAACGGCCGTCCAGTGCTTTCTGCATTCTGTTGAGGTTTCTTTCAGACTCAATGAATTACTTAATTATAATTATCAAATACCCCTTACTTCTATCATACATATATATATATATTTAGAAAATATGTTGGTCAGTATACGAAACTCTGGAGTCGTGATGCTGAAGGTACCATCAATCAGCTAAGTGAGAAAATTTACTCACATTAATCCTATATATATATATATAGACTACAGGCAAAATGCCACCCTGCATTTTTTTTAAATCTTAAAATTAGATATTTTTCTGTTGTTTGTTGTTTTTTTTTTACAAAAACAACTTTCTGATAATCGAATTTATTACTACTTTTATCCTCAAAAATCCTACTAACAAGTATATATATATATATATATATGTGTGTGTGTGTGTGTGTGTGTGTGTGTGTGTGTGTGTGTCTGTTTACGTGTGTGTGTGTTCGTGCGTGTGCACTACAGGCAAAAGATTTGCGGCTACCCTCCATTTCTACAAAAGCACTGCATAAAATGAGATATTTTCGTATTTTTTATGTAAAAAATAAAATGCCGGTTACTACATTTGTTTTTATTTTCAGTCTTTCTCCAGTCTCATTTTACTACCAAAAAGTACAAATTTGACTTCGTTTTTCAAAAATGCATTTCTACTAAATTATGACGATTGTGTGTTGCGATTATTTCATATTTTTTATAAATAATCATAATATATATATATATATATATATATATATATATATATATATATATATATATATATGTATTGTTATGAGAATATTTCCCTACAAGTTTGGACTCCGCCGTCGGACGAAAGATACAAAAATACTCCTACATCAAGAGGAGGAGCAGTAACAGCAGTAGCAGCAGTAGCAGCAGTAGCCTTTGCTGAAAACAGTCATTCACGCTAAAAATTATTTTCCCTAATTTCTATTCTACATTATATTTCCCGGTACCAAAAGGTAATAAACTTGTTAAAACAATTCCCGTTATCCTACTGTTGTTTTTGATAGCTCATTTACAACATATATATATATATATATATATATATATATATATATATATATATATATATATATATATAACCCGAGTTTCACACTCTCGCGATCTTCAGGCGACTAGAACGCAAATGAAAGAAGGCTGGGTCTAGCTTTAGTCAAAGTTAATTAACAGATATAAAATACCTCTTGTATCACCTGCCACCTGACTAGTTTTTATTTATTTGTTTGTTTTTCCTTCTGACCCCTTCCTTAATAGTACAGTCACCATGACTAGTTAGGCCGACCAATGTTTTTCTTTATTTTTTTCTTTTATTTTTTCTCGTGGGAGAGGAGTTATCTACGATTTTTTTTTAAAATAAAATTATTTTCATTTATTTTTTCCCGTGATGCGTGGGCGTATAACGGCCATATATATATAAAGCTAGACCTCCCGCTTCTTTCATTTGCTTTCTAATCGTCTGCAGATCGCGAGGGAGGGAAACTCGAGTAGAGGCTCGGCCTATCCTTTGATAAGATTTAAAGTTTTGAAATTTTTTTTTGCTCTTAAGTAATCTAGGCGTTGAGCACTTTTCTCTAATAAATGGATAAAATTTTGTCTTTAGGCAATCTTTTTTTCCTTTCCTTGTTTGAAATTTTCTCTTATTGAAGGCCTTTTCTTTGGCAAGTGGTCTGTTGGTTACACCAATGTAGTTATTTTTTCTTCAATAAAGACAGTATATGTCTGGAAAACCGTAAGTCAAAATGGGTACACCTGAGAGAAAAGAGGAAAAATACAAAAATAAATAAATATTTAGTGTAAAGTAAAAAGAAAACGACAAAGAACCACAACGGGCGCATGGGCGCGCACGAACGCACACATACACTATAAAAAAATTGCTCCAGTGAAAAGAGCATATAAAAGGGAAAAAATCGAGGAGTATAAACAGTCAATCGCTGATACCACTGACAAGTAGACAGAGTGGTTGCCGGAGGGTCAGTCTACGAACTTGTTGGGATGATGAAGATAACATCTATCAGCTAAGTGACAAATTTTTATTGTATTAATTATATATATATATTTATATATATAATTAATACATATATATATATGTGTGTGTGTGTGTGTGTGTGTGTGTGTGTGTGTGTGTGTGTGTGTGTGTGAATTACAATCAATGGGTTTCATTGATTGCAATTCACTTATATGCTATATAATAAAAATTATATTGAGCTCTCTTTTGTGGATCAGTTTTAATATTTCTATTAATAGGATCAACTTGGATTACTTACTTACGGATGCAGTTAATATATTTGTGTTTTCTACAAGTATATTTCTAATGGAGTCCGGTAGATTTGTGTGCGTTCTAATGGAGCTGTGGTCAAATAGCTGTAACGTAAGACGTCTGGATAAGCATGTAGTTGTGTAACCGATGTAATTATTCATGAGTCCTGTTTGATCAGGAACACAGTTCCTTAAGGGACATTTGAACTCATAGATAATGTTCGTTCTTTGTAATTTTGACTTAGCTGGTGTGTTGTTATTTTTGAGTATAAGGTTAGCTGCCTTAAATTTCTTTTTACACCTATCTGACCACAGCTCCATTAGAACGCATTTACACTCGCACACAAATTTACCAGACTCCATTAGAAACATACTAGTAGAAAACACAAATATATTAACTGCATCCACCTGGAAAAAAAGATTAAAAATAATGGAGGCATTAATAATAAAAAAGAAAAAACCCACTCTTACCAATATTAACTACGAACAATGCCACAATGTGCTAACCGTATTCGGAAATTAAAAACATCCCTACCACACACTGAGACATACACATAATGCACACACTCAATTAAGCTGAAAAATCGAATCATCCTTGATAATGGCTAAAGGTATAGCCGAAAGCGCTCGGAAATATAAAACATTTGGACAGTTCTTACACAACCCTTTGTCCTGTAATGAAAGCTCTTGTTCGAACACAAGAAAAATTAAATAAAAAGCTCAATCGTAGTACCTTGTCTGTCGTTTTTAATGAAACATGCATACACACACACACACACACACACACACACATATATATATATATATATATATATATATATATATAAATCTATTTAAATTCCATGGTGCAATTTTCAAATAAATTGGCATCCGAGGAAAAATGTAAAAAAAGAAACAACCTGAAACCTCCGAATAGGGCGAAAGAAATCTTCCAGTACCTTAAATTTCTGCTACAAAGGAAAAAAAAACAGCGAGTAATAAAACATTTGGACAGTTCTTTTTAATTCAAGGTAGCCATATTGACTGAAAAAAAACTACCTCTACAAAAAGAATTCTCATATTACTATATTAGTACAAAAACGCACAATTCAAAATTTAAAAAAAAATTCAACCTCAGCGTTGCGACCGCACGCTCCAAAAGATTTTTCACAGTTAACAATCTATTTCTATACCTGAGGATGATTGTATGAACAATCGAAAGCTTGTAGTAAAAAGACCTTATACAACTGGAATTTATAAACAGGGATCATAACATTAATCAACAGGTTCGAGGTTAATGTATTTTATTAAAAATTGTTTGCGAGAGTGATTCTTGCCATTTATATCATTAACTTCACTATCTGCTTTTTGTATGAATGATTCATGTAATGTAAATTGAACTGCACAACATACTTGATATATATATATATATATATATATATATATATATATATATATATATATATATATATGTGTGTGTGTGTGTGTATATGTATATATGTATACATATATATATATATAGGTAGGTAGTATCTGGCTCATTAGGATATATATATATATATATATATATATATATATATATATATATATATATATATATATACCCAAGTGTAGGATTGGTATATACGGAGTAAATTCCAATAACCAACAATTATTATTCTTTAAAGAGTGCTCAATGCAGAGTATTTTTATCAAGGGTCGTGTCTCGTCACCGTTTTTTTGTGTGTGTATATGTATCTAAATATGTCTGGGCGCTTATGTATCATAAGCTGAGTGTGTTTGAATTGTTTTAAGTGAGAGGTGGCTACCGTGTTGAATTTAAACTGATGTTGAAATTAAACTGTAAAAATGTATACATTTTTGTCTGGAGCTATGAACATCCTTTTTAACATAATTTCAATGAAATAATAAATTAAATAGCATATGTATTTTTTATTTTTATTTTTTTCTCCTCGGTAATTCTACAATTTAAAACTTAATAGAGATTTGATTTAGATTTCTAAATAGGTAATTTTTTACTTTTAATTTTAATTTCAAATTTTATAAATCTTTTAATATCTATGATAACCTTGCTTAGTTGTCAAATTTTTCGAATTACCATATACTTGTATATATGCTAAAAATTTAATGGTCAGAGTTGAATTAGACAAGGAAACAGTAATATTAAAAAAGTGCTCAGTAGACATACAAAAAGATAAAAATTTAACAATTTAAATTTTATCAACTGATTCCGCCATCTTGGTTTCAGCCTTTCGGGATTTTCAGGCAATTTCGGTCAAGTGATTTCTTAATGCTTTTTTTTTTAATTAATAACTTATGAACGCTATATTTTATTCATATTGAGGTGTAGTAGAAGGTGAGGAGACAGCGGAGGATGAGGAGAAAATCAAGCGTATTAGAAATATTTCAGTTGGGAATTAAATGACATATACATAATTCCCAACCGATATATTTCCAATACACTTGATTTTACCCATCTCCTCCTCATGGCTTCCTGAAACTTTTTTTCTCGTGCAGATTTTTCCCCTTTCCTAAGACCAGCACCCTCTCCCGTTCTGCCATTCATTCAGATAAGCCCGTCAGGTAAATGATTCGCTGCCTTCTCCTATCTCTCTTTCCCCTAAATATGCCCCGTGAGGGTTCAGTTTTCCGAGCCCACCTTCCTCATTATACCCAAGGAATGTTAGCTGCTTCTTCCTGATTTTGAGTATAAGTGTTCTTTTGGTTGACAATTATTCCAAAATTCATTGTTACCTAGTCGCTCCGTCAATGGATTTGTCAGTATCTCTGTAGAAAGGCATTTTTCCTGTTTCTAGCTATTTTCCCCTCCTGCTTAGGGAAACTTTACAAAATTCATTGTCATATAAGATGATGAATACCACATATCAATCCCGAACTCTTTTCTTTGTTTCCACTGCTAAAATCAAATCATCTGTGTACAGTTCTGTACTCTCCTGTTGTGTCCTCAAAATCGATGGCAGCGTCAATCAGTAGAATACTGAGAAATGTTCTGTAGTTTTAAAGAAATTTGCTTTCACTTGATATCGAGCGAGACCATCCACATATTCGAGAAGCAGAGATACCTAAAACAATATTAGAATATTAAAGAGAGTTCTGGAAATATCAGAAGACGTGCTACCATTTGAACTTCATTGAAAGCGCCAAGATATTGCTCGTGTGAATGCATATATTCATATAATAACGATGCGACTGCTCAAGTATTGGGAAGATTGTTGTTGTTTTATCCATAACGAGAGAGAGAAGATACGAGCGATGAGAAAGAAGCTTACCTAACTAGAGATGCATATTACAAAACTTCAGAGGAAACAGCTTCAATTCTTACAGTTACCGATGGCAAAAATGCACATACTATTGAAAATCTTTTCTTTTTGTGTGGGATGGATTCTATTGTAATTTTTATTTATTTATTTTCTTGTTTATACAAGGTAGGTTAATTCATACTCCCACCACAGTACAAACAGTGACCACAAGGTGCCTATGACAGGTACGTTCGCCATAACACGTGACCCTGAGGCATTTCTACGAACTTCGTTTCCCGCCATTGGATCTACACACTTTGTGGCTTACGTAACCTTTACGTGTCGACAAAAGGAGTGTAGTTGCATTACACATTCACACAGTTCTGTGGATTGCTATATTTTTCACTCTTTTTTTTTCTTCTATTTCCGTTTACGTTTCGATTTTCAGTAAATGTTTTACTTCTTTGTATCTATCTTGCGTTTTTCCGTTTTTTCGATGTCTCATTGTCTTTTTTATCTATTTTTTAGCCATCTGAAAGCAGCTTTCATTAGGAGGATTCCGACATAAGAATATATGATGTGTTCAGACATTTGCACTCTCTAAAGATATACTTGATTATACAGGGTATCCTAGAAATCGTGCACCAACTTCATCGCAGATCACTACTAAAGCCCTCAGTAGAGTGAAAGACAGTTTGATGAAGAGAATTAATGCTTGTTTTATTGCAAAGGGGTGGAAAATTTGAGTATTTATTATGATTAGGATCAATAAAGGCATTTTTACGTGTGTTCGTTTTTATGAAAACCTGCATCGAGCGCGACTTCTGGGACACCCTGTATATTTATTTGAATCCATTGAATTCATATATACTCACATCTATCTTTATCTGTCTACCTATTTATCTGGGGAAAATACTAATGCTAAAATCAATTGGTTTAATAACTTTAGTAATAAAGAAAATTGCTCCTACACACAACTAGACATAAAAGATTCTATTAATTTCTATATACTAAACAACACATTAAACCTAGCAAAACAATACATCAATATCACCTATGAGGACATAAATATAAGTAAACACTGTCGAAAATCAATATTATACCACAATAAAAAAATATATTAGCAAAATAGGGCCAAAAGAATAATAATAATAATAATAATAATAATAATAATAATAATAATAATAATAATAATAATAATAATCAATAAAACCATACTGGAAGAGGGGAAAACCAGGAAAAGAAACTGATCGATAGTGTACCAAACTCATGGATAAAAAAAGAGTCTAAAAATATACAGATTATGCCCGACAACGGTCAAATTCATAATGGAGAGCATGAAAAACTGGCAGACTACACTAAACCTAAACCAGACAAACGGGTCATTAACATAGAGACCAATCAAGATCAAAAGCAGGATCTTCCATTGTCACTACGATTCTACTGCCTTGCATTAGTGCCACTCATCCGCCTACTGAACAACAATAGCTAGGGACACAAGTCGCAGAATTGCAACCTGAATCACCTATTCTATACTGATGATCTTAAAACGTTTGCCAAAGATGACAACCAGTAGAAAAACCTACTTACCATTGTCGAAACCTTGAGCAAAGACATTAGAATGGAGTTCGAAGCTGAAAAATGGCGGTATACTAACGAAAACTACAGATTTAGACCGTGGTATAAAAAAGATTAAAGAAATACACCAAGAAGTGTCATACAAATACTTAAGAATTAATGAAGGATACGCCAAGACCAGAAACATGTTTACCCAAATGAGGATGCACCATTCTAAATCAGATGCTGATAGGCTGTACGTACCAAGAGCTTTTGGAGGCCGAGGTCTATGCCAACATGAATTAACTCTAAAAACTACAACAATCGGATTGGAAGCATGCCTCAAAAAAATCAATGACCCTCTTCTACAAATAGTAAAACACTAAATCCACTCCATCAACAAAGAAGCTGCACTCTTCAAGAAACATCTTAATATACGTGAAACCCTAGCTATAAAAAACGAAGCGAATACCATCTACACAAAACGAGTAAACAGAAAGCAAAACAACTTCGACAAATGACATTACAAAATAAAACCTGAGAGGACAAGGCGTTGCAATGGAAATATATAAAAAGAACGAAATAAGAAACGTAGAGTAAGAGAAAACACATCAGTAGCTGAGGAACATTGGTTTGAACGGTGAAACAGTAGGCCTTATTATTGCAGCTCTGGACCAAAGCCTCGCAACCAGATCCTGTCACTGTAAAATTATCAAGGATAGAACTAACCCGAAATGCACAATCTGCGGAAAATATGATGAAACTGTAGGCCATATTATCTCAGGATGTCCGGAACTAGCTAGAAATGAATATACCCACAGACATAACAAGGTAGCAACATATGTGCACTGGAAGATATGCAAGAAGTATAAAATCGAAACTACTGAAAGATGGCATGAACACCAACGAGACACAGTTACCCAAAATAACGATGTAACTATCCTCTGGGACATACCAATTCAAACTGACAGGGGAATAAAAGCTAACAGACCTGATGTTATCAAAAAATTCAAGAAATTCAGGAAGCGTATGTTTATTAGCATAGCAATACTATCTGAAAGAAACATCTCCATGAAAATTATCGAGAAACTATTCAAATACAAAAACATGGAAATCAAGATTGTAGGTAATGAAGACTGAGATTGTACCAGAGTCTCGTGAGAAAATGAATGGATAATTTTAGGAAACATTGTCCCAGGTAACATCAACATACAATTTGCCCATAAGATTGTCCTACTAGGAACATCCCATATACTAAGAAAAGTGCTATCAATTCAATGACAATTCTTCTATAGAGCATAAAGACCATACTTTGGACCCGGCTCTACACGATATAAAGCAGGAAACATAACGTACACAAATGATAATAATAATATTAACTTTGACGTAACAATAGATAGTTTTGATGGTGATTCATGCAAACTCATAGGCATATATATAATCAATAAACTAACAAATATTATCAATAAAAAAGATACAGGTCTATACAATGACGACGGTCTATTAATTCTAAGAAACTGCAAAGGCAAAAATACAAAAATAAAAAAGAAATAATAAAAACCTTCAAAACTAGGATTTACAATATATATAAAATCAAATCAAAAAATAGTAAATTTCTCAGATATAAAATTCAACCTAAACAGAACATACAAACCATACAGAAAACCAAGCAACAACCCAATATACATTAACAAAAATTCTTACCACCCACCCTACGTATTTAAACAAATACCCATATATATAATTAAAAGAATTTTTACAAATTCTATTAGCCTAAAAATATTCAATTAAAAAAACATAGGACTCAGTCCTAAGAACAGCGCATATTCAAAAAAACTAGAATACAAAAACGAAAGCAATTCAAACAAAAACAACAGAAAAAGAAATATAATTTAATTCACCCCACCCCCTACAAAAATAAAATAAAAACAAAAATAGAGAAAATATTCTTCAAAATAATTGACAAACACTTTCCTAAAAACAGCAAATTATCAAGAAAAATACAAGTAAAACTAATTACATGTACATGGATAACATGGAAATAAAACTAAGCACAATAAAAAAAGATACTCAACAAAACCAATGACATTTACAAGAACAATAACAATATGCAACGAATTAACTTACTAAATATAACTGCAGAAATAAAGAAAATTGCCCACTTAACAATAAATGTTTAACCAATAACTTAATATACAAAGCTATCGTAAATAATAATATTAACACAGACGAAAAGATTTACATAGGGGCCACAGAATAAAACTTTTAAAGATATTATAATCACAAAATGCCATTTGAAAGAAAAATACATAAACAATAAAAAAAAAATCAAAATACATATGGTTCCAAAACGAAAACCATATCATCACTAAAATCAAATGGAGAATTATTAAACGAGTTGAACAAACATTATTAACAGTAAAAACTGTAACTTATGCTTAGAAGCCAAATTAGCAATATTTAGTTTTAAAAACGAAAATAAAACAAGAAAAATGAAATAATGGGAAAATGGGAAAATGTAGGCATATAAATATTTTATTTACCATCTAAAAACGAACTAAAAATAAACAAATAAAAACAAAAAATAAATATAACATAAACTTTAAATAAATGTAATAAAAACTATAATACACACTTTGAATAAATAAATAAATAAAAGAAACAAATATAACATAAACTTAATATATTAATAAACAAGTAAACCAACAAATATTAAGCATACACATATATACGCGCGTGTGCATATGTTCATATGGATATTTACACACAGACACATAAACAAACACCAAAAAATCTAAAACCCTAATCCCCCATAATACCTCAGTATATAACACCAAGGCAAAAACAAATAAATGTGTTTAAAAAAGTGATATTTAAATAATTTAATTTAATTTTTATAACTTCACTATTTAAGCATAAGTTTATAAATGACAAAGCATGGACATAAGTGTACATGTACCTGTGCACGCACGTTTATGCGTACATACGCACGCATATATATATATATCTAAGTGCGTGAATAGATGTGCACGTGTCCGTATAAATACGTACATAATCACCTGATATCCCATGATCTGCTCTCAGAGAAGCAGTATAATTTCCGCTTTGCCCGATTTACAGCCGATGTGCTTACGGCCATCACTGAATTTGTCTACCAAGCTATTCATAATAACGGTGAAGCTCGTGCCGTGGCCCTAGACATCTCCAAAGCGATTGATAGAGTTTGGCGTGCCGGCCTTCTTCGCAAGCTCCATGGTTATGGTATCACAGGTCGGTTGTTTGACCTAATACAATCATTTCTGTCAAACCGTGAATTGAAGGTCGTTCTCAGTGGATTCATCTCCAGCTCCTATCCCACTAACGCAGGTGTTCCTCAAGGCTTCATCCTAGGCCCTACTCTGTTCCTCATATTCATAAACGACCTTCCTGACGCCATAGACTCCCAAGTTGGTATCTATGCGGACGACACTACAATTTACTCCTGCCTCAAACAAAAATCTAGTGATGCTGACAAAGTTAACCTGGCAGTTCGAATAGAAAAGGACCTCCAATCGGTTGTGAACTGGGGCAAGAAATGGATGGTTAACTTTAACGCCTCTAAAACAAAACTGCTCTCTATTAACCACCACAAGGATCCATCCCTGCATCCCATTAGAATGTCTGAAGACCAAATTCTCGAGAGCTCCTCTCTGCGGCTGCTCGGTCTCACGCTGGCCGCTGATCTGAGATGGAACAAATACATCGAGTCAATTGCATCATCCACCACAAGGAAAGTTGGCTCGCTGTGCCGAGCCAGGAAATTTTTCTCCCCGGAATCGATCCTCCAAATCTACAAATCGACCATTCGCCCTTGCTGGAGTATTGCTGCCATATATGGTCTGGTGCCCCTGCTGTGTTCCTCAGGGTTCTTGATAAGATCCAGAGACGGATATGCAACGTAATTGGCCCTGATCTGTCATCTAATCTGCAGTCTCTCTCTCACAGACGCGACGTTGCCTCGCTCTTTCTTTTTTACAAATACTTTCACGGTAATTGATCTGAGGAGCTGCTTTCGCTGGTTCCTGGGCCTCATGAATTTAAACGTCCTACGAGGCTGGCATCCCGTTCCCACCCCTTCACCGTTGAAAATGTTAGATGTAGACGTATCTTCTACTCCAATAGCTTCATGTCTCGCACATCTCGCCTGTGGAACTCCCTTCCTTATTCCTGTTTCCCTGACAAATACAATCTCCAACTGTTTAAGTGTAACGTCAATCGACATCTCTAGTTGCCTTGATCTATCCACTTCCCTTCTCCACATCCTTTCATTCCTATCTGCTCTCGCTCCAAATCTTCTGTAACCCCCTTCCCTTGATCGATCCACTATCTTTCTCCACATCCTCTCCTTTACCACTCCTATCTGCTCTTCCTCCAAACCTTCTGTAACTCCTTGCGTGCTAGTGGCCTCCAGCCTTGTTTGGGGTGATAAGCTTAAAAAAAAGTCCTCAAACACCATGTACAACTCATGTTTTTTCTCGTGAACATTCTCTGCAACTTGACGAAGAGAATATATCATGTCAATGGTGCTACGACCCGACCGAAAACCATACTGGCTTTCATGGCTCTGTGTAACCTGACTTGTATGCGATCTTCTTAGTGGACGAGTTCTTGTCTTCAATCATGAGAAAAAGTGCATTTGATCTATAAGCTGCTGAACCTCGATATTATTGGCATCGAGCCAGTCTTGATGTTTACGATGTGGTAGACCGAGAGCATCCAAGGATGCAGAAAGTTTTGCATCCCACAGAGTCTTCCAAGATGATTCGATATCATTGGTAATATTTACAGAATCAAGTGCAGCATCAGGTTTTTCAGAGAGCTCAATTTTTGTTTCATTCGATTTAAGAGGCAGTACGTTAATGCGCTTGGGCACTGTAGATTTTATAATGCTTCACATTTGCAGATGCAGTGTATACTTACTCCGAAGTAGAGCGTGATCTGACAGATAGTAAGTTGTGTGGAATAAACGCGTGATCTTAAAATCTTTTATATCCCTTCTTTTGGTGATGACGTAGTCGATCAGATGCCAGTCTTTCGAACGCGGATGCATCCACGTAGTATTACAACAGCTGGGTTGCAGGTAGAAAGTATTAGTAATACTAAGGTCAAATTCCTTGAAGATATTGAGAAGGCGTAATCCATTCGAATTCCCACGATCAATACTATGGCGACCTAAAACGCCTTTCTAAGAATGATAATCATTGCCAAGACGAGCATTGAAGTCACCTGTAAGGATTAATTTATCCTTATGTTGGACTTTAGAGATGACATCCCAAAGGAGATCGTAAAAATCATCTTTTTCTTGATCTGAACTTCCTAAGGTTGGCACGTAGCAGCTAACCATGGTCACAGATTGAGGTATAATGTCATTATATGATCTGATACACCTTTAGGTAAGGATTGGCAGTGAGCTAGCAAGGTCTGGCTTGATGGCGAAACCAACACCAGATTGGCGTGGATCTTTCTCAGTCTTGCCAGCCCATAAAAACACGTATCCACCTTTTTCTTCTCTAAGATGAGAATTGCCAGATAGATGTGATTACAGTGTTACAAACTTAAAATGAAATATTTTGAAAAAATATTTAAAAAATATAGACAGCTGTTGAAAATATGAATTTCAGCTCACCAGACAGAACGCTCAAATGGTGTTAAAGGGAGGCAGATGTTGTCTGGCTTGAATGGAAAAAGGTTACACAAAATTTAACTCTAAAATCCCAAGTTGGGGTTAAGAAAAAAAAACCGAAGGGAAATAAAATCTAGCCAGAAAAAGAAGTTAAAAAGTTGGTTAACAGAGAATCATATTTTCAACGGCTGTCTATATTTTTAAAAATTTAAAAATATTATTTTTTAAATATTTAAGTTTAAGTTTCTAACACTGTATTCGTCCATCATTTGCGTCGAAAAATGTTGTCGTTTTGGCAGCACTTGAAATAGTCTATCCACATTAGGTAATTTTGTATTTCTCTATTATGTAATATATATATATATATATATATATATATATATATATATATATATATATATATATGCGTGTAAGTATTTTAGATGTATATTTGTGTGTTCAGAATATTAATATGAATAAAGAACAACACACACACATACATACACACACAAACATATATATATAGATAGATAGATAGATATATTTACAAATATAAACTTGGACATTGAGGTCAATACCCAGCGTAGACAGACTGTCGCCACTGGGTGTTAACCGCAATGTACACTTTTATATTTACATACGCTCTATCCATATATATATATATATATATATATATATATATATATATATATATATATATATATATATATGGCCAGACGATTGCTTTTAGTATGAAACAGACTGTCGACTTCAGTGTAATAATAACAATAATAATAACAACCAAAAATTTCAAATTTTGGAGGCCCTCTATATCAAAATCGACCAGCCAACACTCAACTAAATTTATAACGAGTGTAGCAAGAACGTAGTGAAATGCATACAACATTTAATGTCATTTTGCATTTCTACCAAATTTCTTATGCTATGTTCTTTTTTTTGGAGACATCGCCATCTTTCCTCCATACATAACTTTTAGAATTTCCTCCAAACAACTCAGTTTTAATTTCGTCTGTTCATAATAGTCTTTACTAATACGATTTTTTCTTATCCTTATGATCACGATCAACAGCAGTGGAGTTTTCCAAGGGGACTGTGACTTTAGATTGTTCCTATGAATGTCATTGCTTATTGTCCATCTAGTGACACAGATTCCTGACGAATGCAATTCATGCTGCAACTCTTGACGAATAACAATATGATTTTGTTTAATTTGACGCATTAATTTCCGCGAAGATCTTGAAGGTAGAGAACCTGTTCTTCTTTGGTTTTCAAACGTTTTGAGTTTCTTTATACCTTGCAGTGAATGAACTAATGGTAGTAAAAGGAATATTCAGTTTGTCTGAGGTTTTCCGGTAACTTTTACCTTCTTTACAGAGCTTAACAATCAGTTCTTTTGGCGAATTTGTCGTTTCTTTACCTCTTGGCATGATGATAAACTTCTTGCACGAATATCAATTACAGAATGTTATGTTTCTACTTTTAGGCTAACAATAACTACTGGTAACATTATTGAAACATTCTATTATATTCTACCTGAATAATCTAGAGTATTAAAGCAGTTTAAAAGTTTTAAAATCAGAAATTTGTATTGTACGGATACTTTTTTCACCCATTAAATTGGATAAATAGGATTTATTTCTGTTAACTTATTTTTTCTATGCATCTTTGTACAGTTAATTATATATATATATATATATATATATATATATATATATATATATATATATATATATATATATATATATATTCCATGATCATTTTCCAACTTATTCAAGATGATCTCTCTCCTCTCTAAGCTTCAAACTTTCTGTCCTGAAATAAAAAGTTGCCGCACAGGTTTCACGCACGATTTCCTTTTCAAGTCATTTCACTGCTATTTGGACTGTCATAGCAGAAACTACTCTCTAACTTACAAAACGTCTTACTGATTTAGTTGGATCTTTTCTAATTGATCTCTTTAGTTCTAAGTTGAAATGATGATCCCACTTCCCGTTGTGACCTCCTGATCCAGTTTTTCTCTCTACTGTTCTCTCTTTTCAAACTTCTTCACCGTTCTCTTGGTGGTTCTTGAATGGACTTTGAAGATGGAAGACAGAGTATGAAAGTTGGTACCATTACTGAAAGCCTGAATGACATTTTTCCTCTCTCCATTGCTCATTTGGGAAGACAGTGGATCTGACACAAAACAATTTTAACCTGTTCTCTTTCTAGCTGAATAACTCAGTTACGATATGAGGCAAACGTCATACAAACTGTACTACCTCTTCGTCACCGAGGCCCGTTGGTATGACGTTTGCCTCATATCGTAACGGTCCGGGTTTCAATTCTCGGGAGTGGCTGCACATTGCTGATGAGTCCCAAATATAGGAAGAAATGGCCGTTCAGTGCTTTCTACATTCTGTTGAGGTTTCTTCTAGACTCGATGAATTACTTAATTATAATTATCTCAAATCCTCCGAATAATTTCTATCACTTGTATATCCTTGCTTGAACCGGCATTTAATGGTCTGGATGGAGCGGTTTGGGGATAGTAATCATGGCTCTCGGGGGCACAGTCCTATGGGTAACGCAAACTTGGATGACTTCCACCATGGAATATGTAAACCAGTCTAATTCGTTACCGCTTCGTCACCGAGGCCCGTTGTTACAGTTGGCATGACGTTTGCCTCATATCGTAACTGTCCGGGTTTCAATTCTCGGTACTGGATACGGAATGCTGATGAGTCCCTAAAATGGGACGAAACGGCCGTCCAGTGCTTTCTGCATTCTATTGAGGTTTCTTCAATGAATTACTTAATTAGAGTTATCTCAAATCCTCCTTAATATCTATCATATATATACATATATACATACATACATATATATATATATATATATATATATATATATATATATATATATATATATATATATATATATGGAACCGTCAACTGATCTGACGTGCTATACAACTCAGCTACAGAGAAGCGCCTGGTTAGCAAAGTCAAAATTACTGTTTAGAAAAAACAAATATTTGACGATCATTCCCGAACGATCATATCTATTCACGAAACTAAATAACGTATAAACATAAAATATATTAAATAATTGTCGGACTTAATCCATTTCATAACATGTTGTCAATGTTTCCGTGAAAGTACGTTTCGTGAACAGATATGATCGTTCGTGAAAGATTGTCGGAGATATATATATATATAAATATATATATATATATATATATATATATATATATATATATATATATATATATATATATATAGGTCATTTGATGAGTGCTGGTGCCATGTAGCATCGTACTACCTGCCATATGGTCGGTTTATCGGTGATGAAACAGGTTCCTTCCCTATACTGGTTTATTGGGTAGGGTGGCTTGACACTCAGCAGGATTAAAAACGAGACCTGTCAAAGGGCAGATTAACCTTCTTGTAGGGTCAACGGCTATCATGCACGATGTGGAAGAAGGGGATCCATAGATATAGATGCAGCTACTGTTATAATGCCAGGGTATCACAGTGGAAGACTCGCCAGACTGAAGTCAGCGGCCAAGGCAAAGTGTTTTCCCGATGCAATCAACACACATTCTTCCCCCATTTATGGGTTAAATAGCAACGTGGATTGGGTTCTCTAGTCTTGAACAAGTCTAAGAGAAAAACTCTGAAATTTAAATAGTGGAGAAATATTATGTCAGGCTGTGAAACATACGAATTTAATCCGACGGTGCATTTTTCTCGGCCTGTAGCCCAATGCCAATGATCAGTGAAAAGTCAAAATATCACGTGAAAAGTCAAAATTTCCAGTGCTAATTTTCAAGGCAGTCACGCCCTTCATTTTTGGAGAATTGACGCAAGAGAAGCTTCTTTACTTTACTTATTTTTATTTGGTTTATCATAATTAAGCTTCATAAACATCAAGTCGTCTACCTGACTGCTAAATGCGTTGCATATATTTTACTGTTACCTCTGGGCGGTGTTCGAGATCTGCTGAATATTTTGACTGCTATTTTTCAAAGACTGGCGCATCGCAATCGTTCTATGTACATCTCTCCCAATTTGGCCTTCATTTTTATTCATCCAAGCTTAATAAAAAAAATATTGTTTGTTGGCATGCATTTTTGTTCGTTTTGTGTAATGGGAGGTGAGAAAAAAGAAAATTACAAAAGAAAAAATGCTAAAAAGAAAGAAAGACTTCAAGGAACGAGGAAGAAAGAAAAGTTAAAAGAAGAAAGAAAGAAAGAAAGAAGGAGTGAGGGAAGGAAGGACTTCAAGGGACGACGAAGAAAGAAAATGCTAAAATAATAAAAAGAAAGGAAGGAAGAGAGGAAGGAAGGAAGAAAAGAAAAAAAATCAGAAGTAAACATGTCAAGTCAAAAGCAAGCAAAGAAAAGAAAATATGAAAATAAAGTAAAACAAAAAATTTGGGAAGGAAACCTAAAAAAAATAGCAAAGAAAACTCGATATATAGGGATTATTAAAAGTGGTGGACTTGTCGAGAGTTAAAATAGCCGCTTTCGACTCTTTTTAATTCTCTCGGATAGATAAAATGGGGTTTCCATAAAGAAATAAAAGCAACAAATACACAATATGGCGCCCTCTCTGAATAAACAGCTTCTGGCTCTCAGAAAGAAAAAAAACAATGAAAATAGATGTTTAAAAAAGGCTATTCAGTCACCGGAAGTGAGGAACTTATGAGGCAGGCCACTTCTCTTTCGAAAGAAACTAATCAGCCATTCAAGATGGCGACATCCACTGTTTTAACGGAAATTAGAAAAGAAGCCATGCGCACTAATTCGACTTAGGGATTGTTGGCTAACAATGGCAATAAATATTGTCCTCCTATTCACTAACATCATTTTTAGTTTTATCGGTATTTTTAAGTCATTTTTTTTAATTATTGCGCAGTAGAAGGCTCATTTGGTTCCCTGTGGCAATGTGTGTATATGGGTCTGCAGATGCAAGAGAAGCGGTGTTAATACGAGTGTATTAATATACGTGTATAGCAATGATTTTTGTGCGTACATATGCAATATGTAATTACCCATATATATGTGCATATGCTTTCCATACAAACACACACACACACATACACAGATATATATATATATATATATATATATATATATATATATATATATATATATGAGAGTATGATGGAGTTTAACTGTAGGCAAAGCGACCAGAAATAAACTTTTTTTCAAAATTTTCTTTCGTATTAAGCACACCAGATCACGAATATCAATTATTTATTTTTGCAAAACATTATAAACGTTATTAGGGACGAAGGACAAGTTTGCCATGTAAATTCATTGTAAATTAATTCCCCCTACGAATAGGCAAAACTAATATGGTATGCTCATCCGTTGTGATTTCTAAACATGTAAAAAAAAAAAAATTATGAAAATTTTGAAATTTGTAATCTGGAGATTTTTTAATATTTTACTAATGATAATATGCACACAGATTAGGAATTCCGAAAAGAAAATTACATTCCGAAGGAAATTCCGAAAAAGTATTGCATTTTTACACACACACACACACACACACACACATATATATATATATATATATATATATATATATATATATATATATATATACTACAGGTAAAAACTCTGGGATCACCCTGCATTTCCTTAAAATCACTTTAACCCAAGAACACTAGCCATGGGTATATAATACCCAGTGTAAATTTTTCTATTTTTAATTACAATTTTCAGTACCTGATTTTCTTACCTCAATAATATGTTTTTCAGTTCCTATTAATTTTAACTCAAAGTACAAAGTTTGAAGTGACTGCATGTAAAATATTTCAAATAAAGATTTATATATAATTTTTTTTTTATATTTTCAAAATCGGGTATGATATACATATGGTTAGTATTGGTGTAATTTTAATTGATGGTTAGTGTTATAGCGTTTAAATGATATATTTATTAATTTTAAAAGTAAAAAATATAATTTTAGTAACTAGAGGATATTTACCTTTATTTGACAACAAATAAGCACTTAACTATAAAAAAGATTATACAACACCATCATATTTTGTTTTCATCAATAAAACAACAAGCTGCCTAAATTACTGCTTTATAAATTCTTCGCATTCTTTCCAACAGTTTTTGAAACTAAGTAGATGGGAGACCTTCCGAAGCATTCTTCAAAGAACTGAAAAAGCTCACGCTCACTCTTTGGGTATTCTCTTTGGACTTTCCGAATTCATCCCATAATTCAATGGGAGAGAGGTCCAGAGTTTGAGGAGACCAAGTTATAATTTCCAAAATTGTGTTAATTTTTCAATTCGAGGTAATTTTGACATAATTTAGTAGGCTTTCATGTTATAATGTGATTTTTTTCTGATTATGCATAAGCCAGATGCTATAGCATGTCTTTGCATATACGACTGATATTTTTATCATGATTCTCTTGACTTGAATCAAATCCCTATCCCCTCTCCCACAAAACTCCACCACAGCATAACAGACCCACCGCCATGCTTAACTATCGGAACTACACATTCATCAGTCAGTTTTTTTCCTGGCTTTCTTCTCGCATACTCTCTCCTCTTATTGCCAAAATGTATGCCCACAATACATTTTTTCTATAACCATCTCTTTTTCTCATAACATTCCTGTCTGCTTATTCACCTTCCGTTACTGAGGTTACTTGATGGCTATCCAACCCTGAGCCCCGCTGATTTAAGTATTACCAAATAACGTCATTAACTAAGTATATATATTTACATTACATTTGAATAGTTGAAGATTATAGCTATCAGGAAAGCAAGTAAGAGGAAAAGAGTTCCGCTGACGGGAGGTGCGAGATAAGAAGCTGTTGGAGTAGAAGAGATGGCTATATTTAGCTGTTTCAACAGTGAAAGTCGAGATGCCAACCTAGTAGCACGCTTAAATTCATGTAATTTGGGAACCAGTGAAAGTAACTCGTCGGAGCAGTTACCATGAAAGTACTTGTAGAAATGAGGAAAGCCACAGCCCGTGTGTGAGATAAACCTGTAAATTTGCCAACGGTTGTCGTATTTTAAAATTGAAAAATTAAATTAAATTCTGATGTTTTAAAGTGAAAGGGAAAAAATAAAAATATATAATAAAAAATTTCCAACTTTATCCTGTTTAGTATCGCCCTAAATTTAACTTCCTGACATGTCTATATTTGGCTATGATCTCAGACCTCCCATTCAACAACTCAGTGCCAGCTTTGTATGTTGCAATAGGTAACTTCTCTTCCTGGCACAGCCTACACGAATTGCCATTTACGTTGCTAGCCTTAACATTCCGTAAAATACTCCATTTAATGGCCGGGTTTCTGTTATTTTCCCCTAAAGCTGCAATAGTGGTTTGTCAGCTTCGTATTGAACTTGCGTTCTGGAATTCTAAATGATTAGGTATGGTTACACCACCTTTTTTAAACTGGCCCTTAATGCAGCCAGTGTATTTTATCCCTGCCATTGTTGATTTTTACGTGGGAACAATTCACGACCTGTTCTGTACAGCATATCCCATTCGATGGACAATTATTTATTATCCTTTTACAAAGGATCTTGTTTTCACTTCTCACGTTCTCTTCAAGGTTTGAATTTTTTTGTTCAATCTTTTGATAAGATTGCCTATGTTGCTAGTGCAACTGTAGCTAAATTTATTCTGTATTGCGGTTAAATAACTTGTACAGTCCGGACGCTTTCGGGAAGTGTTTATTTAGAAGACTAAAAAACATTTTCCCAATGTTTGTTTTTACTTGCATATTAAGGGGATGGGTTGAACCAGATGATATTCCTTTTTCTTTTTCTCGGGTTTTTGTCTGATCCTTGTTACACAGGCTGCTGTTGCACCCCCTCCTCTCTTAAGGCAAATACATATTTTTTCTTTCGTTGAATATTTCTTCATTTGAAGAATCTTTTGACAATCTACATTGTACGCCGAACGGGATATGTTTAATTACACTTGACGTTTGGGTGGATGCCGTATAAATATATCTCAAAACCGTATTTGGTTTTATGAAAAGTCAGATGGTTTCATTCAAAATGTTTAATTCTATGTCCAAAACCTGGACTACCTTCCTGTTGATCCTCACAGTGATGTTGAAATTCAGATATTTCTGGTACTACCATCAGTCCATCATCCCGGTATATTGCATGGTGGTCGATGTTGACAATTTTATTTATTTTACTTAAGATATATATTCCCATCGGTTCAGACAATTCTGCCCCATCGAATGATCCTTGGGAGACATCAAAATTACCAGCTTTAAATTTCTTCATCCATACTTCACCACCATGAAATAGAACTGATTTACGGCAATGTAGGATTATAAGCATACAAATTTCTTGGCAAACATCAAGGACCCCGGTAAACTCCTTTCAGTAATAGATGGATAGAAATCCTTAATATCCTATTTGATGAACACTTTATTGCTCTTGTTGGGAATGTTTTCAAACCACGAAATGTAATCTGACGTGCCCTTCCAGTTTGGCATGTGTAGCTTTACCCTTAGTAGTTTGCAGGTATCCATTACAATTTTGTGGCTTATAATACCAAGCTCTGTTTTTGTTGGATTTATCAAGTCTATTGATGGGCTATTGAGGAAGTCTTCTTTGTGGTCCTTTACTGTCAAGAAGGATTGCTTTTCGGTCAATATCCTGACTTGGAGATTTCTTTGGTTCCTCTGTTAATATCCCCCACGTAAGAAGCAGGAGCCTTTTTATAGAATTTACTCTCTTCCTCTGTAACTCTCTTTCTGTACTTCTTTGGGCTAATTGCATATAATTTCTTCGTTTTGTCGCCCATAACGAAAATTTCGTTAATTTTTCTCAGCTCTGCACTATTCGCTGATAATTTCTTCTGGAATAAATTCTTTCTTTTTTTTAACCTTATCTTATTTAAAATGCCTATAAGATTTCTTTTTCAAATTCCTACATTTCTTTTACGACGTGGTGGGGGATTTACCCGTTTTGAACAAAGA
>OZ038478.1:127534498-127596998 GCA_964036315.1 Acanthosepion esculentum | reverse complement strand
GAAAACCATTGGTTTCGTAACTGACTCAGTATATAAGTGATGGGGTGAAAAGTTCTCAGCCTGACCAAGAAAAAGTTTAAAAATAAATTCTGGTGTACAGTCATCTGATCAAATTTTTGCAAGTCTGATAAATTTTCCGCACCTCTCGCTATATTTTTTATTTATATCTTTGTAGGAGACATTATTCGGTCAATAACATTCTTCAGGTTTATAAGACATGTTACGGAACATGGTTTAACCTAGTTCACTGCGGCATTAATGTTTGGTAATTTCGTCAAATTTCTGGAAAATTTATATTCAGTGAATTAAGACAAGTTCAAGTGGGTTATTTGGTTAGCCGACTGAAGAGTTTCCCGTTAAAACGCCCATCAGCGTCAGGTCTTTGATAAATTTTTTTTTTAAATCTGGTGCTGATGAGCGCCTCGTCGTGAAACTCTTGTGTCGGTTAAGCAAATAACTCATTGAACCCGTCTTAATTTACTGAATATTATATAAACTATAGGTTTTGGTTGGAAAAAATTTTACTAAGTTAACAAAACAGACTAATTTGACTGTCAGTAATTTATTTGCAACTATTTATTTTGATACTTTTACATTATTATACCTTGTAAAACTAATGTAAAAAAATAATATGAAAAGATTTTAGAACAAATTCGTCAATTTCTTAAAGGAAAAACATAAAAAAACATTTTATTTTAAAAATAAAAGATATAATAACAAAAATAATAAGAACCTCCTAAAATTTATTGCACAAATGCTCCTTTCTTTTCAATAATTCTTAGCAGCCTATTGTCAACATCTGATGTCAGATTTGCAATTTTAGCGGCTGGTAAGTCGTTTGCAGCCATTTTAACTGCCTCCCAGACGTCACACTTGCTGTTGAATTGCCTTCCATTAGAATAAATATCTCTCTTGAGGATGCTCCACAGGTTCTCAATGGGATTCAAGTCACAGCTATTTCAAGGCCAGTCCATAAGAGAATCATCAACAAATCCCTTTTCGTTCAACCAGGATTTGGTAAACGTTGATGCATGACTTGGTGCGTTGTCTTGCATAAAGGTCATAGATCATAGATATTTTCATACACGAAATATAAACAGTCATTTAATTCAGGCATGGGTAACCTTTTCCGACCTGTGGGATGAATTAGATATGGCTCACGGGTCGCACGACTAAAAAGATTCAAGGTAATTTTTCGTTGAAGCTGTCTCGGCTATTTTCATCACAGAAGACCACACGCGTAAGCATCTACATTAGAAATGGTGAAAGATTGATTGTTTTTGGAGAAATGAATTTTCAATAATTAAAAAAAGAAGTCCCGGTATAATTTCATCAGAGATCACAGTGCTTAACACACACTGCTGCACGTGATTTGTTTCTTATTTATTCATTTGAAAATACAAAAAATGTTTTTTTCAAATTATAAAATATATTTCTTCTCTAGAGAAAAAATACGTTTCTTCTCTAATAAATATATTTCTTCTCCGGACTAAAAAAAATATATATATTATGAACGTCATGTTTATAAAGCAAATGATATTTACAAGTATGGTCTTCCTTAGTGAAAGTCCCCAATCGTTTAAAATGATGGAAACGTTACCTTCAACGAAAAGTTACAAAATTCAAGAAACGTTGTGCTTAATCATTGTTTATGTATCTGGATATGCATGAGAAAATGTGAGTGAACAAGTGAGGATGAAACGAAATAAACAAAATTTTAATAAACCTAATTTGCCTCATGGAAGTTAGCGTACCATTTGGAAAGTGAAACGTGTCACATGTGGCCCGCGAGGCCCAATTTGCGCATGACTGATTTAAGCAATTAATTTTTATTTTTTTTACATTTTTTTAATCAATGGATTTTTATCAATGATATTTTCTTGTTACTACAGTCAGTTATGTGCCATGCGTGATACACGCTTATGCAATCATGTATCTTTCGATTTTTGTGCACTCACATTTATTTCGTGTGACCCAGTAATATGTTGCGAAGAAAAGTAGCCAAGAAAGAGTATAGATATATGATTAAATCTGAATTTTGTCTGGTGATAAAATTGATAAGGCATTCTCCATACTAGCAATATGAGATGTGAATCTAAATCAGGTTAGAATTAGTTTCTTTATTTTCTTGTCTAAAAATATATTTAAAAGGAGCCATGCTACTAGGGAGAAAACAAAAGATAAAACGCCTAAAGCCAAGAGCAATTCCAACGGAAATTGTCTTGACCTTTTTTTCTTTTTTCGTTACTGTGACATAATTAAAGAAATCGTTCATGCAAGCAAAAAGAATTTTCAGGATACAACTGCATGTCTTATTTATTGATTTCCTTTCTACATTTCCTGTTTATGAAATTTAAAATTTACTCCAGGATTAGGCAAGCAACTATGATCAATCTCTTCATAGGATTTACAGCAAACTGTACCCTATGGTGCCACCACTCATCGGACCACAACACACATCGTCAAAACACTAATTACCAACGTCACGAGCACTAGTGTCCAGTGTCTGGTGCTAGCAGGCCCCACTGTTGGGTTTTCTACTCCGAGATGCCATCGAAGCTAAGGAGCGCTGAATTGACATTCTGGGTATGTATATGATACTTTCTGCATTGAATATGGAACCGATTTGAGTCAGTGTCTCTTTTCTGCTACCACGAGAAATCTTAGCTAGACCTGTCTGGTTACGATCATTACGGATGATAAATGTATTCCATCAGATATTCTCGTTAAATTCATGACACCGTAGATCGAGGGATGTCTCCAAAATTTCATAATTGAATTGTTCCATTCTACTGGCAATTGCGAACATGCCCTATTCAAACATCAGTAGTTTATATCGCGTTGCCCTATGCAGCCTAGCCCGTGTTCACACAGATTTTACCAGATGTCAAAGCACGGCTGATATAGATCTGGACATTTCTATAAGATCAAAACACAATGACACCAACTACTGTTATCTTGATATATTACTAACCGTTAACGTTTGTCACGTCAGTGTGTATTTACTATGAGTACTCTTTGTCAGATCGCATGATTACTGTTAGGGTAAATTCACGGAAAAAAATATCCCCCCCCCCGCATTTATGTGAAGGTTGTTGAAAATTTCTCTTTCTGGCAAGGGGAACAATTCGAGATGCTTCTTGGACGGGACTAGATTTTCCAGGACTCTTTCGTAAAGTATGTAGTGCGGCAACTGAAATTCTGCCTATACTATTCCGAACTTATAACAATAGGAAAGTTATCTGCTTTTTATCTGTGCTGATAGTGCAAGGCAGATAAGACAGTTCGTGTTTCTTTCCGAGTACACCCGACTGCTAAGGCGGATAGTCACGCCCTATCGAAAACACCTGCTCAGGCACAATTGCGTTTGTCCAGCACATATAGAGCCCACCAATGGTTTATACTGCAACTATTCTGAATGGACTTAAGATACAGTTTCTCAGAGAGAGAGCAGAGATGAAGATGAAATGGAACTGATGCTTTTAATTTAATTATATGATTAGATTTAAAGATTTTAGCTTCCATTTTTGAAACATGGTTATTAACATGTAGCGAAAAACCATATTTAAACCAGTTAATTTATAGTATATATATACATACATATATATATATATATATATATATATATATATATATATATATATATACAATTTGGAGAGGAATCCGTCATTTATACAAGTTTCATTACAAATGTCTGATAAGTTACTGCGGTTAAGTTTGTTTTTTTCATATTTTGCAGTGGGCATGTGCATGTTTTAATGCAACCCTGCATAATAAATAATTATTTACGGCTCTACTTTTGTATTGAGCTATGTTTTAAATTAATGTTATGAACGCTAGTATATATATATATATATATATATATATATATATATATATATATGTACAACGATTTTAGAGGGAAAAATCCTCGATCCATCTGAGCCTACCAAAACTCCATAAATTTGGAGAATCTTGCCTATTTTGCCAGTGAGAATTCTGCCCACTGTCTGTGAGGTCGACATTAGGGAGCTCCAGTGCCTCTTTCACCAAAGAAGAACTACTAAAGGGCTGTCAAGAACGAACGTCGGTCCACTATTCAAGACCAATCCAAGGCTGCATCCCTTCACCACTCCTTCTGACGAGCCCACTGGACTTCTGTCGTCGGCCCAGCAACTCACTCAACTGCAGGATTCCTTTATCTGTGAACGGGTTTTCAACTCTACAAGAACTGTGGGTGTATCTTTCTGAACCTTAACAATAATATCTAATCGCTTAAAGCACTCTTCAGGCACTCAGAGAAATATTTTGAGCAAGCCTTTTTTAAGTCAAGAACATTTTCTCTTTTCCCTTTCTTTCTCTCCTAATCATCTTTTTTTCCCTTTACCTGTTTTGTGTATATTGTAAATAAACACTTTCTTCTTTTGTTGTTACTCACCGAGCAGGAGTTTTTTCTTTATTCGTACGCGCCTAAAAGAGGGAGTTTGTCCGCTCTAATCATGCTGTTTTACTCGCGTTTTTTTTTCGCAATTATTTTCAGCCGTATTTTTAACCTCAACCCTTTGATGCGGAAAAGCCTGGACAAATTTAATTTTACCCTGAAGATCCGTTTAGGTGAAACCTAGATATGTTTACCTGGCTCCATAGGATTTATTCTAGTTTATCGCTCTACTTAGTGTATTGAGCACTCTACGTTTTAGTCTTTCTACTCGTTCTGTTTTTGGGGTTTTTTTTTACTAAGAACTTAAACAACACTTGGCGATTTGTTTCGTCTTGTTCTAATGATTTTAGTTCCTTCTATTTTTAAATCTAATTTTTTGCTCGGGTACCGATTTGTCCTGATATATCTGCAAGTTGTGCTATCAGAGGTTTTCCAAACGAGTACTACTATTAATAAATACATACATACACACACACACACACACACACACACACACACACACACACATATATATATATATATATATATATATATATATATATATATATATATATATATATATATATATGTAAGCAAATGTGTGGATGTAGATCCGACGGTATGATGAAAATGTGGAAAAGACAAAGCAAAATCCGAATATGTGAGTTTACTGTTTTTTTATTTTGTTTTTGTTTTTGTTATTCTGTCGACGGCTGGCATGATAGCCACCTCACACACAATAAACACCCGACAAGGTTTCTTTAACATATCAAGTTGTCTAGCAAGATTAATGCGTGACAAACGTACCGATAAGCTATAGTTTTAAATAGGTCCCCCCTTTTCCACTTAGGAAAAAAAATCTCTTCCCTGGGAGCAGGTTTTCGCAGCGCCGACCACGTGACGCCAGCGTATCCGACTCCAAGAAAGAATACTCTGACTTTAGAATTTCAGTTTTTCTGTTTCTGATTAGTCCTGTATATATCGTCTCTTCATCTTACTTAAATCTAATATAAATATGTCTCCATTAACCATGTCCTGAAGAAGGTCTATTTGACCGAAACATCTGACGTCGACAGAATAACAAAAACAAAAACAAAATAAAAAAAGCAGTAAACTCACATATTCGGATTTTGCTTTGTCTTTTCCACATTTTCATCATATATATATATGCAAATTAGTATAAATAATTCGTTTGCACACTTAGAGTAACGAATAAAACTGCTCAGCTAGCCCATTTCCTGCCTACGTTTTTGCCTGTTGATCATTCCTCGTCTGACCATTATCAATTATCTATGTACGCATCTACCTTTACTTCTCTATCTCGTATCCTCCAATCAAAATACCTATTTTGTCTTTCAATAGCCATATAACTAGGCTGTTCTTACCTATCTATCTGTTCATATCTATCTGTCTGCCTGAAAAAAAAGATAAACAGAAACACATATATGTGTCTCTAGCTATCTTTTTTTCCGTCTATTCGCGTGTGCCCATCAGTCTGACTGCCTGTCAATCTCCCTACCAACTTGCATCCCTTACCCATTCCTCGACCAATATCGTCATTTGCAGCTGTGGGTCTTCCCACCACTGGCATTACCGACCTCCCCACTGTCACCTTGCTTTTCTCGCCACCAATCGCTACCAATTCCGTCACACAGACAACTCCACTAGCAATCAAACTACAACCAAACACCATTACTATAATCTACAGTGACGTGCAATCAAATTAACCAAACTTGGGCTCACAATACGCTGAGACATATCATTATTAATATTATTGTAATAAATTGAAACAGCAGTTGTAATTTTTCTCTTGATGTGGATGGAAATCTGAATGAAGAATGCAAATGGAATGAGAGTGAGAGTAAACAATAAAGAGACAGAGAGAATGAGTGCAGTTTTTTTTTTCTTTTATATTATCCCAACATAAATTGACCATTTTCTGAGTTCGTTCTTTCGTTTTTATTTCTCCTTCTTTCTTGCTTTCTTTCGACTCCTTTGTTTAATTTTCCTTCTTTTTTTTTTACTCTTTTAATTTTCCTTTATTTTCCGTTTTTATTTTCCTTTATTTTTATTTCTTCGTTTCGTTTGTTCTTCTTTCTTTCCTTCTTTCTTTCTTTCTTTCTTTCTTTCCTTCTTTCATTCTTTCTTTCTTCCTGGTTTTATTTTTCTCTAATCTGTTTCTCTTTTTTTCATTACTCTTCTGTCATTTTTTCGTTTTTATTTTTCCTCCTTTCTTTTCTCTTTCTTTTCCTTATCTTGTTCAAATCTATTTACTTACGTATGTATGTATATGTGTATGTACGTATCTATCTATCTATCTATCTACCTCGTTATTGGACCGGTTCACAATTATCCCCGGTCTTTTAAACAGGAATATATGTTTATCCTCTGGTCCCTGTTTGGGATTGCATTCCCGGTTCCTTCTAAAGTCTTTTTCTACCTCTTCCACTCCCAGTGGCCCCTTGCATCTTAGTGACATTATCGCTTTGCGTGAGGTGAATTGATTAAAGAACATCTATCGATCTATCTATCTAGCTATCTAGCTATCCCGTTATTTATTTTTCTATAGTATAATCTTACGTTTTGCCTCTATTTTGTTAATTGTTAATCAGTCTGCAGTGGGGAATCTTTCTATAATTTCTTACTTTTTCGGTGGAGATGCCGATGATATGGCAGAACGTAATAAGAATACAAATAAAATTCTACAATATGGTAGCACAATTCGTAATAAAAATAATAATAACACGAATGACATGGTGATTATGATGATGATGTTAATATTAAAATTGAATTGAGATTTTCTTTCTCAAAGTAAGCTGAAAATAAAATTGCCTAGCACATTCATTGATTGATTTGTTTTTTTACGGTTTATCAACCCTTAGGTTATTTAAAGCCAGAAAACACTTTTAGATTGTATTTTTTTTTTAAATACTAATTATTTACTGATACACAGTTTTACTAATTAATCCATAGCAGGGGGAGAAGAGGCTGATTCATACCTTTCTCAAGTGAATATAACGATCGCAACTGGAATTGAAACGGGCTCTCCTATTAACAATTCCGAGACATTATCCATTACACCATCCGAACATCAAAACTTACAGCACCTGGTATTCCAAACCGATCGCCCATTTAGGCAATGAGCAGACTCGACATTGCTTAACTTTGGTGACCATACAGGAAACGGTGTTTCAGCATGATGTGGCCGTAAACTCTGTATGCTGTAGCAAATCAAAGCTTACAAAATCTTGTATTCCCAAACGGTCACCAATCTAAGTACGTGAACTGGAGTTTCAACGTGATATAGTCGAAATCTTGCCTAGCAGAAGTCTTAAGAACGCATTGGCCATAATAAATATAATTAAATATATTTGCTTGACACTTTCAAGGTTGTTAATGGATGTAACAGCTTCTTTCCTTGCTGTTAATATTGAGTGTACCCCAAAGCTCATTAAAAGAAAATTGTTTTCCCAAATGTTCAATTTACCTTTTCATTCCAATATAGTGACATGTCAGAAACGAGAAGTTTCCTGAAGAAATAATAAATAAAGGGCGTTCCATTTTAAACCGACACTTGTAATATTTATTGCAAGCTACTATTTTTTTTTAATATTTCATGGTAAAAAAAATAAAGCGTGTATTTTTTTAAATTTTGTGGTAAAAATTAATACCTGTTATTCATTAATTACAACAGATTTCATCGCCAAAAAACAAAAAAAAAATACAAAAATCAACTCAAATGTCTCGGGATTCCCAATTTAGCCCTCAATCTAGTCTCCTTCCTTCTCGGTCGTGGTAGCAGGTTCAGTCAAAAGGTAACACCTCATCTTTATTGATAACATGCTTAAATCTGTGTGCACGGATAGTATCAAGACAAACTCCTTTCCCACAGACAAAATGTCCCATGCTCATCGCTACTCTATTGCTATTTCCCAGGAAAGAGTTATGAAGTTCTACATTCCTTGGGTCTACCACCCCTCACCTTCGTGTCTGGGACCCGCTATGTTACATATACAAGAATGAATCATCCCCATCCTCTTCGTATTTCCAAAAGTAAGAAGTAAATTCTACTTGGGCAGCTTCTTCCCAAGAAGTGCTGATTGTTAAACAGCCTCACGGTAGGATCTTTATTTTTTTCTGTCACTATAAGCTTAACCTTGTCAAGTCTAGTTTTAACCATTATCTTTCCTACATAACCTCATAAAGTGCACATCTCCTTCTGTTACGCTCATACAACACGACACAGTAAACCACTACCTTGAGTTAGCTCTTCTGCATTGTATTAGGCGAACATTAATATAAAAAAAGCACAATAATCTCAGGATTCCAGATCATCCTCCTTCTCAATCGAGTATTCTCTTTTTAGAATGTAAACATGGATACCGGCTTCGTACAGGTTTCATGGCTTCTGATATACCCCGGTGCGATTTGCATCTTTCAATTCACCATCACTGGAGAAACACACTCTTCTAAAGATCTAATTCAAGGGCCGAAACAGATGAATCCACTTGTATTCTGTTAACATTCTGGAAACATCTTTCTTGAACGAACTTTAATTATCTAAGGGACAATACAGCCATGGCTCAACTGAAGGGTTTCTCAGTTTTGCAATAGCTGTACTGACGACATCAGCCTATCAATATTCAGAGTAAAGGCTTGCCTGCCAGCTCTGGCTTTATCACTAAGGCTTTTTCTTTGTCTTTTGGAATTCTACTTCTAGCTATCACTGGAGCACAGACGATAGCAAGATTCTCTTTTTGGTTTTGTTAATGTTATTTTGGGGGGATGAACAAAAACACGTTGATCGGTTTTTGCGCCTTGTATTGAATGAGATTGTTAAGAACGCGAAAAAAGGAAGTAAAGAGTGCGTGTCATCAGGATATGTAGGATGGATAACGACTGACCGCAGATTTGAAGAGGTTAAGATCTTAGAGATCATGGAAGAATTCTCTCAAAATTCTCTTCCATGAAGTAAAAGTTTTGGGGGAATAAACTGTATCAGAGGAACCCCCTTCTTAACAATGGAATACGAAGGAGATGGAGAGTGATCAGTTGTGTATATGACATGGAGGGTCCTATCTGTGAATGTATGGACTAGTGGAGCTAAGGAATGTCCCTCGTCAGAACAACTTCCATGAAAATAGCGATAAAAGAATCGTGAAGCTAGCAACGTTACGTCTGTGAGAAAGGGTTGTAGAGTGGAAAATAATTCCTCACCCATGAGGGTTACCGGATAAGTTTGTTGTAGAAAGTATAATCTCGGGAGTCTGTTCCAGAATTTCTTGGGAAGAGTGGAACTTTCCTCTTATTAATGTTATACGAAAAGTGTGAGAACGAGTCGAATCTGTGACAATGTAATTCCTGTCTGGTTAGCTACTGTTTTTTCGGGTATTCATTTCGGGTATAATATGAAGCTGAAAAATGAATAAGTAGAAACTTGTTACTCTCCTTAATCAATGACAATATAGACTCATGCCTTACTGACATGATCTTCAACCGAGAAACACCCATAATATCTTGTAACTGTCGTTTCCTACTATGGCTTCTATTCTGCTTCTCTTTCGCATTGAACCAAATTTACGGCATACATCTCAATGGATTTTCTTACCCGTCCAATCATGTCTCTACATTGATCTACTCGGAATAACTTCTGTATCTTGTTCGCCACTGATACAACATCTCGGTCCTGCTATTTACCCATAGCTGGGGGGTGAAGAAGAGGATTCATACCTTTATCAAGGATATTACCACATAAGTGAATGCAATGGATTCGACTGGAATTCAAACTCGGCATATATACAAGGAATCAGTCAGTTATATGCCATGCTTGAGATACGCTTAGGCGGTCATGTATCTTTCGATACATGACTGACGAGGCAGATTTTTTCCCGCAGTAGGTTGCCATTTCTTTCTGCGGTAGATCAGATGCTATCCAAGGCTATAGAACCAGTCCTGTCCTGTTATTTACCCATAGCTGAGGGGAGAAGAAGAGGATTCATACCGTTTCCCAAGGGCATTAGCACCTAAGTGAATATAATGGATTTGACTGGAATTCGAACTCGGCATATATACAAGGAATCAGTCAGTTATGTGCCATGCGTGATACACGCTTAGGCGATCATGAATCTTTCGATAGATGATGACGAGGCAGATTTTCCCCGCTGTAGGCTGCCATATCTTTCTGCAGCAGACCAGTTGCCATCCAAGGCTATAGAACCTTTTTCTAGTGTTTCCAACCTGCAAATCGCATTTCAGGTTCATCATTTTACTGATGACTATGTATTCTGTCTTCTTGTAGTTTATGCTTAGTCCCTTCTTCTTACTCTCCGTCGCTGCCGTCAGGGAGCTGAAAATGTTATGGAACCTGACTGTAGTAATGGGTGTGCTTAGAGCACAAACCTAAAGACCGGAGAGAATAAAAATGAAATGGAGACGAAGATTGTCCTCCTGAAAACTGCTATCGTTTACTCTGCGGAAATTCTCCGAAATCTTCTTGCGTTGTGATGAGTCTTGTTGACACCATGTCTGAAGAACAGAAATTCCATTGACTACGTCAATATACAATGCCAACATTATAATGTTTTCTTATCTAGGCAAGAGCAGAAACATTGATCTATAATTAATATTCATGAGCACTCTCCCTGCTCCCAACATTATTGTCTTTAAAAACTGATGCTTTTTCAAATCTCACCTAATGTTCGTTCTAGATTTTTTCAGAGTGATCCCAGTGCTCCAGATATTATGGACACGGCCGTAAAATTGATGATCCGAAACATCTCTAATTCCCGGACAAAATTCAAGTATTTCTTTTTTTACTACGTTTTGTTTTTGTTCTTTTTATTTTATTTATCTATTTATTTATTTATTACTGTTTATTATTATTATTATTATTATTAATATTATTTAGTTTGCCTCTTTATTTTTATTTTTATTTTATTGCTGTTGTTTTTAATAATGCTATTCTTCTTGTAGTTGTCATCCATGTTTTTCTTATTTGTATTTACACTGCGCAATGCAGAATAATTGTGTAAGAAGAAATAAATGTCTTTCGTAAAATCTAAAAAGAATACAACTATAATGAAGGAAGTTATTATTATTACTATCATTATTATTATTATTATCATTATTATTCGTACAACAAACAAGTAAATCTCGATCGATATCCGTCACATGTCGACGCTGCCACAACCTGTGACTCCGCCAGCAGAACCGCCATCGATATTTACATCAGGTTCGATGACGCCCACAGAAAAATACCTGAGAACCAATAACCTGACTCGTTTTTATAACGATTCATTTTTATCCTCCTCGTTCCCATTTGTTTGTTTTGAATCTTCTTGTCTATTTCCTCGTCGAACCTTCTTAATTATTATTTAAGCTCTCCCTCGGGAGTACCTGGCAGCTTACTACAGAGATCATATTATTATTATTATTATTATTATTATTATTATTATTATTATTATTATTATTATTATTATTATTATTTTCTTTCGCGCGGTTTTCATTTTCAACCAGAAATCTTTCATCATAGTCGCTCTCCGTCAAGTCTTAGATCCTCAAACAGATATTATATTTTGCAGAATATTTGTAGCGCCAAGCAACGCAGACTTCTGAAGCGACGGGATACGAGGCATTAATCCAATTTTCTCAATGTAAGGCAAAGTTCGGTTGCATTGACCCCCAACACGCCAATGATAACAGTAATAAGAATGGCCTGAACGTAAAATATTCTGACAACATCAACGCAAATGTTGTTGTATTTCTTAAGTTTCTATGGTCTTTCATGACACGATTTATTTGCCAAAAAAATAAGCCCCCACTTCTGACGTTATATTACATAATAGCAATGTAGACACGGTGGATCAATGAAGACAGACTCGGACTGAGGAATTGGAGATCTGAGTTCAAATTCTAGTCGAGTTTTGCATTCACTTACGTGCAAATACTCTTGAGAATGTTAGGAATCCATCACTTCTCCCCCAGGTATGGGTAAAAAACAGGACAGACTGGATCCTATAGCCTTGGGTGGCAACCGGTCTCGGAGGAACAATTCTGAATGAAAAACCTGAGCGGTCAAGTGGTTGGCGTCTAAAACGACCCCTCCATCAGAGCCTGATCTGGTGAGAAGGGTAAGAAGAACCACAGCAGCACAAAAACAATAGCTGTTAAAGGGTAGATGAACTCGTTAGAGTCAATAGCCATCTATCTCAACTATGGTTAAATAGCCTCAAATAGCCAATCGTGGTGAGGGAGGGGTTTCTCCAAGAAGAATGAGAAGGCCCTACATTTGGATTACACGATAGACGCACAATTATAGATATGCGTACACACGTATTAACATACAGTATTCACTATTTTTGTGAAGGTTTTTAGTACATGTATTATTTAAAGAGCAAGATTATTAAAATCTGTACTTTAATTAAAATTACAAACATTAGCCCATATAAATCAAATATAACTTAATATGCAGAGCAAAACGTTTTCCCAATTTTACAACGACGATCAGACTACTGAAACATTTCAAACCTTATCAGGAGTACGACATGGAGGAAATAAGGACTTCGATCTATTTACTCTTGTCCTAGACTAGGCCCTGCATATATATAAGCACAGATGTAAAGAGATGAGCATTGGTCATTTAGGCATTCCATACTACATCCTAAATGAATCTTCTAATCTGTTCCTGCTTTTCCCATCGATGCCAAATGGATTGACAATGAGGGACCTATGCCAATGGCATAGGTCCCTCATAGCTGGGACAAGAATGAGCTTGAACAAAACACATCAATATCCTCTACCAAGTTCCAATAAAAACGACTTAAGATAAACATTTCCGAAACAGAAACTCTGATCTGAAATTGGAATGAAAGCGATATTACTCTGAATACACCACAAAAATTGTAGAATTAGTAAATACGAAACACTTCAAATACCGTATTTACATTAGTCGGACTATTGTCCTCATCTTTGTCGCCATATTTGTAACAACGTTTCGGCCGTTGTACGCTCCGGCCTTCTTCAGGTGGTTGAAATTTCGAACCGAACCCTTTATTTCGATCATTGTACCATGTGTCCTCAAGGACACATGGTACAGTGGATAAAGGCGTTGGTTAGATCCAGTGACAGACCCAAAGAGTGTGAGTTCAATACCCGGTTCAGGCAGTGGAGAACTTTCAGAGGGAAAATTAGCAGGAGATAACTGATAACTGACATCCATCAAACATGGATCGTGGAACTAGAACAGTCTACCACAGTGATCGAAATAAAGGCTTCGGTTCGAAATTCCAACCTCCGGAGCGTACAACGGCCGAAACGTTGTGACAAATATGGCGACAAAGATGAGGACAATAGTCCGACTAATGTAAATACTGTACATAATACCTCATCTCAGAAATATAGACAGACTTCAAATACCGTGTAATATGGATCAGTTATAACAAATTTAGTATAAGAGAAATGGAAATTGAACATATTGCGCTTGGGGTAGTTTCGCCCAATACTGCACACTGCTGCAAAACCGAAAACATTAAACTAAAAAAAAAGACATGTTTTAAACAGCCTCGTCAGATCAAGACTTCCATATGGATGCCATGCATAGCGCCAAACCCATTCAGAAATATTTAAACTATGATCTGCTTCAAACAGAATCGAGCAATTGAATCCAGTAAGTCTTAGCGAATACCATTCTTATTCGAACCATTTGGACTGGCGCTACAGAATCACAAAGTACTGTACCAAATAGCAGAAACCGCATGACGGGGACATTCAATATCCGCAACAACTAAAATGGATAGCACATGTAACTCGATCAGAAAAATAATGACATAATCAGGAAGTTGACATTCCATACGACATCGAACTAAAGGTAAGGAAGGAAACTGCCATCAATACTGGAAAGACCAGTCGTACTTACAGGACTTGAGAAACTTTTTTTTTCCGAAAAATTGTTTTAAGAAAATGATTTAATAGATTTCATTCGAAAGTTGCACTGGCTGCCCGGTCAATGAATGCCGAATATTTCCCTATAAGGAAACGATTACAGTTACCACCGTCGTGGAAGAAGGGTCCAAGCCCGAAGTAAGTGCAGGCAGGCGCTACACATACTGCAATAACCCTGGTAAGAGACAAGAAAATCAGTTTCAGAATTGAAGCACCTGCATGAAGTGGTTCTACCGATTTTCTTGTATGCATGCGAAACTTAAACTCTCGCAGCAAATCCTCAAAGAAGGATTCAATTAGTGGAAGTGAAATGACTTATATAACAAATGAAAAAGTCAACAAAAACTAAGAAACAACACGTTGGTCGGGCTTAAGAATTTCTAACTACAGTTTAAAAAGTAAAGAAAATATATGTCCACCTGATCTGAAGGACTCTCAGATACCTATAATCAAAAACAAAAATGTCGTATCTGTCAACATTTCTGAGATGAGATATTATGTACACTATTTACATTATTCGGACTATTGTCCTCATCTATCGCCATATTTATCACCCTTCCGTATCTGTCTATATTTCTGAGATGAGGTATTATATACACTATTAACATTATTCGGACTATTGTCCTCATCTTTCTTGCCATATTTATTACAACGTTTCGGCTGTTGTTCGCTCCGGCCTTCTTCGGGTAATTGGAATGTTGAACTGAACCCTTTATTTCGCTCACTGGGGTAGTTAGATCCAGAGACAGGACCCAAAGAGTGTGAGTTCAATACCCGGTTAAGGCAGTGGGAAACTTGGAAAGGGGAATTAACAGGAGATAACTGAAAACTGACACCCATTAGACACAGTGGATAAAGGCTTTAGTTAGATCCAGTGACAGGACCCAAAGAGTGTGAGTTCAATAGCCGGTATTGAGTAACAGGAGATAACTGACAACTGGTATCCATTAAAACGTGACACGTAGAACTAGAACAGTCTACGCCAGTGAGCGAAATAAAGGGTTCAGTTCGACATTCCAACCACCTGAAGAAGGCCGGAGCGTACAACGACCGAAATGTTGTAAGAAATATGGCGACAAAGATGAGGACAATAGTCCGAATAATGTAAATAGTGTAGAAATAAAAGTCGCAGTATACAAATAAAGGCAATGGCATCGTCCGAAAGCAGACCCCCAGAAAAAGGACGAAGTGATGCGATCAGCAGTGCTGCAGATTCACGACCATGTCAGGTCGCAGGTTAAGGGAGACTGCGACGGTGTTATAAAAGTACGTATCTAAACTTTAACTCTGGAGTTTGTTCATATAGTTGCTCATGAGTAACATATATTTGTTTGGAAAGGCTTGGAAATGACGCACTGAAATTGACTGTTTCTATTGCACTAAATTTCAAAGACACTTCAAAGATTTCCCTCCCATTTTGTTAAATATACAAGGATCCATAAAGTTCGTGTGCACATTAAAAAACTTATTATTTTATTTGTATTTGCGATAGAAATAATCTGTAAAAAATGTTATAAAGTTTAATGTACCTAGTTTTAAGTATAGCTAAAATAACTAATGGGATTTCAGTCATTACTGTAAATCAGTTGGCAAATGTTTTCCGTGAACTGCAAAATCGTATTACCCTTTTATTCATAATGATGGAAAACATGTGGAAACTTAAATAAAATTTCAATAAAACCTTAAAAATATAGATTTACTTCTTTCTAATCCTTTTTACAAATTATCTCTATCGCAAATACAAATAAAGTTATGAATTATTAAAGTTCACACGAACTTTATGGACACCCTGTATTTCTGTAAACTGAATATACCTCCCACATAATGGTAAAACATTAACTAGATGAAGACACCATTTCTCCTAATATCTTACCATTATGTGGGAGGTATTTCTAGCGGTTATGTGTGCGAGGAATTTCTGCCACACCCATTATTACTCTTTCTCTGTTGACGTTCGTTTTTATTTCTCTCTGTCACCTTATTTGGTGCCATTTCCTAGCAGTGGTCAATAGAAGATTTTTATTTTTTTAGATAAATAAATAATTTGCCTTTGTCGCTTTTTATTGCTGCAGATGTTTCTTTTCCGTCGGAAAACCATTACCCACGGTGTGTATAAGGAGATACTCCATCAAGATCAAGTGCATTAACAGAAGAAGAAGAGCTAAAGCCGAAGCAAGAAGAGATTTGAAGCAGAAAGCGAAATAAGAAAAACAGAAAAAGGAAAGAAAAGAAAAAAAGGAATGGAAAAGAAATAATGAACGAGCATTGTTTTTTAGGCGATAATAATTTTTGGACACAAGCGTTACTATTTAACCCACAGATGGGAAAGAAGATGTGGATTCATACCTTTTCGATTGGTATTTGCGTGTAAGTGAATGTAATGAACCCGACTGGAAATTCAAACTCCGCTCGCTGACTTCTCATTCAGCGACCTTATCTATTGTACCACACTCACATCCACGCGTACGGTACTTGGTATTCACATCTAGGTAATGACCATGATCGACGTTGCTTAACTTCGGTGATCATACGAGAACCGGCGTAAGAAGGAAAGGAACAATATAAGAAGAAAATTGAGTAGAATGAGGAACAAGAAAAGAAAACCATTGATAATATTCACAACCACTACGCTTTTCTCACTGTTTAAACAGTCTTCTAGTAAACATTATGACTGGGCAGAAAATATTTAGGCTGTGGTATAACCCAGCTGCTCCTGATGAATATGTATACACCAAATAAAGGGCATAATATACAAGCAATCTTATATTATTAAATGACTGCAAATGTAATTGAAAAGAGAAAAGACAGCTTCCAGATGTATATAAAGCAAACAAAGACCGATAAGAACTGTGATACTTAATAATGGTAACCAGATGGCACCAATCATTATAAAAGCGACGGCAGGTGAAACAAATAAAGAATTCCTGCAAAATACGATTTGCCGTATCGATGAGAAGATAAAAAATCCCAGCTCATTTACGCCATGCGTTTACTAAAAAATTAAACTGAGCCTAAACCCAGACGATGTAGCGCGGATTTTACAAGAACATGAATTGTATTGGAATAGAGCTTGAAAAAAAAATCAACTTGACACTGCATCTTGACTCCGGCTATTTATTTTAATCTATGTGCGGGTAGGGTAAGGGTTAACGGTGCGTCATGAGGAATCGTCAAGGAGTCTTCAAATTCCGGTCATATCTGTTGCTTTCACTTTCGCAGTCATGCTCTTTGAAAAGGTACGAATCAATCTCTTTAATCTCCACTAACTATGCGTTAAAAAGCAGTGAAAACTGGGATCCCTAGCCTTGGATGACGGACATTCTAGAAGAAAGAAAACTTTAAAACGAAAGAAAAGACAACAGGAAACCACTCCAGTATCTTTCCAAATAAGTCTTAGTAATTTGCTTTCAATACATAAGAGTGGGTCATGGCATTAAAAAAAACCGGTTCATACTTCTCCCCGGTCTTTTGATTTATCTTGTTTCCTCTTTAGGATTGGTTCGTGTGTGATACACGCTTAGGCGATCATGTATGTTTCGATACATGACTAAAAAGGTAGATGTTTTCTAGTGTTGCTATTTCTTTCTGCAGTATACCAGTTGCCATCCAAGGCTATAGAACCCGGTCTGTCCTACTATTTACCCATAGCTGAGTGGAAAAGAAGAGGATTCACACCTTTCCCCAGGGTATTAGCATGCAAGTGAATGTAATGGATTCGACTGAAATTCGAACTCGGCTCTCCAATTCCTCAATCCGAGCCGCTATCCATTCCTCTACCGTGCCTTAAAATCTTTTCATTCACTTTCGCTTCTTGTAAACCCTTGCGTCTTAGTGGCATTATCGCCTTGCTTGGGGGCGAATTTATTAAAAACAAAGACAAATTGTTAAATATAGATAAATATATGGTAATAGTAATATTAGATGTTTCTTCATAAGGAAATAATTGGCATTCACTGCCCGAGCAACCATTACTGATGCCCGTTGAAATTTATAAAATCTTTCTCTTCAAACGGTTTTTCAGGAAAATAACTTTCTCAAGTCTATCACTCTTTCCAGTATTGATGGGGAGTTTCCTTCCTAACCTTCTGTTTAAAGTTGTGGATAATGTCAGCATCTTGATTATATCATTATTTCTATTCAATGTTACGCTTTAGTTGCTGAAAATCGTCAGGTGATATGGTTTTTGTTATCTGTTACAGTTCTTTGTCCATGATTGTGTAGTGCCAGTGCACGACGTTTGAAGAAGGGTTATCTTCGCCAAGATCCACAGGCTTCATTTGCTCAAAGCCATTTTAAACCATTGAACTTACAAACGACTGTATACAGTTTAGGTATTTCTGAGCGAATTTGGCGCTATGCAGGATCCATATGAATCGATATATCGATCTAAGGAGTCTATTTAGGAACATGATGATTTTTTCAGTTTAATATTTTGGTTTTGTTCTGTCTGTTTCTTTCAATACGGACGGACAAATTAGAATAGCATCGCTCTTCAACCAACACCAATTTCACAAGCCAGCGACAGGACCCTTTTACATTAGGGATAATGCATTCAAAGTGCTGCCGCTCTAGACTGTTCATTTTCGTGCCCAGGTCGTCAAGCTTTATCGACATCTTGCTGCAGAGACGCAATTATATATTAACGAGATGACCAATGACAGCATATTTTGCATTTTATCCGGCCTGTAACGAACCAATCTATCTCTGAAGACGATGCAGTCGCGCGACTAAGACCCGCGGCTTCGTATTGATTGAATTCATTATTAATTCACTTATGAACAAAACCACCCACGTCAGATTATTGGAGTCAGTGACAAAGATTTGAAAGTATCTCTCCAAATCCCAAATTTTACTTGAATCGGTAACGTTCTGGCCAAAGTTAATCGCCTTCTATTCTATAGGATTCTATTACTCCTAATATATATCTATTTGCGCAGATACACACAGACACACGCACACACATATAGTGATTTTCCCAAGCTCGGCTTAGATGTGGCAGAAGGCCGAAAATACGGGGCACCCAGTGTGGATCGAACTCACTACTCAGTCGTAATTGTTCTAGCGAGACAAGCTTGCTAACCACTACATCGCCTTAACGTTACCATATATATATATATATATATATATATATATATATATATATATATATATGCAATCTAGCATGGAACAGACTGTCGCCTCTAAGTGTTGACTTCTATGTTCACTTTTATATTTACACACGATCTATCTCTTATATTGAGCACTTTATCCCATAAATATAGCACACTTTAAGAATATATTTCTTCATATATATATATATATATATATATATATATATATATATATATATATATATATATATTAAGCATTTCACCCCAAACAAGGCAGGAAGCCACTAGCACGCAAGGGGTTACAGAGAATATGGAGCGAGAGAAGATAGGAGTGATAGAGGATAGAATGAGGAGTAGGATATGGATAGATCAAGGCAACAATGTCGATTGACATTACATTAGAATAGTTGGAGATTATAGCTATCAAGGAAACAGGAAAAGGTAAGTTCCACAGGCGAGAGGTGCGAGATACGAAGCTATTGGAGTAGAAGAGACGGCTACACCTAAAAGTTTCAATAGTGAAAGGATGAGAGCGGGATGTCTTTCGTAGGATGCTTGAATTCATGAAGTCCGGGAACCAGCGAAAGCAGCTCATCGGAGCAATTACCATGAAGGTATATGTAAAAAAGTCAGAGAGACGGCACGTCTGTGAGAGAGCGACTGCAGACGAGATGCCAGATCAGGGCCAATTACATTGCATATCCGTCTCTGGATCTTATCAAGAACCTTGAGACAAACATAAGGGGCTCCAGGCCATATATGGCAGCAATACCCCATGCAAGGGCGAATGGTTGATTTGTAGATTTGAAGGATCGATTCCGGGGTGCGGCACAGGGAGCCAACTTTCCTCACGGTGGACGAAGCAATGGAATCAATGTATTTGTTCCACCTCAGGTCAGCAGTCAGTATGAGACCGAGTAGCCGCAAAGAGGTGCTCTCGGGAAGTTGAGCGTCAGACATTCTAATGAGAGTGCAGGGAATGATCTCTGTTCTGTTTAACAGAGAGCAGTTTTGTTTTTGAGGCGTTAAAGTTATCAGCCAATTCCTGCCCCAGTTCACAACCGATTGGAGGCCCTTTTCGATACGAACGGCCAGGTTAGTTTTGTCAGCGACACTAGATTTGTTTGAGGCAGAAGTAAATTGTAGTGTCATCCGCGTAGATGCCTACTTGAGAATCTATGACATCAGGAAGATCGTTGATGAAGATAAGAAACAGCCTTGGGGAGCACCTGCGTTCGTGGGATAAGAGCTGGAGGAGAATCCGTTGAGAACGACATTCAATTCACGGTTTGACAGGAATGATTGTATTAAGTCAAACAATCGACCTGTAATTCCATAACACTGGAGCTTGCGAAAAGGCCGGTATGCCAAACCCTATCAAACGCTTTGGAGATGTCCAGAGCCACGGCACGAGCTTCTCCGTTATTTTGAAGAGCTTGGTAGACAATTTCAGTGATGGCAGTAAGCACATCAGCTGTAGATCGGACAAAGCGGAAATCATATTGCTTGTTTGAGAGCAGATCATGGGATGTAAGGTGGTTAACCACTTCGGCGTTGATTAAAGCTTTGAAGACTTTGCCGAAGAAGGGTAGGAAACAGATAGGACAGTAATTAGAAGGGTCAGAGGGGTCGCCACAGTTCTTAAAGACAGGAACAATCGATGAGGACTTCCAGTAGGCTGGAAAACAAGATTTCTTGAGGCAGTAGTTATATAATTTGGAGAGGGCAGGCGCCAGTTCAGGCGCACATTTGTTCAAAACAATGGCTGGTATCCCATCTCCACCACTAGCCTTGTGGGAGTCTAAATTAGAGATAATGCCCAATACCAATGACGGGGTTATGTGAAACCCGCTCAATAGGACCTCAGTTATAAGAGAGAAATCGGGTATGGGTACACCGGAAGAGTCGAGCGTTGAATTGAAAAATTGAAAATTTCCGAGCAAAGCATTCAGCCTTGTCGGCAGAGGAGGTCAGGACCTCAAACTAGTTGAACAAAGGGTTTGCTATTGTTAAGTACGCTCTTGCAGAGACGCCAATAATCCTTGGAGCCGAATTTGCGAGATGCAGTTCCTTCATTTGAGCAGCAAATAGTGACAGCTTCGTTGAGGACACGCTTACACTCGTTACGGGCAGAGGCAAAGAGACGTCTATTGCAGTCGAGCATGTCGCTACGATATAGGTGGAAGAAGTGATTTTTATGGGCAATGGCGGCTGAGCAAGCAGCGGAGAATCAAGAGGAGGAGCGCGATTTGACCTTATATTTCCTTGAGGGGATGAAAGCGTCGATTCCTGCTTTAACAGAGGAGGAGACCTCAGAAGCACATTCTTGAACGGGGAGCGGTAAGACAACATTCCAGGGAACATCGGAGAGGAAATCCCGGAATAAGTCACAGTTTTCTTGTTGATAGCAGAACGATGTTCTAGTGATAGGAGATTCTTTGCAAGGGGTGGAGTTTAAGGAGATGTTGACAGATACAACAGCATGATCGGAGTTACCAAGAGGGCAGAGCTGCGTGGCGCTCCAAGACTCGGGGATGGAGGTAAAACATAGATCGAGAAGAGATGCCTTACCCGTCCCGATTGTAGGCAAAACGTGAGAGATGGAGAAACTGAAAAGTAAGTGTTTGAATGAATGCAAGGTCAGTAGTAGCATTCTTAAGCCACTTGGTATGATGGGCGTTAAAATCGCCGAACACTAATATGTGAGAAAACGGATGGAAAGAGAGAGAGCCCTGTCTATGCTGTCAGAGATGCTATCGATTATTCCACAGTCTTGAGAGGATGGCGAGCAATAAAGGAAGAAGAGATAGCTTACAGCATTGAGAAGATATAGCCGGAGAGACATGTACGAATAGTCTGGTGATTCGAGAGACAACTCTCTAGCCAGCTGGAGATGGTCCTTGACGTAAACACCAAGGACATGCATGTGGGTTTGAGAGACTTTTCTGAGGAGAGGAAGGTAGCCGGGGATCAAGAGATCAGAGGAGGGGATAGACGAGTCAAGGTTGGTCTAACACAGAACCCGTATATCCGGGCAGTTTGCAGTGAGGAAAGATTCCACACTGCAGAAATTGGTTCTAATGCCACGGATGTTGGTGAATTAAATGTTAACGAGTTTCGGTGATTTTTGAAGGGCTGGTTTACGTTTACTTTTTCGATCTTTGTTAGTCATCATGATGTGGAATTATGGTTGGAAGATGAGAAGGCCTGAGGTAAAAGAAGCCGGCGGTTATCGGCCGTGACGTGGGCAGAGGGAATTGGGCACAGCCTGCATCGTAATGTGGCCTCAGGGTTGCCAACCGGAGGTGACTGCATGGACACTATTCCATGCGCGACATGGCACTACAGACACGCCTGTATTATACAACTGTTGATCAGAGCGGCCGCTCAAGACGCTACGCAAGAGTTAGGGCTCCTAACTACCAGTCGGAAACAGCAACCAGGAAACTGTCAACCGTGTACCCTCAGAATGAAGAGGTAATACCACAGACTGCACACATCACGGGAGAAACACAACCGCACCAGTAGAGAGGCCAGAGAAAGAGAGTTCCGGTAACTCCTTCCTAAACAAGAAACAAAGTGTGAACCTCTACTCTTGTCCAAGAGAAGGCGGAGGAGTACTAACCGGTCGGTAGGAAAGCCTACCTACTTCTATTACATATAACACATACAAGAACAACAACAAAAGAAAGAAAAGAGGGGGGGCGTAGTTGACAGAGTGACCAGGCTGCAACTAGGAGACGTATGTACTGAGGGATAGGAATGGTATTTTATTTGTATTTTACCCTTTCACTACAATAAGTCCCATTGTCCTATTCTAAAAAAGAAATTTAAAAAAAAAATTGGTTATCCAGCTTTGTGGATATGGCATAAAAGCCTACTCACTTATGGAATCAAGTGTTTGTATTCGTCTACTTCCATTCTCATGGTCAATTAGTGAAAGTTCAGGCTGGCTTTATCACCAAGCTCTTTGTTTCAATAAATGCAGAGCTGAGGGGGGGGACAACGGGCATTCCCCCACCACCAAACAATGGACTTGGGGTACTTGCTTTCAATAAAACTAAAGACATCGGGAAGATAGATGCGACTAAACAACACCCACGCTAGTCTATCGGCCCACTAGAACATAAGAATACTGACGATGTACGTTCTCATGCTGTCCAAGACATTTTTTTGGAAGAGAGATTTCCAACTAAACGAACTTACAGGTTTACAAATTAGGTTAGAATAATTAGAACACAAATAAATACGTTCGATTAGTCAAACAGACAGAAGGAGGGGAAAAAAGACAGAATAGTTAGGCTGGCAAATGCATATATATATATATATATATATATATATATATATATATATATATATATATATATATATATATACATAAAAATAAAAAATAATATACTGCCTTACTTAAAAATCGAAAACCAAAAAGAGAAATATACAGTGTAACAAATAAATAACAACAAGTATAATAAATTGATCTAAATACATCCAAATATATAAATAAACTAATAACCGATACCGACAAACTAGGCGTTTAGAAAAAAACACAAATAAAGATAATCAACCCAAATAAATAAATTAAAAACTGTTTCCACCAAAATAATAGTCAGAACAAACCACAACATTCAACCCCAAAATTCAACAAATAGCTTTAATAAATGACAAATAAACAAATATATAAGATAAAAAAATAAAAATGAAAAATAAATAAAAACAAACAAAACAATTTGACCCAAATAAATCAGCAAATAAATGACTTCCGGTAAATGACGGCCATAATAGACTACCAACAATACGCTATATAAACAAATTTTTACTACTATGGTGCAATGATCAGTTAGCTTGACTCACTAGATCACTTCCGACTGAATATTGATTTCATTCCTCTGTCGGAACAGGGCCTATGCATAAATAGAAAAATATAAAAATTGCTTCGGTGTAGAACGGTTCCGCTGAGGAGGAGGTCAGTATTTCAAGTTTTAAAAGATTCCGTACACACACGCATAAATAACACATTCATTGAATTCTAAACAGATGAATACAAGTCGAGATAGATATGAACATCCTATCCTAGGTATGACGATAAACTATGTCCAGCAGAAAGGCCTCTGATCAGGATGTTTTGAGAAGCGTGGAACCACCACTTAATTGCTGGTGTTCCTAGGTCCACCCTGACCCGGGTGGAAGAACCTGTTAGGGTCACAACTATGAGTAAATAATTACCCCCAAACTAGGGCCAAAACACTATGTAAGTGTAAAAATAGGTTTTAATACCAGAAATACTTTGTAAAAAATATTTATTAAGAGCAATACATTCTTTTTTGAAAACAAAAGATATTACCAGCTATACATTTTCGAAAAAAAAATATTACCAGAAATAAAAACTGTCGGCCTTAAATAACCCATTGAGGTTGATATGTCGTAAACCAAACCAAACCAATATGAACATCGTTAAGGAGAGGCAGAGAGAAGAAAAAGCGACATAGCAAAAAGAGAAACTGATAGATATGAAGCGACATCAGGTATCATACACATTATAGATAGATAGATAGATAGATAGATAGATAGATAGATAGATAGATAGATAGATAGATAGATAGATAGATAAACATGAACAGATAGATAGATAGATAGATAGATAGATAGATAGATAGATAGATATGAACAGATTGACATAGATAGATAGATAGATAGATAGATAGATAGATAGATAGATAGATAGATATGAAAACTATATGCACAATAGATGCAGAGCCTGTAATAATAATAATGCTTCTATCGTTTGAACTAACCAGGAAGTGGGTTTAATAAACATCTTCCACCTCAATTTCTGTAGTTGAAAAGAGCCTTCGTCTGATTCGTCATTTTTTCTGATTTCTCTTTATTTATTCATTATTGCCGCCATTGTTTTGAAAGCGGTTTTAGTGGGAAATGAAACACTTGTCCCGGAAATAAAACAAGTCAGAGAAACGAGTCAGTGGCCATCGGTCGATTTGTCCATTGGCCAATTTCTATATTTGCAAAATGCATAAATCGCCCTTGGTCACTTTCCTGTCACTGTACGAGGGGCTGCAGACGCCATTATGGTTCTGACAAGAAAAGACCCCCTAGAAAGAAGAGAGTAAGCAGATTATACATTCTTCGACAAATGTTCTTATACAGAGCAGATTTTGTCAGTAAAGCTTGAGTTAATTTCTTAAAACTTCTGCTTTTATATTCCATATCGTTTCAGGACGTGAGCGATCATTATCCTCCACAATTTCCTGACTTTTGACCATGTTCTGCCATTCATTTGCACAAACATTTATTCGCCGTTTCCTTCTGTTTCAATTGCTATCAGGATGACCTGAGATGCTGAGCCTGTAATAATAATGATTGTGTCGTTTGAACTAGCCAAGAAGTGGGTTTAATAATCATCTTCTAAGCCCTCTCTTGCCAGGAAGTGGGTTTAATAAACATCTCTAAGACCTCTTACCTCGTTATGTGTCTCAGGATTTTTCAATTGTTCTTTTCTCATAGCAAGTATAATTTCAGGTGATTCTAGTGTAGGGGCCTAGTTGTTTCTCTCGTCCCGTCTCAGACGTCGGAGTTACCATAATGTAGTGACTTGGTAATAAGAATGGACAATTGTAGATGTCTGTTTGTTGATAACGATAGATGTTTGTTTACAGCTGTGTGAATAATATGACCACACAATTTATATTAAACGTAAAATAACACAAAGCATGAAATACAAGAAGGAACAAAATGGTTTTAAAACATAACATTTGTATTTATTTGTGTGTTGATGTACATGCGTAGAAGTAAAAGATCTGTTGGAGTTATGTCTCTTAGACTGGAAATATTTTCATCTGAACTCACAAAAATTGAATTAATTATAAAGCTGAAATGCTGAATAAACTGTAGTTTTAGAAGAATAATTCAAAGAGAAAAGTTCTTGTTGCATGTTTGGAAATGTTCTGTATGTTTGTAATGTAAGTTCGTACGCGCATGCATGAATATGCTTTTAACGCCTGACCGCCCATGGTCGAGACGAGAATCCTTAAGATCACATCATCTTAGGCGAATGAAGAAAGGGGAGAGAGAAAGCAAGCTTGTGTCTGCTATTTATAGATAATGTAATCATGTGACAGGATCACAGCAAATGGCGGGAAACTTGGCTTGGTCACGCGTTGGAAAAAATATTTGTACGTGGGTGGATTGCAACGCCCACTTGTGTGTTTATTGACCAATTAGAAGCTTATATTTCCTTAAAATATTTACTAAGCTGAGAAGGCCCTCTGATCCACTTTTTTGCACAAAAGTGCACAAAATTAGAAGAAAGTGGTAGTGTGATGCTACACTCGTATATTCCGCCGCTTATATTCTCTGCATTCCACAGTAGGAAAGGTTTATCTGTCACGAAATTGTCTAGCATTCACTGCCATATAGATTAGATATTACATAAAAGTCAACACTCGTTTCTAGGGGTATTTACCACGTCTTGAAACTTTGCTGAATTTACGCTCTTTCTTCACGTACACACGAACACACACAATACGGAAAGTAACTTACACCAATGATAAGTGTATAAAAAATAAAAATCGAGAAATATAAGCAGTCAATTGCTGATATAATATTTATATTTACATACGCTCTATCTCTGATATTGAGCACTTTATCCCATAAATATAGCACACCTTAATACTATATTTCTTCATATATATATATATATATATATATATATATATATATATATATATATATATTAAATAAAAACAGACCACTTTAAGGTTCCGTATAATAAATTATTCCACCACACCCCTTTTAAAGGACCGCGGATCATCAGACTTTACTTTCCAAAGATTGAAGCGAAAAATGAAAAGAAATTTACACATTTTTGACGGGCAGTACTAAGTATATGTAAATTAACGAAGTGAGGAAGTGAGGTGGGGAGAGAGACATGATTGAGTTAGATGTAACATTTCTATTCTTTCAAATTTAAATTTTTAGGGGAAATACAGACATTGACACATTAAATCGGTTAACTTAACGGAAGTTATATATTGATATGGAAGGAGGAGAAGAGAAAAAGGCATAAAGAGAAAAAGAGAGAGAATTTATGAGAGAAAGTGTCATTAACTTTCTTTGGAATGAAATAGACGCTGTTGTTTTGCTTTACTTTGAGAGTTCATAAATATTATAATGTTTGATATAAATTTGAATGTTTAAACAGTCTATAAGGAATTTAATTATATGTTTGTTAAAGTTTTTTTAAAAACACTTTATTACAAAAATTTTGGGGATTTAATATCAAATAATCGATTAGAAAAATATTCATTTATTCTTTTACATGTGCAGTCACTCATGCAGGTACACATATACCGATATACACGGGTAATTTCATGTATTAACACCTACATATATCTTTTTAAATATTTTCGCATACTTACATATATATATATATATATATATATATATATATATATATATATATATATATATATATATATAGGTGTGTCCTTAGAATCCCCTAAAAAAATTCTCTAAAAAATATTAGGTGATGACTTTAGTATTCAATTATCAAAAATCTAAATATTATATCATCAATAATGATTATTAAAGGGTAATACATTTAAATTCAATTACCAATTTTTTTTTAAAATTCCTCCGTATTGTAAAGAATTTTAAACTGACAATTCCAATTGGAGAATATTAAGGGAGAAGATCTGGTAAAACATCAATAAGAGACCTGTAAATCCTTTTTTTAAATTTTTGCACACACCCATACATATGCACACACATATATACACACATCCGCACACATGCACACACACACACATATATATATACACATATATCCGTATATCTACACACCTATACACATATATACACACACACACACACATATATATATGTATATGCTCATACATACACACATACACATGTAGATATACACACGTACATACATACACACATATACACTTATACATATATCTACACATACATACGCACACACATATATATACATATATACACACACATATTCACATACATACATATACTCCTATACATATACACATATACACATTAATACATACACATGTATACACATATACACACATATTCATACACACACCTTACCACATATACACATATACATATAAATACATACATACATGCATACATAAACATACATATACACATATATACATATACATACATATATATATATATATATATACATATACAAGCATACATATACATATATACCTACACCCATATGTGAAAAATATATATACCTACACCCACATGCAGAAAATATGTCAATATTCAAACGTATCTACATTATTATATTTCACACATATTCACCCATATTATATATACGAACTCACAAATTCATATATTTATACATATATACATACACAGATTACCCGTAATCACATATCTGTGGCACGACACACATATACCCATATATACATACACCTACACACACACACATATTATATATATATATATATATATATATATATATATATATACATACACGCATCCACACATATACATGTACTCACATACCCGTATACATACATATATACACCCTTATATACATGCAACTACATATATTTAAAAAAAAGAAAAGAAAAGCCCACCTATATACCTACACGTATATATACATACATAACAATATTCATACCCGCCCACTACAAATATGTGTTCACAATACACAATGACACCAAAGCATGCCTATTTTTCTATATAAAAGCATATACATATACATGGAAAAAGACGTATCAATGTTTCAGTTCAATTATATAGTTATATACATACAGAAGCAAAGAATAAAGATCGTGTAATATTAGTCTTCCTATATAGTTACTTTTAAATATATTTCATTAGGTTGAGGTTGTTCTTATGTCGGCATTTAAAAATTAGTTCATTATGTCTGGTTAGTAATACATCCGGGTTTTTATGCTTTATTATGAGGCTCTTTTCTTTTAGATATAAGTCGCATCTGTCTCTGAAATTTATTGGGGTTCTGGCTCTCGAGATGATCTTCCACTTTATTTGTGGGGTTAAGCCAACCTCCAACAAATCCCAATAATGCTTTGATAGTGCCGTTTGGTTCTTCTTAAATTTATCTTTGAAGGACTGGCGATGGTCATAAAATCGATTTTTTCAACTTCCCACCGATCTTCCTATGTATCTTTTCTTCTGTTCCATATTCTCTTTGGGGAAAATTGTTGCCTCATATATTACTTGTTCCGCCATGCATACTCCTTCAACTGGGCAATCTGATCCTGCCCTGCAATTACATGATGTTCTCATTTGGGATGCATTACGATCCGTCTGTATTTGATTGTTATGAAGATCTCTCAAAATGTTGCTATTATGTGAGCTAATAATTTTTCTATATTGTTCATGCAAGAATAGCTGATCTTTAAATTCATTTTGTTGAACATCTTTTTAAAAAAATCATTTTTGCTAAAGTGCTTTTCTATTAGTTTTATGAAGTACTTTCCTATATTAATATTAGAAAGGTTACAAAAAGTTGGGTTGAACCATATAATTTTCCTTTTCCTATTTTTGGATTTAGTTGATGTTTCATTAACTGACTTATCTGTATAATTTAGTGTCTGTTTAAATTTAGTTTTGAATAGGGCTTGATCATATTTCGACTTATTTTAGTTAAAGATGGTTTTACTAGAGAAGAGTTTATTTATTCTTGCATTTACTGTATTTGGAATTTGCTTAATTATTTATTTCGGGTGGTTAGAGTAGATATTTATATATATGCGTGATTGGTTTTCCTTTTGGAAGGGTTTATGAGTGTTATTGTTAAGGTTAAATGTAACGTCTAGGAAGTTTACTATTTTTAGGTTGGAAGAAATTTCGATTATAAATCCTAGAAATTTGAAGGCCTTAATTATTTTCTTTTGTAGTTGGGATGTTAAAGGACCATTGGTATCAGGTACAGCAACTAGTCCATCATCCCTGTATAGTCCTACATTTTGAGGGTCAAGAAATTTACTCGGGATATCTAAAATAAAATTCCTTTCGTTCCCTGCGGTGCGACGATGCCCTAGACATAAGAGACAATAGGTGTCAAATTAATCGGGTCTCGATCCCGGCATGAAGCAATCGGACGTCTAGCTACACGGAAGAGCTGTGATACAGCGAAACAGCCTGTCTGCGGATGAATATATATATATATATATATATATATATATATCCGTCCTATGAGTTTTCGTACTTCTGTGCCATATTTTCATTCGCATGCTCCTAAGCTCCCCAGTCAGTTAAAGTCGTGCACTTGCTTCGTTGGGAAATACTTCAGAACGTGAACAACTATGGTTCTACTAAGCAGCATTTAACTTTTCACTTCATTCAATTTATTTTTTAAAATTTCAGATATTGAACATTCTTCCCTTGTAAATACAGGTAAATTCATAGTCACTGTCAGTCATTGTGTGTTTATCTAAATCTAAAAATAAACACGCTAAAATTCACCTTCATCCCTGCCGTGCGCCGACGGCTTAGTAGGAGAAGTTCCGACTGGCGCAAATTCAGTCGGGTTTCGATCCTAGCTAGAGGCAACTGGACGTCTAGCCACACTGATGAGCTGTGAAACAGCGAAACAGTTTGTCTGTGGGTGACAAATATATATATATATATATATATATATATATATATATATATATATATATATATATATATATATATATATATATATGGGGGGGAACGTTTCATTAAAAACGACAGACAAGGTACTACGATTGAGATTTTTATTTAATTTTTCTTGTGTACGAACAAGAGCTGTCTTTGCTGGACAAAGGGTGTGTAAGAACTGTCCAAATGTTTTGTTTCCGAGCGCTTTCGGCTATACCTTTAGCCATTATTAAGGATGATTTGATTTTTCAGCTTAATTGAGTGTGTGCATTATGTGTATGTCTTAATGTGTAGTAGGGGTGTTTTTAATTTCCGAATACGGTTAGCACATTGTGGCATTGTTCGTAGTTAATATTGTTAAGAGTTGGCTTTTTCTTTTTTATTATTAAAGCTTCAATTATTTTTCATCTTTATTTACAGGTGGATGCAGTTAATATATTTTTGTTTTCTAATAGTATGTTTCTAATGGAGTATGGTAAATTTGTGTGTGTGTTTAAATGCGTTCTAATGGAGCTGTGGTCAGATAGGTGTAACGTAAGGTGTCTGGATAAGCATGTAGTTGTGTAACCGATGTAATTATTCTTGAGTCCTGTTTCATCAGGAACACAGTTCCTTCAGGGACATTTGAACTCATAGATAATGTTCGTTCTTTGTAATTTTGACTTAGCTGGTGTGTTGTTATTTTTAAGGATAAGCTGTCTTAAATTTTTGTAGTAGATAATTAATTTGATTTTTTTTATTCGGGTCAATTGGGGTAGTGTATTTCTTTATAATGTGTCTTAGTGAGGATTCATCTTTTTTGTAATTCCTATGCATTTGGTTTTGTAATAAATATGTATGTGATTGTCAACAGTGTGTTCGCTATCGTTATTACTTACTTTAGGGAGAAATAGTCTAATTTGGTGGTCTATAGGGTGGTTAGGGAAGTCGTTGTTGATTAGTGTTTGTTTAACGTTATTAAGTTCTTTGAGGAAGAGTATTCGAGATGATGAATTCTGATATGCTCTTTTTAGAAAGTCTTTTTATTACGGCTATTTTGTACCTAAGTGGACATTCGCTTTTATAGTTAAGGTGGCAGGAGTTTTTGCTGGTGGGGTTTTTGTATAATGATGTAATGAAAGTGTTATTGTTGTATTCAACAAGGACATCTAAGAATGGAAAGTTTGTTTTTTTGACTAAGTTCATAGGTAAAGTTAAGGACGGAGTTTTTCTCAAATGTGGTCTTAAGTATATGTATTTCTTTAATGTTATTTGCTAAAGTAAAAATATCATCTACGTAGCTAACATATATTTTTGGTTTAGGGACTTGTGTAAATACCGTATTTTCTACGTGGGACATATAATAGTTGGAAAAGCATGGACCGGGTGGATTTCCCATACTAACGCCATTAGTTTGGGTGTAGATATTGCCATTATGGTCATAGAATGGGACTTTGGTTGTGCATACGCGCAGTAATTTTTTTAATATGGATGGTTTGATGGATGGCGGAGGGATAGAATTATTAGTATATTTAGAATTGAGGATAATGTCAATAGTTTGGTCGACGGGGACGTTTGTAAATAAGTTTTCGACGTCTATTATACCTTGGTTTGGTTTTTTTGTAGATTTTAAAATTTGCAGGAATTCGTGGGTGGATATGATGCTGTAATTGGTGGGTAGGTATGGAGTGATTATGTCGTTCAAGGTGTTGGGATCTGTGAAATAATTGGTCGTAGCGGGTATCCTGGTTTATGGGGTTTTATATTTCCATATAAATATCCCGGTTGGTAATCTCCGACTATTTTTTTAATTTTCAGGGAACCGACTTTCGCGTTGTGAGCTGTTATTAGTTTGTTGACGGACCTTTTTAAAGTCTCAGTGGGGTTTCTTATATATATATATATATATATATATATATATATATATATAAGTGGACACTGAGGTCAACACCGAGAGGTAATAGTCTGTTTCATGCTTAAACGCAATCTTCAGGCCATCATAATTATCAGAATTATCAGTGTCCACTTTTATACTTACACACACTCTATCCCAGATATTGAGCACTTTAACCCATAAATATAGCACACCTTCAAACTATCTTTCTTCCTATATATATATATATATATATATATATATATATATATATATATATATATATATATATAGCCAGACGATTGCCTTTAGCATGAAACAGACTGTCGACTTCAATGTCCACTTTTATATTTACATACCCTCTATCCCTGATATTGAGCACTTTAACCCATAAATATAGCATACCTTAAAACTATATTTTTATCATATATATATATATATATATATGTGTGTGTGTGTGTGTGTGTGTGTGTGTGTGTGTGTGTGTGTGTGTGTGTGACATGCAAAAGGTTTTTTGAGAGTCTTGAAAGTGATTTCCCTTCGAGCAATCTAATGTACCGTTTCAGTCCCTCGGTAGAACTGCAAATATTGTCAGAAATCTAACATAAGTTGCAGATCTCTCTGGGAGGACATTCACATCGTCAACATTAGACTGTTTGAGTCGATTTCAGCAACCTATCCGCGGAAGTTATATAAAACCTCAGAAGGAATATATATTCTGGAATCCCGTCTACATCACCTTCAGAGCTCTTTGCGATTAGAAGCATTAAAAACTAGCTTTCTCAGATTCTTTTTACCAATTTTCGATATAAATTTCAAGAGATTTCAGATTGTCTTTAAGAACATCCTTCAAACGACTCTTTGGTTTGCGTGGTGGCGGTGTTAATAAGCTTCCATAAAACAGTTGATTTAGCACTCTCTCATCTTCCTAAGCTGCCCTGACAAATTCAGTTGATTACAATTGAGCAGCATCACTATACTGGCCGTTGCAGAACGCCTGCACAAAAGAGACACACACGCACAGACACGCACATAGCCGCACGCACACAAACGTACACACGAACACACAGAATACGAAAAGCAACTTACACTAAAGATAAGTGTATAAGAAAATAAAAATCGATAAATATAAGCCGTCAATTGCTGATACCCACGAAGAGTGGACGGATATATATATATATATATATATATATATATATATATATATATATATCCGTCCACTCTTCATGGGTATCAGCAATTGACTGCTTATATATTTCGGAGATATATATATATATATATATATATATATATAGATAGATAGATAGATAGATAGATAGATAGATAGATAGATAGATAGATAGACAGATGCTCCTGGAAATCCGGTTGAGATCTCGAGGGAAAAAGGTGGTTTTAAAAAAGAACGGCTTCTACTGTTGTTAAGCATTACTTTACAAGTAAAATTGAATTGAGTTCCATGAGCTGCTGGCGTGTTTCCCATAGAGAAAAACGTTAAAATTCCTTTCGTTCCCTGCGGTGCGACAATGGCCTAGAGATAAGAGACAATCAGTCGGGTCTCTATCTCTGCTTAAAGCACTCGGACATCTAGCCACCCTGAGGAGCTCTGATACAGCGAAACAGTCTGTCTGTGGATGACTATATATATATATATATATATATATATATATATATATATATATATATATATATATGATAAAAATATAGTTGTAACTTATCCTAGATTTATGAATACAAGTGCCCTGCACCAGTGATGTAGCTGTGTAAATATTAGAGTGGACACTGAGGTCGACAGTCTGCTTCATACTTTAACGTTGAATTGGCTAAAAACAACCGTACGTTCTATGCTAATAGCTTATTTTCTCGCACTTCTCGCTTGTGGAACTCTCTTCCGCTTTCTTACTTTCCGATCAAATTTGATCTTGAACAATTTAAATACAATATCAATCGTCAATGTCAATCCGTACTGTCTACTTGATCACTCTTTTATTGTTCTCGCTCCTTGCGTGGGGTGAAATGATATATATATATATATATATTGAGAGAGAGAGAGAGTGTGTGTGTGTGTGTGTGTGTGTGTGGGTGTGTGTGTTTGTGTGTGTGTGTGTGTGTGATGATAAATTTTTGGCCATTTTATGTTTTTAACTTCGCGCAAGCGCCTTGTTTTTGGTGGGGATTTTATGGACAGCACACTATGGGTCAGCTGGGCAACGTCTTTGAGAAAAAGAGCACCATGACGCAATTTCCTCCGCCAGAAATTTGGCATCAGCATGCTCTACTGGTTGGCATTCGCACCGGAGGCCTACATCAAGTGCCTTGAGTTATTTAGTGCTGCTCTGGGACAAGAGAGTGGGTGCTGGAAGACCCTATGTCTGGCAATAGGCTTCTGCAGCATGCCACACAAACAAGAGAACACAGTCATGACTGTCGGACAATTTCTCCGACCTTACCACCCCTTACATATGGCCACCTAATTCCCCAGACTGCAAACCCCTTTATTATTATGTGTGGGGCGCATTTGAGCCAGAGATCAACAAAACTGTTTGTAATACCAAAGAAGAACTGAAGGCAATGATTATGGCAGCATTCACCACCTTAAAAAAGAGGCTATCTCAAAGAATTGTAGGAGATTCCGAAGTCGTCTAAAGGCCGTAGTTGAAGCCAATGGCGTTTTTATTGAATAACTCTATGGTTTCGTATTTCAAGATATTTTTGTGTAACTGTGCTAAATATATCCGTTAAAATTTCAGTTTTGCATAATTTAGACGACAATGTATCCATCGTACCATATATATATATATATATATATATATATATATATATATATATAAATATATATAAATATATATATATATATATATATATAGAGAGAGAGAGAGAGAGAGAGAGAGTGAGAGAGAGAGACAATATTAGTGTTAAATATACACATACATATGCAATTAAATATACACATACATATATGTATAAAAATAATTCCAAGAGGATATGATCCAGATAGAACTCAATGTCCAGGACAGAGTAAGGATATAATAAAAAGATTTGAACATTAATATTCCATGGTCATAATTTATTCCATTGGGATCGTGAAAACGATCCAATTCATCAGACCTACAAATTGAAAAAGCTTTTTGAATTTGTAGGTCTGATGAATTGGATCGTTTATATATATATATATATATATATATATATATATATATATATATATATATATATATATATATATATATATATATATATATATATATTCGAACAGATTCGAGCACTAATATTTCATGGTCATAATTTATTCCATTGGAATAGTAAAAAGGATCCAATTCATCAGACATACTGATTCAAAAAGAAAACAAAAAAAAACAACTCCGGAAAAAATTTAGTAAGGGTATATGTATGAGAGGGCGGGAGGACATGAGATCTATATAGAGAGGTAACAGACGAGAGAGGGGCAGGGAGGTCTAAAGATCGAGGGGGCATTAAAATTTAACAGAGAGAAGATTTAAAGAGGGGTTCAGTGAGAAAAAGCCGATTTTTTATATTTTTTTTAATAATAATGGGTGTAAAGTAATTAATATTAACAAAACAAAAGTCATTGAAACAAAGCAAGTTCAGTCAACCAAAGTGAGAAAAATATGCGTATTTTCAAACGTCCGAAGATATACCGGAAGGATGTATACATTTCTTGACGACATATACACTCTATAGGCGATAAAATCTTATACTCACACCCAGACACCTACAACACATACATACACACACATACACACACACACCTATATATATATATATATATATATATATATATATATATATATATATATATATATATATATATATATATGCATACACACGCCTAGAAAAAACGATTTCAAAATCCATGCTAATTTCGGTATAATTGAGAGAATGGAAAAGTTTAGAGAAGATAACATTAGAATGATGTTAGGATTCCATGAAGCTAAGTGGAGACAACGTTTGAATATATATATATATATATATATATATATATATATATATATATATATATATATATATATATATATATACGGCTTAGTCGTATTAGAATGATTTTAGGATTCCATAAAACTAAGTGGAGACCACGTTTAATATATATATATATATATATATATATATATATATATATAATCTCCGCTTGACGCCAATTCAGCCGGGTTTCGATCCTAGCTAGAGGCAACCGGACGTCTCGCCACACTGAAGAGCTGTGATCCAGCGAAACACTCTGTCTGTGGATGACTATATATATATATATATATATATATGTGTGTGTGTGTGTGTGTGTGTGTGTGTGTGTGTGTGTGTGTGTGTGTGTGTGTGTAAATATCCTAGTTGGATTTCGCTCATGATATATATAGCAGAGGTATTTTCACTCATAAAATCTGCTTTTGTTTTTATTGCAGTCAGGTTCGATAATATATCGATGAAGAATAAAATTATTACAAATGTCGAAGCACATCGCTTCTACATGAGATCCGTCATACAGCATCGATTGATTCAACAGCGTGTACCCATCTACGGCTAATTAGTATTTTTAGATTCAATGTTATATTTCATACGTGTTTGGTCAGGCAGATCCGGCCGGTCCGACTGGAAAGATTTAACGTTTGAAAAAGTGATCTGAAATTTTTAAAAAATAAAAATAAAAAGGAATGAAATCAATGACATAAAATTAGTTAAATTATTTGTAATCTCGAAAATAATTTTATCTTCGAAAACAAAATAAAAAAAAAATGGTGTCCATTAGATTCAGTAACTTCTCGAACGTCAGAAAACCTAACACAAGGCGCCGAATACGCTTGGGAAGTAATCCAGGGTAATGAAATCGATTAAAATTTCCACCTCTATCTCTTTCGTCGAAATTGGTCCCTTTATCAAAAGGGCAAGCAATTACAGCCCGGAGAAATATTTAGCAACAAACTGAGTCGGAGCAAGAAGAACGGAAAGGCAACACATCCATCTGAAGAGGAGACAGCTGAAAGTGATTCACATATAACAGCAGCAAGCCTTATCGGAAATCGGTATCTGGTTTGTCTACTTGGCGTTATCAACGAATTACAGAGAAGCCACCTGCCTCAGATTTTGTATATTATTGCTGACTCAGTCCTTCGTCCGACACCTGTCCACCATTGCCGTACAGTTGATCGGGGACTGAAAAGGTTTGCAAACGTTGTAAATGGGAGAAAGATGCGATTTACCGCGTCTTACTCGGCTTTAGAAGAGATATTAGAAAAGTTTAATCTGTGCAAAATTATGATTTTAACACTTGCCTACGTCTGGATATACAATAACTTTTCCGTATTGTCACTGCGCATGAGCCAGTGGCCGCATACACATTTAGGGGTTAAGTAATTAACGTTATCTATATATGTACGACAGTATGCTTACGTGTACCTATATACATATATTATTCGTTGTGGTGAAAATATTTGCTTCCAAACCGTAAGATTCAGGTTCGAATTGAACCAGTAGCGATCTGAGTGGAGAGACAATCCCAGCGTACGATACCTGTAAAACCATACTACGGTTTGATGCAAGCCCTGTGAGTGGAACTGTTCGTTGATGGTCGTGCTTGAATGAAATCACAGGTCATGATGACCGAGGGTTTAAACGTATCGGCCTTGTTCAAACTGTTCATCAGACGTTCTCTTAAGGTTCGTTTAGCCTAACAGCAATATAAACTACTAGCAAACAGAGATACACATATACACCCATTAATCTTTGATGTCGAGCACTTTATTGCAAAGATTGCTTGCCTTAAATATATTTTCTCTCAATATTCCATTGACTGTCAGCATTTTGGGCTTCATGCTATCTTTGATATCGTTATCGCCTTAGCTCCTGAAAAATTATTCACAGTTGAACATTTTTGCAGGTTTTTGTTTTTGTTTGATCACTTTTTCACAGCATTCAATTGTACTATTATAATTGCTCAAAGCAAAACATTATTTCAATATGGAATCAATACAATTTAACTACTTAAACTTTATTTCAACATAGAATCAACCCAATTTAACTACTTAAAATATACCTACATGAAATCATATAGATTAAAAATCAAGTTCACAGAAAAAAAGAACACTTTATAAAATGCCTATGATGAAAGGTATTCTATTTCCTCAACAAAACACAATGGAAATGGTGACATCTACAAGACCACCAATAATATTAATAATATTAACAAATTTCGATTTACACTAGTGAAAAGCCCACCGCAATAAAACGACCTCGTTGCTTTTGAAAAAGACTTAACAAACATAATCAATAATTTGAAAATAATAAAATTCAACAATAATTTCCTAATAATGACTTGAAAAAGATCAAAAAAGATAAACAACTCCAAAAATTATAAAAGCAGATAAATCCATGATAATCTATAAAATGGAAACCAACAATTACAGTAAACTAGTCGACAAAGAAGTCACTAAATTTTACAAAAGCACTAATAACGAAGCACTAACAAAGAAGCTCAAACATAGCCACTAATCTAAAATTAAACACTAGAATAAATCAATTAGCAAACGTATAAAAATTTATTAAATTAAAAGACCATAAGGACAGTTACATAATCAAACCAACATGCAGATTTCTAAACCGCAGAAAAAGCAACATTGGGAAAATAAGCAAACAAATATTAGAAAAAATATGTTCAAAACTAAGAAACATAGTAAACATAAATCACTGGAAAAATATACAAAAAAAACAATCAATTGGTTTAATAACATTATCAACAAAGAAAACTAATCTTTTACGCAATTAGACATAAAAGACTTCTATCCATCTATTAATGAATATACACTAAACAAAGCATTAAACTTAGCAAAACAATACATGACTATGCCCACTGAGGACATAGATATAATTAAACACTGCCGAAAATTAATATTATACATCAATAAAAAATATGGACAAAAAGGGTCATAATAATAAAAATAATAATGATAATAAAAACCGCCTATAATATCTGGCGAAAACCCCACCCCTTCAAACAGACTAAACATCGATGCCAACAAACTAAACAATGTCAGGAGTGACATCACCAGGAAAAAAAATACCTAACATAGAACTGGAACGCATCCGAGAAAACATCAAAAGTACATTAAACGTGAATATCGAGAAGCTAAATGCCAACAACCAAGAGGAGAGGAACAAATAGAAACCAATTGCAATAACCCCTCTGAAGTACACAAGCAAACAGAGGAAGATAATGACGTGTATGAAAGAGAAACAGAGATGACAAAAAACATCCGATATATATGGGAGAAGTAAAGGAATTGTCTTTCGAGGAAATACCGACAATTCCAAAAATAAGAAAGAACCGTCAAGTGAAGGAAACCATCAACTTCTCTAACCAAACTATTAGAAAAATAAGGGACGAAAAAAACCCAAACAACCTAATATACATTAACAAATATTCAAACCACTCCTTAAAGATTCAAATACCCATTAACGAACTGAGCTACAGATAACTACACAATCAGACAAGGCCGAAATTGTGCTTGCACATATGAAAATTTTGAGAGATCTATGACGAAAGAAGTTTCGCTTAGTCTATCTTCAACGTTTAACATGTGTAGTAGGGAGTTAACTGAGAAGTGTTCCGTTTCACAATGGCAGGATATTCATATTGTGAGCAGGTAGATATAATTTTTATATACGGCCTTGCGAATGGTAATGGACGCGAGGCCGTACGGCTGTATCCAGATTGCGTTTCAAGACCAAAGGCAGACGAGTCATCCAACCATAACTGCTATTTATTGTCGCGTTGCTGAGACAGGATCCGTGGCACCACAAACTATGGATCGAGGAAGACTGAGATCCGTTCGTACGCCTGACTACGAAGAACACATTCAGGTATCAGCACGTCACGTAGCCCTAGTATGTCGTAGATCTCATAGTACCGTATGGAGGACACTTCAAGAGCAGATTCTATATCCGTATTATTTGAAACGTGTGCAGAGTCTTTCGCCTCGGATCACTCACCACCGTAGAAAATTTTGCCGATTGTTTATTGCACAAACTACTGATCCGTTGTTTGTCTATTCAGTCTTGTTTACAGATGAGGCAACATTTGCTTGGAATGACAAATTTACACAACCAACATTTATGGGCGAATCAACATTTATACTTTTCATTACTTCACCCCAAGCAAATCGGAGATGCAACTGGTAGGCAAGCAGTTACAGAGAGTGAAAGTAAAAGCTTGAGAACAGAGAAGACTGAGGAAATAACAAACGATGTACGGGTTTCAAGAAGACAGAAATTGACGATTGATGTTGCATTTAATTTTTTTATGATTGTAGTTATCAGAGAAACAAAGAATGGGAAGGGAGTTCCATGACGGGAAGTGCGAAAGAAGAAACTGTTGGAGTAGAAGTGGCGGTAGTATTTACCTATTTCATCGGTAAAAGTATGTGACCTACATGCCAATCTAATAGCAGGATTAAATTCATGTAGTCGGAGAACCAGGGGGGAAAAGTCCGTCAGTTCAGTTATCATGAAAATATTTGTAAAATAGACAGAGTGAAACCACTTCATGTCAATGTGAAAGTGACTGAAGTCAAGATGCCAGGTCAGGATTGATTACATTACAGATCCTTCTCTGGATTTTTTCAAGAATCTCAAGACCAGATATGGCAACAGTATACAATGCACGGGAGCATGGTTGATTTGCAAATGTACAAGGTAGATTCTGATGAGAAAAATTTGTCTGGAACGACACAATGACCCATATTTCCTTGCAGTAGATGCAGCTGTTGATTCAATGTAGTTGCTGCACTTCTAGCCAGTGCAATAAAAATAAAGCTAAGAAGGCGCAGTGTGTTGCTTTGATGGCAGTCGGAATAGGTTCTCTATGGTGGTTAAATGAAAGCAGTTTTGTATTGGAGGCGTTACATGCATACATATGCATACATGAAATACATGTATACATGCATATATATATATATATATATATATATATATATATATATGAAGTAATATAGTCTTAAAGTGTGCTATATTTATGGGATAAAGTGCTCAATATCAGAGATAGAGCGTGTGTAAATATAAAAGTGGACATAGAAGTCAACACTTAGAGGCGACAGTCTGTTTCATGCTAGTGCAATCGTCAGGCAACTACTACTACTACTAATATATATATATATATTAGTAGTAGTAGTAGTAGTAGTAGTAGTACTAGTGGCGATCTTATAAGTATAAGTAACTACACTCGTTTCGGAAAACCTTCGATTTCTTGATTTGCAAATGATCAAATCAATATCGAAGTAATAAAAAAGGGTATAAAAAAAAGAAAGAGCCGAGAACATGAACGCCTGTCGAAAACAATCGTTCAGCATGCAGGTCCAATGCCCAAAGAAAAAAAAACCGATACGAGTACGCAACTAACTAAATAAAGTGCTCAATACAGTAAGTAGAGCAGACCTAGTTAAACCTAGAGAGCCAGACAAACCTACCAAGATTTCACCTAAGCGTATCGCCAGAGAAAGCTTAGGTGAAATCTTGTTAGGTTTGTCTGGCTCTCTAGGTTTAACTATATATATATCAGGTCATCCCATAAGTTCTGTCCGAATTTTGAATAAAGAAAACAAGTGACCAAATGTTACATTTAATTACAATTTGAATCAACAATCTATTTTCCCTGATTATCTATGACTTCCTTCCATCTATTAATAAGTTTCCATTACTGTAAAATTCTTTTGGCTTTGATTCGAAGAACTCACAAATGTCAGTTTTAATTCTTCCTATGTTACAAAAGCTGTTTCTTCCAAATGATTCTGTAAGCTACGAAACAAATGGTAGTCTGAAGGAGCAAGGTCGGGAGAATAAGGTGGATGAGGAATTTTCATCCAACCAAGTCCTTCGATCTTTTGTGACGTGATTCTTGCTGTGTGTGGTCGCACATTGTCCTGATGAAACATCACCTGTTTTCGATTCACTAGAGCAGGTTTTTTTTCCTCAAAGCTTGGTTCAAACGCTCTAATTTCTGACAGTAAATTTGAGCATTAATTTGAGCATTAGGTGGTAAGAATTCAAAGTGGATTATTCCTTGGCAATCCCACCAGATTGAAAGAAGAACCTTTGCCCATGAAGTTCCCTTCTCGGCTGTGGCTGGGGTCCTTCCCCTTTACCAAGCCACTGTCTATGAGGTTTAACATTTCGATAATAGATCCATTTTTAGTCGCCAGTCACAAGTCTATCCAAAAAAGGGGAAACAAGTTGGCAAGAATGGAGGGAAGAGCAGATATCAACTCTGGATTTGAGGTTGTTTTCAGACAATTCATGAGGTACCCATTTTCCAAGTTTAGGAACTTTTCCAAGCTGTTGAAGATGACGATGAACAGTTGTATGGTTTGAACTGAGAACCACTGCCAATTCCTCAACTGATAAAGCACGATTTTCTTCAAGGTCTGCTTCAAGAACCTTTTCATCAAATTCAACTGCACGTCCGGTTTGATCTTCATCTTCAAGGGTGAAATCTCCACCTCTGAATTTTGCAAACCATCTTCTGCAAGTTCTTTCATTCACACATTCCTCTCCATAAACTGAGTGAATATTTCTCGCCGCTTCGGCTGCTGAGTTTCCTTTCTTGAACTCATAAAGCATTATGTGCCTCAAATGATTCTTCCATGCTAGCAGGGTTTTAATCAAACAAAATTTAATTTTATTGTTCTGAAATAAAATTTGATCAGTTTAAATGCATCTAAACATATAAATAATGTTCAGCTCCATTAAACATTATAAAATACTTTTTAAATTTGGTTCATTTTAACAAAAAGTTAAAATTCGGACAGAACTTATGGGATGACCTAATATATATATATATATACATATGTATATATATATATATATATATATATATATATATATATATATATATATATATATATATATATATATTATATATATGAAGAAATATAATCTTAAGGTGTGCTATATTTATGGGATAAAGTGCTCAATATCAGAGATAGAGCGTGTGTAAATATAAAAGTGAACATTGAAGTCAACACTCTAGCCTGACGATTGTATCTAGCATGAAACAGCCTGTAGCCTCTAATTGTTGATTTCAATGTTTACTATTATATATATATATATATATATATATATATATATATATAGAGAGAGAGAGAGAGAGAGAGAGAGAGATAGATAGATAGATAGTATTTGTTTACGTATATGTATGCTTTTTCCGCTCTCACACTCGAATACACACATTCACACACACACGCGCGCGCAGACACACCCACATTCACAGTAAATACGTTTCCCTGCTTTACAAATGCAAGCAACATCACCTATTGATATCCTCGCACCATTCTCACTTCACATCATACACATAAATACGCGCCTTCCCCACACGTTCGCTGGCAGTCATTAACATTTGGCAGCTAATTACTCGGAAGCAGTGAAATTAATTAATTAAACTCTCAGCTCTTTTCGCGCGAACACCGCAGAGTTCTTCTGCGTCGGAGATAAATTAAGACGGAACTAAGATCAGGGGTGCAGGGTAGAACGCCCAAGTAGGGAAAAAATAATTAGAAAGATAAATGACGGCGATTTAGAATCTAGGGCACTTTTCTTTTACTTTCATTAATTTTGTTGATGTTCGTTCATTTTGAATATATATATATATATATATATATATGGAAAGTTATTTCAATATATAGAAAACCTTTGTCAAAAACAAAAAATACGTACACATATAATTCGAAAATCAATAATGCCAAGTATTCGTCAGCAACATGTAGACCTATATCGGTAATGTTGTGAGTTCGGTTTTCACAAAATGCTCTAAAATCGTTGTCTTATACCAGACTAATATAATTATAGTCTAATTTCATTCCAAACATCATTTTTACTGTCATTGTGATGTGTCCCGCTTTTGAGACCTATTCAGCTATAGCTTAGTAAATATTGATCTAAGCTTCTCACTAGAGGGCCCTATTCTTGTGGTCTACTTAGCTAAGCCTAGTAAATATCACAATAACTTATTTCGTGCTCTACACTGCTAGCTTTTTACAGTACTATAGCTTGATTTCTTCAAATCAAGGACCTTTTTATTCTCATATCCCCAAATGTTTATCTACTCCCGTCTCCTATTCTATTCATATTAAACATCACCTTCAGCATTGACATTTTAGCTATAAGTATCTACCTTGAGTGACTCTCAAATGTTTTAGAAGCTAAAATTTAGAATCTAAAAATATACTTATGGGATTATAGAGCACTCAAACAGTATATAACTCCACCACTGCTGTGGTCACTACATCAGTCAGTTATGCACCATGCGTGATACACGCTTAGGTGATCAGGTATCTTTCGATACATGACTGACGAGGCAGTTTTTTCCCGTATTAATTTGCCATTTCTTTCTATAGTAGACCAGTTGCCATCCAAGGCTATAGAACCGGATCTGTCCTGCTATTTACCCATAGCTGCGGGGGTGAAGACGAGGTTTCATAACTTTCCCAAGGGTACTGGCACGTAAGTGAATGTAATGAATTCGACTGGAATTCGAACTCGGCATATATACAAGGAATCAGTCAGTTATGTGCCATGCGTAATACACACTTAGGCGATCATGTATCTTTCGATACATGACTGATGAGCCAGATTTTTTCCCGCAGTATATTGCCATTTCTTTCTGCGGTAGACCAGTTGCCATCCAAGTCTATAGGACCTTGTCTGTTCTGCTATTTACCTATAGCTGGGAGGAGAAGAAGAGGATTCATACCTTTCCCAAGGGTATTAGCACGTAAGTGAATGTAATGGATTTGACCTGGATTCGAACTCTGTTCTCCGATCAAATTGTAAACGATGAAGTAACAAATAGTTGTAATAACGAGAAATATAAACATTATTAATTTTCATATACATATTAAATTACGCTTCTTGATAATTTATAGTTATTAAATATGTCCTCAAAGAATAACCACTAATAATGTCAGATTAAAAATAAATCTATTAATTCTTTGGAAATAAAAACGATTTAAAATCTCACAAACTAGCTATTCAATTTTGTTGCATTACCACACTTCAGGCAGCTTGTGAAAAAATCGTACAAATTTTGACCCATTAAATCGATACACCTGGAGTCTCTAATGCTCATCGGTGAAATTGTGCGCAAATTTGTTCTCGTAGTTGTATATGGTTTATATATTTTTCTTAGCGTTGTGGATGAAATAATATCCTCCTTATTTCATCCAGTTTCCTTCAGTTTGAGGTTTACAGAAAATCTACCAACAAGAATGATATTATTAATTTCTATTCTGACTACTATAGCAAAATAAAATATAGAATAATTATAGAATTCTATTTAAGTGCACTAAAATTCTGCAGCCATCACCAAGTATTTAACAGAAAAAGAAATATACATAGAAAACACTTTAAAAAACTCTATCTTCATTATTTCATCCACAATGCTAAAAGAAAGGCATGCAAAATATAAAACTATTAAAAAGATAAGATTAATAACAATAGTAGCAACAACAATTACAATAAACTAGATAAAAACAGACATAAAATACTATCTACTAACTCCTTAACATCTACTATCCAAAATAATTTATCTAATCTTAACAATAAGGAAATAATTACAACCACATCCAAATTTATTATGGATATAATCAGAACCAAAAATACTCATGACAATAATAATCCTGAAACTGCCGCAATTGTTTGTTGTAATATATTGGGCAAACAATATTTTGCCGAAATTTTAGAAAAACATTATCTACGAAGACAGAATGCATCTTATAAATAACAGTTTATCAAATGCATTAGTCACACACAGAAATAAGTTCAACCAGAATTGATTTAAAGAATGCTACATGTATTAAAATAGAAATTAACTTCGACGGGAAAAAATTTAAGAATACTGCGCCCCGGACTTTTTCAAATATCTCCTTTCCTAAAATAAAAGCTTTTCCAAGCCAGCATACATGACTATAAAGATTTGTAAAAATTAAAAGAAATCGGTTAAATTCAAAACCTGCTATTATATTTAGTATATAATGCATAAATTAATTTCTCAAATTAAAACAGTATAAATAATAATTACATTAAAAAAATTCAATAACTATATTTACTCACTTCTCTTTATTACACATTAAATTACATCACTTAGCATCTTCCATAGTTTACCTTGACTTTCAGTTAGCCTGAAGTATATTTATGGGAATTTTTAATTTAAAAATTCCGAAAACTTAACATTTTTACTCCTTGTTCCAAAATAATATCCTTTGCTTTGATAAAGTCCATCAGAGGACGAAACGCGTTGGCTAATATAAGTTTTTTTGGTCTTTATTTTTATTGTCTTTTTTACATATATATTTTTAGTTATATCTGAATTTTTACACAGAGAGAGAGAGAGTGAGAGAGAGAGAGAGAGAGAGAGAAATGAATAAATTATCTGGGATGATTTTCTAAGATGAAACTTATATTGAAATGCTGAACAAGGATTTGTCCATGAGCTCACAGAGTTATCTGACACATTGAATTTTAGTTTGAATTTTAATCTGGATTTTAATCTGTATTTACTTTGAATTTTACCTAGTATTTTACTTCATATTTCATTTTAAATTGAATTTCACTTTGAATTATACTTTGAAATTTAATTTGTATAATTTCCGATTCACCACCCCGTTGAATCTGTAATTTTTTCATTACTTTTTTTAAGAGTAGATAGGTCTACCCATCGCCCTGTTCATACTCCCCTTCTTTTTTGGACAGGAGTAGAAGTTCATCCCGTGTTTAGGAAGCGGTTTCCATTTTCCTTTTTCTTAATAAGGCTGGCTGTCAACAATTTTTGGTGGTATCATTAGATGCTGACTATGTCATTTCATACTAAAGGTACCGTGTTGACAGTTTTCTGGTTGCTGCAACGCGACTGGTAGTTAGGAATCCGGATTCTTGTGTAACGTCTGAAGGCACTATTCTCTGATCAACAGTCGCATAATATCAAGGTTATTACAGTGCCATGTTGCGCAAGGAGAGGTCTCCCTGCAAACACTTTTGCTGAGCAACTACGAGTCCATACTATGCTGCAATTTTCGGCCAGTACATATTACATAATACGATTGACAGCTACTATTATTCGTGACCTTTTCCTACTCTTAATAACACACCATGACTAAAAGCAATAAACGAAATACAACTAAACCAATTCGACAAAAGACACCTAAGTACTTCAACCTTTCTCTGTCTGACATTCGTAGTATGTATACCAATTTCTGCAGAATGGAATCGTTCCTCTTGGAACGCTCTCTGTGAAACTAATCTCAAATCATCAATCCCTTCCTCTGAATTCTCGGTTCCTGGCTATCGTATCCTTGGTGTTTATGTTCGGGATCATCCGCCACTGACAAGGGAAATCTTTCTTTAGTCTTCAGACCATTCTTACATGCACTGAATTCAATCAGCTGTCTCTTCCGTTCCACTTCCTTTTGCGGTCTAGATAGTATTTCTGACAGTATAGATATGGCCCTCCCTCTGCACCTGTTTTCAAATATCTTTTTGTGTTCGGTGACTCCAATGCACACCATGTCAGGTGGCTTAATCACTCTGTCACTGACCTCGCTGGCATCCAAACCTTGAACTTCTCAATTGCTCACGCGTTTCCACACTAATCCTAACGGACACTCTTCCCTACTTGATCTCTTCCTTACCTCCTACACGTACTCATGTCTTGCTCTGCAGCTCTGTCCTCTTGACAACTCCAGTCATGCTGTGGTATCTGTAGATATCTCTTTCCCATCTCCAATCATTCCTATTAATAGAATATCACTCTGTTATCATCACGCTTATTGGGAATCGTTCCGTGACTTCCTTCGTGATGTCCCTTGAAAAGATATCTTTAATCATCCTGTTCATAAATGTGCCAATGAGGTCTCTTCTTGGGTGAAAGCCAGCACCAAAGGAAGGAAATGTCACGTGAAACCACGATCATCTCCTCGGTTTTCACGTGTCTTCTCACCCGCTGTAGCCGAGAGTAATTACATCTTCCGGCCCAGCCAGGGCGACAAGTCCGATTGTTGCAGACGCGTCTTCTCATTGCTCATGATGAGTGTAACTGTTTCCTCAAATAAACAACGCCACTGTCTCCGGATAGAATGAGAGAGACCGTATAGACTCTCACAGGTTTGCTTCTGGAGATTACTGGTCTCTCCTCTCTTCGATCAACTTCTCTTCCAACCCCATTCTCGGCTCATGGTGAGTACCTCTGCTAGATTCCCCCCACCTAGAACAGAGGATCTACTGAATGATATGCGCATAACCCCCTCACTGCTTCCAGACATTATTTCTAAATTAGATCCCCATAAGGCAAGCGGATGTGATGAGATCTCTACCATCGCCCTAAAGAAATGTGCTCCTGAACTGGCTCCTTTTCTCACTAAACATTGCAACAAATTCCTCAGTGAATCCTGATTTTCAGCTTGTTGGTAGTCCTCCTCTGTATTTCCGGTTTCTAAGCATTCTTGAAAACTTTCTGATCCCTCAAATTATTGCTCTATTATTCTCTTGCCTATTTTCGAAAAAGTACTCGAGGCTCTAATCAATGCCGTATTGATTAAGCATCTTACTTCGAACGATCTCCTTTCGGAAAATAATATGGCTTACCGCCGATGGGTTAATGGCAATCACTAAATATGTCTGTCAACCTCTAGATAAGAATGGCGAAGTTCGGTCTGTGCCTCTAGATATCTCGAAGGCGTTCGACAGGAATTGGAATGCTGGTTTTCTACGCAAGCTATGTTGTCCCAGAATGAATCGTTCCTAACAAATCGTGTAATGAAGTTTGTGTTGAACGGGCTCGCTTCCAGATCTATTCATACAAACGCGGGACTCTACCCTGGGACCTACGTTGTTTCGGATCTTCATCAACGGCCCCACCGATATTACCAGCTAATTATTTATGCAGATGACACAACCATTTACTCCTGTCTTGGTAGAAAACCCGAGAGATCAGACAAAGTAAATGCGGTAACTGCTCTCGAAAAATGCCTCCAATCAGTTGTTAACTGGGGCAAAAAAATGGTTTGTAATTTTTAACGCATCCAAAACAAAACTGCTTTTAATCACCACAAAGAACCTTTACTGCGTTCCACCAGCATGCCTGATGCCAAACTAATGGAGACTAACACATTATGCCTTCTTGATACGCAGTGGAGCCACTATTGAATCAATTGATTCGTTTACTACAAAGAAAGTTGGTTCGCTGTGTCATGTCAGAAATTTTTCTCGTCAGTATTCGTCTTACACATTTAATACATTGAATTCTGTTTCCATATCTCCTGTACATTTTGAGATTCTTGACAAAATCCAAATAAGAATCTATAATGTAATGGTTCCTGACCAGGCATTTCGAACTCAGTCACTTTCTTAACGACGTAACGTGTCTTCTCTCTGTCTTATCTACAAACTATTCTGAGTTTTTTCCCTGATTTCCCCAAATACATGAATTTGATTTTTCAGCTTAATTGAGTGTGTGCATTATGTATTCAATTAGGCTGAAAAATCAAATCATCCTTGATAATGGCTAAAGATATAGCCGGAAGCGCTCGGAAAAATAAAACATTTGGACAGTTCTTACACACCCTTTGTCCAGCAAAGAAAGCTCTTGTTCGTACACAAGAAAAATTAAATAAAAAACTTAACCGTAGTACCTTGTCTGTCGTTTTTAATGAAACTTGCATAAAAGAAGGATTGCTGCCTCAATATACTACTATATATATATATATATATATATATATATATATATTATTATTATTATTATTTATATATTATATGCGCGGTACTTATTAGAAAGCGCTCAATAAACTCACATAAATCAGCTAACAAACTCACATCAATCCAACCAAATATGTATGTATATATATATATATATATATATATGTGTGTGTGTGTGTGTGTGTGTGTGTGTGTGTGTGTGTTCGTGGCCAAGAGGTTATAACCTTCGCTTATCGGCAATAACACACAGGTTTGAAGTTCACCGCTGTCGACTGGTAGGGAGGTGACCTCTTGGAAGGTGCCTCAAATTATATCACGGGTTGACTCTTGTAAGTGAAATTGGCCAATTGGAGCTATCCAGAAGCCGTCGGCGTTTGTGCTATCACGAAATAACAAAAGTCTTGTGAGGCTTTCAATGTACTAACCTTGTTTAAAGTGTTGATCACGACAGACTATGAGCTCTCTCATAGAAACTATAGCTAAGGTACGCTCATCATGGTGGTAATATAGACTAGAGGTGAGCTATTTTTATCAAGTGTTTCTTGAGCAGGTGTCTGTGACAGAGATTGATTAGCCGCCCGAGAAGATGCAGAAGTCTCATTCACGAGTGCAGCTGATTTTATCTCCACTGTGTATGGCACTCTGATTATCTCAGCTAAATGAACAGCAATGATTATATCAACGCTAGTTTGATCGACCTTTTGTGGCAAAGTATCAACATTCCATTTCATTCGTTGGTTATCTTGGAAGTCATCATCCAAGTGGATCCCACGCTGGCTAGAAAAGATTTTTAGGTCTCTAGAAGAATAAGAAAGCCAATGTAGTCTCGTTATAGACATGTAAAGTGGGATTGTCGAGACAGTTTTCATGGTCTATTGTTTTCACTTTCGCATAAAAACCTTTGAGAAAGGCATGACTCTATAATTTATCTTTCGTGCATGAGTTAAATAAACTGACGTACGAGCCTTAGTTTGCAACCAGTCCAGGAGAAGTACAAATCTGAATGAAAAAAAAATAATGATGTATAGCTTCTCCGTGCTTTCTTCTATAAACCTCATGATAACTGTTCTGATAAGTTCTCTTTGGTACCTCGACTGAACGATTTTAAGCTAAGTACCAGATTCTCAGCTAGGTCTTTAGAGTGGAAATGGCTGAATGTAACCGTAGCAGTTTCTTTTCTCTCGCTTTTTGCTTCTCGCGTGTGGAACCCTCATCCGGCTTTTTGCTTCCCAGTTAAGTTTGATCTTCAAAAATTTAAATGCAATGTCTTACCTTCTATCTTCTAAATTCTGTCCTTTTTATTGTTCGTACTCCTTAATAATGTTTTCTTTTTTATATTCTTTCACAGCCAGTGGTTTTGTTGCTTTGTTTGGGGTGAATTTTCTTTTTTAAGCATTTCGCTAGTACGCAAGCGATTTCAGAGAGTAAAGAGGCGTGATGGAGGAAAGGATAAAGGGAAGGACAGTGAATAGGTCAGGGCATCTGGAGATGTCGATTGGCATTACATTTGAATAGTTGGAGATTATAGCTATCAGGGAAAAGTAATAGGAAGGGAATTCCACAGACGGGAGGTGCGAGACATGAAGCTAATGGAGTAGAAGAGACGGCCACATTTAACCTTTTCGGCAGCGGAAAGGTGGGACCGTGATGCCAGTCTAGTAACACGTGAAAAAAGAATCATATGTTTATATATTCACAGAGATATCAATATAATACAGGTGTTAATGCTAAAGTTGATAGCGACAAACAAAAGAAAGGATGCAATACATTGCCAAACTTAATTGTATCGAATGTGCAGTTACCGTGAAAGTATTTGTAGAAAAGACATGGGGAAGCGACGGCACGTCAGTGAGATAGCTACTGTAGACGAGATGCCAGATCAGGACCAATCACATTGCTTATTCGTCTCTGAATCTTGTCGAGGACCTTAAAGCGAACAGCGGGGCACCAGACCATATATAGCATCAGTTTTCCATGCAAGGGCAAATTGTTTTTTTGTTGTCGTTTTTGTTTTTTTTTAGCATTTCACACCAAGCAAGGTGGGATACCACTAGTATGCAAGGCGTTACAGAGTGGGGGCGAGAGGTAAAGAGGCGTGATGGAGGAAAGGATGAAGAGAAGGACAGGGAATAGGTCTGGGCATCTGGAGATGTCGATTGACATTATATTTGAATAGTTGGAGATTATAGCTATCAGGGAAACAAGTAATAGGAAGGGAATTCCACAGACGGGAGGTGCGAGACATGAAGCTATTGGAGTAGAAGAGACGGCTACATTTAACCGTTTCGACAGTGAAAGGGTGGAACTGAGATGCCAGCCTAGTAGCACGCTTAAATTCATGTAATCTGGGAACTAGAGAAAGTAGTTCGTCGGTGCAGTTACCGTGAAAGTATTTGTAGAAAAGACAGAGGGAGACGACGGCACGTCTGTGAGAGAGCGACTGAAGACGAAAATGATTATAAAAAAAAGTAGACTTGGTTTGCACCTATTGTACGAGTATGAATCCGTGGATGCCAGAAAAATCGATCCAACTCTTTCTCTCTCTCTTTCTCTCTCACTCACTCACGCACACACACACAAGATGTCATAACAATATACATTAATGGATTCTGTGGAAAGCCAAGACTGCTTACATACTCAACGGACATGGCATTTAAAACTAATAAATATCAATATTATTTTAATCATTTCACACCAACCAAGGCAATAAAGCTACATTGATGCAAGGATTTATTTAGAGTGAAGGAAACTTGGAAAACTTAATTGAGGAGAAAGTATGATAAAAGAACACGATTCAAAGCGACAAGGGATGACGATTCATGATTCATTTCAATTTTTGAATATCGTAGTTGACAGGAATAATGAAACCGTAAAAGATTTCCACATGCGAGAAGTTCGAGCAAAGAAGCCATCAGAATAGAACTTACATCTAGCAATTTCAACATTGAAAGCATGATAGCTGCCAATATAGTCATCTTTTCTATGTACCGTCTCCCTTCAGGGCGTTGGCGATCATGTTTCTTCTTTGTAGCTCTTAGTAAATGTGGTCTTTTTCTCATCACGCTTAACCTCTGTTCTCTCATCCATTCATACAAGCTTGTACGGTAGGTTATGCACTGTTTTTTTTCTGTCTTTCCTGTGAGTGTCAAATTTTCCAAGCCCTGTTTCCACATTATGTTCCCTAAGATTTTCAGCTGTCTCTTTATGCTGTTTATAAATGTCCATTTTGTTTCTATTTTTTTTTTGTAAAACCGCCTCATTGCATATATTTTCAGTCCCTGACATTTTCAGCATAATTTAGTCAGACCAAATTTCTGTTGCTTCAAGCCTTTTCTTCATCTGTGAGGAGATTGCCCACTATTCACTACTACGTTTGAATTCATGAACAACTGCTATTCAACACTTTCTGCATCTGTTACTTTCAACAACTATATTTTCCCGTGAAAAAAAAAGAGAATCATATGTTTATATATTCCCAGAGATATCAATATAATACAGGTGTTAATGCTAAAGTCGATAGCGACAAACAAACAAAAGATGCAATACATTGCCAAACTGAATTGTATCGAATGTGAGTTAGTTTGCATATACTATTGAAAGAATTTAAAGAATATTTCTTGCCATAGAACAGGAGACAGCAAGCAAATCTTGCAGTCGTAGTTTCGATCCTCCCTGGGTTCTCTCGATCTGTTGATATCTGCCGGACGAACCAAAATTAAATATCAATTAAAGTGATTTTCTAAGCTTGGTTTAGATGTGACAAGGGCGAAATTACGAGGCACCCGGTGAGGATCAAACTCACTATTCAATCGTAATTGACCCAGCGAGACAAGCTTGATAACCATTACACCATGCCGAAGCCGGCCTGAAATTTCGAGATATTTTATTAAAGAAAAATATGCGCTCTTCAGCGGTATTCGAACCTGCGTTGTCCTTGGCAGGAAGACATGTCGCTAGTTCCGACGTGCTTTCACCGTCTCGGCGACGAGGTGCGTCGATGATCGAGCAAAGTTGAATAGTGCCTTATAAACACAAATCTTTCTAAGGCTCTCGAAAATATGTATCTATTCAGTTTCGTATACTCGCGTAAAGAAAGCATTTTCTACACGAAAATAAAATAAATATACTGTTTAATAAATAAAGGAAGCATAAACTCAAACAAAAGATAACGTTTAAGTAATGAAATCTGTCAATTATATATATATATATATATATATATATATATATATATATATATATATATATATATATATATATATATATATATCCAGGTAAGATGGAGTATAATTTCACGGTCCGTAACATTTAATTTAAAAGAAGGCTCAATACAAAGTAGAGCTGAATATTATTTATTACCGGAGATTAAAACAAAAACATGTTAAAAATCGCTGCACAATAGCAATCGTGTTTCAATACTACAAATGCGTCTGCTCAGGTTATAGTAAATTACTGGTGAGTGAACGATTAATTTCAAAAGCAGAATACTTCCTCTTTTTTGAAAGAGAAGACGCAAAAAAACAGAATTTAAATGTGGCTTGTTGGTTTACCGTGATTAACCGAGCAAATATGATATCTACGCTAAAACCCAAACCAACTGAAAAAAAAAAATTATATAGGTCAAGACATGAAGTTGCCTACATAAAAACCCTAGACAATTTCGTTTGCGACTGATACAAATGATTACACGATTTCGTAAAATATAGAGAAGTATGACGTTCAACTTTCAAAGGAAGTTAAGGGGAAAGAGGTAGGGGAGATAATCTAGCATAATGTTAACTAGCTATATGCGCGGTCATCTGTCTACATAGAATTGTGTAGTTGATAATTAAAAGGCTTCTTTAAGAAACCGGTAAACAAAATTAATCATAAATTCAAAACTCTTTCGTAAATTAATATGCAACCATTAAGTAAAGACTTAATAAGATGTTAATAATACAAACTAATCAATATAAGATTTTAATAATTCTAATTAAACATCTATATATATCCATATATGATGTTAATAATACTAACCAGATGTAAGGACAGAACTATATTAAATCTAAATGAATTTTAATCAATAGAATATTAAACCATAGGAGGTGCACCGCAGTATATCTACTAATGATTACTGTAAGAAAAAGTATTATCAAGTTCGAAGTTTAACTATATTGTGAAGTAAAAGCTAATCTATGGCTACAATTTACAGTTAGTTCACTTCTTTAGTTTAATAAGACGTTTTTATCAATAAATTTGAAAATTTCTGTATCCTCTTGTAAGCATAAGAAACAAGGTTCATTTAAAGATCTACACGTTGTAGCTTTTTTTAATACTTTCCATTTTACCGTAGGAGTTTTATTAAATTCTACTGAATTCCCAAAATATTTAGAAAGATATGTACTATTTTTATAAGCACTATTGTTAAAGGATAAGTTATGTTGGTACCATCTAATCTTAAAATAATTATTAATACTCCCAATATAAAATTTACTATCGCCCAAGTAGACACATTTGTAGTATTGAAACACGAGTATATTGTGTAGCGATTTTCAACATATTTTTGTTATAATCTCCGATAATATATATATATATATATATATATATATATATATATATATATATATATATATATATGAGTTCACGATGAACGGATAAACTGGCGTTCATTGAGTTCACGATGATCGGATAAACTGATGTTCATTCAATTCACGTTGATCGTATAAACGGATGTTTGTTGACTTCACGATGAACGGATAAACGGATGTTCATTGAGTTCACGATGAACGGATAAACGGATGATTCATTGAGTTCACGATGAGCGGATACACGGGTGTTCATTGAGTTCACGTTGAACGGATAAACGAATGTTCATTGAGTTCACGTTGAACGTATATCTCCTTGATTAGTAATAGTTCATGCCTTGAACGCCTATTGGGACGAACTCACCCCAGACCTCGTGAAACTCGGACATACGATCAATCGCTAAAGATGCTGAAAAATGATCGGTTCCCTGTGCCGCTCCAGAAAGTACCTGGCATCCTGATATATTCGACATTCACAAGAGCCAGATCAGGAGTCCTGTACTGTTGTCATATATGGACAGGAGCCTCCCAATTTCCAGTCTCGATAGAGTTCAATAGCGTCTCCGGGTCCATGCGGGCGACAAATTCTTTTCCGCCGTACAACACCTTTCCCACAAGCTTCTCGCAGATTTATCGCCATTTCTATGGAAAGTGTTCAGACGAAGTACATTCCTTAGTTCAAGCAGTTCTAAACATCACGTCATACCGCGCACATTGTAACGAACCACCTTCGTATCCTATTGGTGAGACATACGTCGAGCTGCTTCTTCACAGGGACTACTACTTTGTGGAACCGACTCCCAAGAGGATGCTTCTCCCATTTTAACCTGTTCTTCTCTGTGTTTTAATGGGAAACAAAAGCGTTCTTCGTTATGAATTTCTGTAAGAGAAAAACTTGTGCAATCTACTTAGCTTCACTTGTCACGAGATCGCACTCAGTGAGGATTGAACTCTCTACATTATCAAAAGTCAACCAGGTTTGTTTGCTAACTAGTAACCCATGACCAGGTGCCCAATATTGCGCTTTACTAAACTTATTTTTTATCCGCAATTCAACCAATACAAAGCCCGAAATCCACTCGAGTTAGAAGATTACGGTAAAAAACGGCAATTTTAAATTATGTATGTGATATGAAAGGAATAGTAAATGATAGATAGTGAATATTATGAAAATAAAGATAATGACTGACTCTTGACTTCAAGAGGTCAAAATTGAAGAGTTCAAGACATTAAAGAAGCAGAGACTCTTCCATAAATTGACAGTCTTTGGGAAAAAGCTACTTCCTTCTTACATTTGGAACACAGGAGACTCCGTGGAAAGGCCCGAACTAGTAGAACTAAAGAATGGACCTCAACCGAAGATTTGCCATGGAAATAGCGATAGAGTAGCAACAGGCTTGGAACGGTGAGTCTGCGGGAAAGAGGCTGCAGTGTGGAAAGTTTTTCTTCACTCACAAAACCGCGCAACCTATTTTGAACTCTGTCAAAACGAGGATTGACCAGTTCCAGCCCGCATATGGTAGCCATACGCCCTTTTATGCCCGAACGGACTCTTATCAAAACTAGCTCACTAACCATTAGTCTATAATTATAAATAACAGGAAGCCCCGGGATAGGGTAATATTTAGCTTAGCCTATATTTGGCAACATGCCATAGGTATGGAGTACCTAGTGAAGACCAAACTCACTAGTAATGATCTGCCAGATGAGATCGCTAACCAGTGCACAACGAGAAGGAGGCTCTCTAACTTGGATAAAGTGTTACTATGTAACAGCAAAGTGAGCAGTTGCTTCGTTTGAATGACAATGAAATAGAAAATTACTTCTTCCGGGTAAGTGATAGTTTTCTTGCGTCGCAATGTTGAAAATCATGGAGACAGGATGGGAAATGTTTCCACATTCAAGTTATCCATACAGACATGCCACCTCCAGACTTTCACTTATTCGCTTCATGCAACATTCCATGCCTTACTAGAACAATTTTCAAACAATTGAAAATATCAAAACTGGAATCGTTCTTTTATGTCAGAATGCAGAATATGTGAAAGATAACGTCAGGGCGTAGAAAACCAGGAAAACACTTTGATGGCTAAATAATGATGATTCGAATTAATATTGTTGTAGCATACCAACGGACGATAATGAGTATGTCTCCATTCACATAAATATAGTAGTAAATACTGTTACACATGTTCACCGTAGTCTGAATGTAGAATCCAACGTAGTAAGTAATTTCCTCGATGAAACAACACCAATATGTAGTAGCAGCTGTTCAATAATTCTTAATTTTATCAGTGGTTGGCAGTGAATATTTGGAGAAAGTAGCAGAGCGTAGTTCAGTAATTCTTTTGGTCATCGATATCAGAGGTCGACAGTGGATATTCGGAGAGAAAACAAAATGGCCGACTTTATACACGTCGGATTGAATATTATAATTCTTCTGATTGGTTAAACTTCTATTGGCGAACGAGAAAATGAGTCAGCTCATTCTGGTTGGCTCACTAGTATATAGGTAACAAAAAATCCTAAAAAATACTGTATGTTAGTTTGCAGTTGGAGATTCGTCTCCAGCTGTGCTGGTCAAACTCACTGCCTCCGAGCAGAATGGATCCCCAGGGGAGGCTGTGTCGAAGTTCAGGCTCTCGACTCGGGAAACAGCTACTCAACCCCGTTTTATACGGGGTCTACGGGGAATTTTTGGCCGAGTCTACAGGCACGGATGCCCTATATTAAATTCGGCCTTGTGCCATGTCTAACCACATTGGGTGGTTAGTAGATATCCAGCAGTTGGAAATTCATTGTGGAATACACTTGACTCACTTCTAGCAGTTAACTACTTCTTCTACGAGCCGCTGGCGAATCTTATATGCGTTGTTCTTGCCCTAAGTATTATCGTTCATTACCAACCTTCGTGTGATTATTCTATTCAGTAACCTTCTCTAGGTTTCAACAAATATGAATAAGCAATTTTGTCGTAGAATGATTGAAGCTCTTAGTTTCACCTAATAACTCAGATACACATAAGCGTCCTCAAAGAGGCAGGGAATAAGGCGACAGTCTCCCTTGCAAAGACCCATCACCCCCTAAAAGGGGCCATTTAACAAATAAATACTTATTGATTCAAATACTTATCTATCCGCGAATAAAAAATGCTTATAAATTCAAATATAAACAAATATAAATGCTTCCTTAATATTTGTACTTTTGAGGACGGCGCAAGCACCGGGTAATAAGCACACAGATTCCTCCTGAAGGTAGGGTACTATTTCTGGCACAGTGTTTTCAGCTAATATTAAGTGAAACTACCGCAGCTAAGTAAATGCTTCAGTCAGTTATCTGCGATGCGTGATACACGCTTAGGCGATCATATATTTTTTTATACATGACTGACGATGCAGTTTTTTTCCCGCAGTAGGTTGCCATTTCTTTCTGCAGTAGACCAGTTGCCTTCCAATGCTATTAGAACCCGGTCTGTCCTGCTATTTACCCATAGATGGTGGAAGAAGAAGAGGATTTATACCTTTCCTAAATGTATTAGCACGTGAGTGAATGTAATGGATTCAACTGGAATTCGAACTCGACATATATACAAGGATCAGTCAGTTATGTGGCATGCGTGATAGACGCTTAGGCGATCATGTATCTTTCGATACATGACTGACGAGGCAGATTTTTCCCCGCAATAGGTTGACATTTCTTTCTGCAGTAGACCCGTTGCCATCCAAGGCTATAGAACCCGGTTTGTCCTAATATTTACTCATAGCTGGGCGGGAGAAGAACAGGATACATACCTTTCCCAAGGGTATTAGCCAGTAAGTCCATTACTACACTAATGGATAGCGGCTCGGGTTGAGGAATCTGAGAGCAGAGTTCGAATTCCAGTCGAATCCATAACTTCTATCAGGTCATCCCATAAGTTCTGTCCGAATTTGAATAAAGAAAACAAGTGACCAAATGTTACATTTAATTACAGATTCAATCAACAATGTATTTTCCCTGATTATCTATGACTTCCTTCCATCTGTTAACAAGCTTACTAATTCCATTACTGTAAAATTCTTTTGGCTTTGATTCGAAGAACTCACAACTGCCAGTTTTAACCTCTTCCTGTGTTACAAAAGCTGTTTCTTCCAAATGATTCTATAAGCTACGAAACAATGGGGGTCTGAAGGAGCAAGGTCGGGAGAATAAGGTGGATGAGGAATTTTATCTCAACCAAGTCCTTCGATCTTTTGTGACGTAATTCTTGTTGTGTGTGGTCGCGCATTGCCCTGATGAAACATCACCCGTTTTCGATTCACTAGAGCAGGTCTTTTTTCCCCAAAGCTTGGTTCAAACGCTCTAATTTCTGACAGTAAATTTGAGCATTAATTTGAGCATTAGGTGGTAAGAATTCAAAATGGATTATTCCTTGGCAATCCCACCAGATTGAAAGCAGAACCTTTTGCCCATGAAGTTCCCTTCTCGGCTGTGGCTGGGGTCCTTCCCCTTTACCAAGCCACTGTCTAAGACGCTTAACATTTCGATAAAAGATTCATTTTTCGTCGCCAGTCACAAGTCTATCCAGAAAAGATGAAATAAGTTGGCGAGAATGGAGAGAAGAGCAGATGTCAACTCGGGATTTGAGGTTGTTTTCAGACAATTCATGAGGCACCTATTTTCCAAGTTTAGGAACTTTTCCAAGCTGCTGAAGATGACGATGAACAGTTGTATGGTTTGAACTGAGAACCACTGCCAATTCCTCAACTGATAAAGCACGATTTTCTTCAAGGTCTGCTTCAAGAAGCTTTTCATCAAACTCCACTTGGCGTCCGGTTCGATCTTCATCTTCAAGGGTGAAATCTCCACCTCTGAATTTTGCAAACCATCTTCTCCCAGTTCTTTCATTCACACATTCCTCTCCATAAACTGAGTGAATGTTTCTAGCCGCTTCGGCTGTTGAGTTTCCTTTCTTGAACTCATAAAGCATTATGTGCCTCAAATGATTCTTGGGTACTTCCATGTTAGCAGGGTTTTAATCAAACAAAATTTAATTTTATTGTTCTATGAAATAAAATTTGATCAGTTTAAATGCATCTAAACATAAAAACATGTTCAGCTCCATTAGACATTATAAAATACTTTTTAAATTTGGTTCATTTTAACAAAGTTAAAATTTTGACAGAACTTATGGGATGACCAAATACTTACTTACTTGGTTTAGACGCCATGTAAAATCAACCAAACTCAAATTCTCACTCTAAAAAGGAATACATATTTTAAAACGTAACCTTTCTGTCTTTTTATTTTTACATTATTATACTTTTACTTTCATAAAATTCGCTTAAGTATGTTCGTACCAAAGCATCTGAAAGTGTTTAAGACGTTAGGTGTTGTTGCATAGCTATAAATATTAACGTTGTTTATAAATATGCAAATGAAGGAAGTATTTCTTTTGAGATGCAAAATTCCAAAATATTTTCTCGTGGTCTTCTTTTTTTCTTTCTTTCTTTCTTTCTTTCTGTCACTTAGCCTAATTTTGTCGCCTTTTCTATCATCCTTGACACTCATACTGTCGTCTGCAGGTGACCATGCGCAATCTGATTACATATAGAGATATCTAACTTTTAATTAAAATATCACCGTAACTGGCAACATTGCTTTATTTTATATATTTTTTGGCTTAATGCCCTTATCTTATTTTTCAGTCTTCCTGGAATTTAAACAAAGAGAGAGAGAAAGAGAAGAGATGAAAAAATGGGAGAGAGAGGTACTAAACACGGAAAAATATAAAATATTTAGAAATAAAGTAGCACAGATAATTAAAAGAAAGAAAGAAAGAAAGAAATAGCTAATTTAAAGAAATGAGGAGATAAGAATCGGTAAGAGAGAGAGAGTTGAAAAAGGAAGGAAGGAAGGAAGGAAGGGTGGAAAGGAAGGAAGGAAGGAAGAAAGGAAGGAAGGAAGGTTTAGTAATTAAAAGAAAGGACGAGATCGGAATCGGTAAGAGAGAGAGAGAGAGAGAGCGTTGAAGAAAGAAAGAAAGAAAGAAAGAAATAGCTAATTTAAAGAAATGAGGCGATCAGAATCGGTAAGAGATAGAGTTGAAAAAGGAAGGAAGGAAGGAAGGAAGGAAGGGTGGAAAGGAAGGAAGGAAGGAAGGAAGGAAAGAAGGAAGGAAGGAAGGGTGGAAAGGAAGGAAGGAAGGAAGGAAGGAAGGAAGGAAGGAAGGAAGGGTGGAAAGGAAGGAAGGAAGAAAGGAAGGAAGGAAGGAAGGAAGGGTGGAAAGGAAGGAAGGAAG
>OZ038478.1:127519498-127529498 GCA_964036315.1 Acanthosepion esculentum | reverse complement strand
AAGCTGTTGGTCCTGTGATGGTAGGGTTGAAGCGTGTGCTACTTACGTCTTTCCTCATATCCTTTACCTACTATCTGTACTTCCTCTCTGTAAGGAACGTAAGAAGGCAATAGAGTGCTTGCTCTCTTCCCTCTTTGGGGGTTGTCGCAAGCATCACATCGACAGAGATATCCAACGTCCGTGTCATGGGGGTCTAGGAATACCGAAGTTGGCTTTTCTACGTTGCGCGTTGACAGAAGATTCAACTTTGATGGAGAGTGTGAGGGCAGAATTCCCTCGCTTTACCAGCAATTCACCTGTTTCTAGGGCTGAGTGCCATCACAGGCTCCGGGTTCAGTCAGATTTCCTCCTCGAGTGTCGATTGGCTTTGAGAGTCATTCTTCGGTCCAGTGACCTTTCTCGACCTAGGAGAGTCTTGTATTGTGAATTAGTGGAGGGGGTCACGAAAGATCCGCTCTGCGGCCGGTTCAGTTTGTTGGCGATCGAGTTACACTCTTTCTAGTCTTGGGCGGCCACCAGCGGCGGATTATCTCAGCAACCCTGAGTTTTCGCTTACCTGGCGATTGGTTTGCAATAGGCTACGTCTCAATGACGCAGCCTTCAAACGGACTTGGCGGATTTGCATCGGTGTGACCTTGGCTTAGAGGAAACGGCTTCGCACGGCTTCTACCATTGTCCTTGTGGGGGATCACTCTGGGATTATGTCGGAGAGTTGACGGTTCGTATTGCTCCCGAAAAGCTCGTTCTTATTGATCGTGCATTCGCGTGTGACAATGTGTCGCCCCCGTATTCTGAGGTGATACGGTCGGTAGTTCTGACGCTGCTGGCCACGGCTAGAATGGTCATTTGCTCAGGATGAAGAACAGAACTGAGAGAAAGCGGTCGGTATTGCGATATTTCAGCGAAAGGTGGGTAACTATGGCAAGCCTGGTTCGCGGAAACGGGGCTAGCTTTGATTTTTCTTAAGTCCCCCAAGTCACCACGAGACGGTTTCACGAGGAGCAATCCCTTGGTTAAGACTCTTCTAAGTGTGCCTAGTTAATGCGAGTAAGTGTCGTTTCCGGTTTCGCTCTCTGATCCAAATCGAGATTCCCCACCACCCGTTTGTTTTCGTCTGCCCTTTTTTTATCTCGACTAGGTCATTTTTTGAATTTTCTGATGACCATAATTTTTTCCCTTCCTTAGCAAGAGAGCCCCTTGATTTTGTCGGAAGACAGAATACAGTGGTCACTTAATTTTTATTAGTAAACGTGTCCTACTAACATCATTCAGTTTCAGTTTTTCGGCATCATCACCCCCGCCCTATCATTTCAGTGATATAATTTATGTATATTTTTTGTATACACAATTGCAGATATTGAAATTTTAAGTCACGGGGTGTTTTCCAGTAGGGGCCTTGTGTGTGAGAGGTATTTTGGTGTATGTAGGAGCGAATGGCGATGGATAGACACTTATGGTGAACGAGTAAATTGTAATGAATGAATGGGTAGTGAATTTGATTAGATAGATATAAGATAGTGTCGACCAACCTTGATCCATCTCACCCCTTTTTACGGCCTTGTGCCACAACTACTGTATTCAGTCAGTAATAAATCGTAGACAAGCAACGTTTGTACAAAACATATTTTTTGTAGATTTATGTATTTTATAATGGAAAAATTGTTTAAATATAACTTGAATACGACAGACATTTGACAGTAGAAATATTTTTTAACATTGTCAAACACTATGTTTTTTCTATTCTCTTTCTTTTCTTAAATCGCGCTTTTCTCTCAACAATTATTATTATTATTATTATTATTATTGAATATATGATAAAAATATTACTGAATGTATGATAAAACCTTCAGGTAGAAAAACTCCTTTATTTTTATTATTATTATTATTGAATATATGATAAAACAATCAGGTAGAAAATTATCATTATTATTATTATTATTATTATTTAATATATGATAAAATTATTATTGAATATATGATAAAAAATATTACTGAATGTATGATAAAACCTTCAGGTAGAAAAACTCCTTTATTATTATTATTATTATTATTATTATTATTATTATTATTATTATTATTATTATTATTATTGAATATATGATAAAATTATTATTGAATATATGATAAAAAATATTACTGAATGTACGATAAAACATTCAGGTAGAAAATTATCATTATTATCCTTATTATTATTATTATTATTATTATTATTATTATTATTATTATTATTGAATATATTAACTGAATAATAATTTTTATTTATTGAATAATAATTTTCTACCTTCAGGTAGAAAATTATTATTATTATTATTATTATTATTATTATTATTATTATTATTATTATTGAATATATGATAAAACCTTCAGGTAGACAATTATTATTATTGAATATATGATAAAACCTTCAGGTAGACAATTATTATTATTGAATGTATGATAAAACCTTCAGTTAGAAACATTCCTTCTGGTCCGAAGTAGGCTGGTAAATTAGTTTTGAAAAAGTCACGTAACATTCAATTTCGGGACGATTCTTCGAAATCCAAAAGGTTGTCCTAAAGGGCTGGCCTTTCGCATACGCCAATTTTCAAATTACTAGCTACTCCATAAGGTAAGAAAGTCTGCATCCGTATCCACAATGTTCATCTGAATTCGAACATGTAAATCATATAAAGTAATCGTTCTAGCGTCGACGCTTCATTCTCCGGGGAGCTGATGATGACGACAAAACAAAATTAATATCAGAAGTGCCTTTGAAGTTTATTCAGCTTGTTATGGTTTGTGAATTTAGCCAAATACATCGTTTAAAAGCATATGAATAAAAGATCAATTCTACTTAGCTCATGGTTCCTTATACGGGTGTCGTTCAAAAAGTTCTAAGACTCACCCAAAAAGAAGAGCCATAGCTGAACATCTTTGTTCTGGCAACTCACTACCAATTCTTATAAAACTAGAAAAACTAATTCAGATTTCTGTTTTAATTTCCGTGCAGGTGAGCCCCATACAAAGGTGACAGGTGTGCGACAGTTCTAAAAATGGACAAAACAGAGGCCCCTAGCAAACATCAAGAATCCTGAAAAGAAAGATATACTACCCAAGCAAATCCACAAGAATACGGTACAGACACTTGTTGAGGACTCCCCCTCCTATGCAACTGTGACGAAGTGGGCTGCGGAATTCAAGTGGGCCGGGACAACACAGAAGGTGACCCTCGGTAGGTCGTCCAAAACCCTAAATCACTGATGAACAAGTTGATGCTATTCACCATATGGTTTTGGATGACTGTCCAGTATATAGATAAGTTCATTGGCATTAGTTCTAGTTCGGTCCATACTGTTTTAACTGAGATCTTGGGGATGAGCAAGTTGTCTGCAAGATGGGTCCCAAAAATGCTGATACCAGAGCAGAAGTTGAAAAGGGTTGATACTTCCAGGACACTTCTGACGCACTTCCAGGCTGACCTTGAAAATTTCCACGGCAGATTAGTAACTCAGGATGAAACCTGGGTTAACCACTTCGAACCTGAATCAAAGATTCAAAGCAAACAGTTGAAACACTGGTTCTCCACACCAAAAAATTTCAAGCAGGCAGCATCTGTTAGCAAGATAATGGCTTCTGGGGGTTTTGTTTTGGATTCTGAAGACATAATCTACCTGGTAAAGTGAAAAACTATTACTGGACAATACTACGCATCAGTATTTAAACAACTGAAGGAAGCAATCACGTCGAAACGCAAAGGGCAGCTAAGGGCAGGCGTGTTCTTGCTCCAGGATAATGCGCCCGTTCAGGGAGCTCAATATGCAGCAGCTGAACCAAATAACTGTGGTTTTGAATTTCTACCCCATCCACCTTACTCTCTAGACTTAGCTCCATCTGACTTCTTCCTAAACTCAAATCCCACCTTCATAGTCGCCATTTTTGAAACAATGATGAGATCATATGTGCTGTGCAGGAGTTTTTGCGGGACCAGGACGCCACTTTCTTTCGTGATAGCATTGCAAAGCTTAAGCATCTTTGTACCAAACGCACTGATATCTAGGACGGGAAACGTGCTATATTGAAAAATAGTAAAAATAACTGTCTTGTTACTCCAACTCCTCCTGGGGTGAGGCTTAGAATTTTTTGAACGACCATAGTTAACATTAAATGCGATTCAGACACACTGGCCTCCTGAAACGTCTCTTCTGTCTGCATGTACTGCGGATTGGTGAATTGAATACAAGATTTGCTCAACGGGTTTCTGTGTATGTAAAAAGAACTGTTATCTTTCCACCAATCTGTGTTCGATCAAATATATTCTGTCTGTCCTTCATATCAGTTTGGTAATTTACTGATTGAGATATCAGTGAGAAGCTATGTAGGTAGAACGGGCCAAGGCTTAGAAGCAGTTATCAGCCAACACGTGCTAGCCAATATTCGCAAAGGTAAGTCGGATGATTTGCATTAGTGCGTAAATACAACTGGTTGAGCGATATCTGAACATTTTATAAAAATCCAGAAGTGTACCCGGTCTTCTAGCCAAGATATGTTGTACAATTTGAGCAAGGTTAATTCCGATTTTCACTTGAAAGTGTTGGAATCTATGTACATTAAATCCGACCAGCCATTTCTCTGTAATCAGGAATGGTTGGTGGGCTTCCAGTAAGTGTTATATTTGCTTTCATATGACATTTGTCTAGAGGTTTCAGATTGTTTTTGTCTCTGTGCAAATATTTGTCTTAGACTTTAGCTCTGATGAAAGAATTAATATACTCGTTTAGCTGTTTTTATGAGAGGGTTTTAATCGTTGTTTTATTTTGATATTATGTTAAGATATGTTTTTGTTACCCATTCTTTTATTATAAGTGCTCTTTTAATATATCCGTTTTGTGAGTGTTTTCAATAACAAAATTTCCATTTCGTAAGATCAAAGAGCAAGAATATGTCACCGTGCATCCTTGAAAATAAACTTTCGAAATGCAAGCTATAATTATAATCCCACTGAACTGTTCTGAAGAATATTGTTTAAAAATAAGAAATAACGTTAAGTTAGGACATTGTACGAGTGACAGTGGTACCATGTCAACTCGTATCACCTGCTGCATGATCAGGTCATCGGCATCTAAACCTGTTCCTCCCACCAAGTTTTTCTTCTGGTGATGATGATGGCTAGAAACTCGCAAGCATTAAAAACAACTTGTCAAAGAGCGGATTAACATTCTTGCAGTGTCAACGGCCATCTAGCACAAATGGGGTAAACTGGACTCCATAGCTATCTACATAACAAGCTGAAATCACAGCATTGCCGAGAGGAGGGCTTACTCGATTAAGTCAATGGGTGGAGGGTTCTACTAATACAATCAACGGCTATATTGACTGTAATCAATTTAGAGAATATTAGCTGTTGTTTGACCTAGACAGAGATGGGATTCGCCAGACTTACTCGCCCAAGACAAGACGCATGAATGAATAACACTCCAGAATGAACATACGTCCCAGTCAGGGAACGACCCTACAACCCAGTCATGGGAACGACCCTACGACCAAGTCAGGGAACGACCCTACGACCCAGTTATGAGAACGACTTTACGACCCAATCAGAAGAATGAACATACAACCTACTCAGAGAACGACCCTACAACCCAGTCATGGAAACAACCCTACGACCAAGTCAGGGAACTACCCTACCATCCAGTCATGGGAACGCCCCTACAACCAAGTCAAAGAACGACCCTACGACCTAGTCATGGAAAGTAGGTATTTCAGCTAGAGAAGCGTGTCATTTTATGGATTAACGATGTAATTGTTTTATTTTCTTCGCGTTTGTCGACAATTTTTGTTGAGAATTTTCATTGTACATTTGATTTTTCATTTCTTCTTTGCCTTATATCTATTCTTTTTACTTTTCTTTCGTTTTTGTTTCGAATATTCGGTTGCATAAGTTTTATTCTGCAATACCCATTAGAATCGCCATTTTAAAATCTATTTCCGAAAACGCATGTGTTTTGAAGTAGACTTTTCAAGATGATCTCCGATTTTTAATTTATTTCCTTCTTCAATCTTAACAAATCGTTTCTCTTTTTTCTTCTTCTCGGTTTTAATACTGTTATGATTTCTGTAATTTTTATATTTTGAAAAATCCATATTCTAATCAATTTCATATCGATGTTGCCACGTATTTTAGAACCTAACAATCGTTTTGGGGCAACATTTATCTTAAAAGTACTTTCAACAGGAAATGATTTTCCTTCCATTTTAATGTGACTTTTTTTTTATTTATTTCTTTACTCTCTTTCACTGATTTTATTTTCCTAGTTTTGTTTTGGAGTGTAATTTACGAACTTTTTAGTAATGTGCGTATGTTTGTTTGTGTCTGTATGTGTGTATTATATATTTTTCTTTTCTTTTTTTCTCTCCGAAATGCAATCTTGGAATTTCGATGTTGATTATAATTTAACAGACTGAGTAATTTTTCCTCCAATTTTCATGCTACTCTAAGTTTCTTAATTTTCCGAAATAAAACAAAACCTTTCATTTCTTTTATTCGAGCCATTTATGTCTCTCAACCTTGCAAGTGGTTATGGCGAGAAAGTAGGAATAATATTTTACCTGGCTAAATTAAACTGTGAAGTAGTGGTTAACAAGGTAGACTCGCATAAGGCTTAGGGGTTCGATTCTCTCCAAGACATATCATCAATTCATTCATTGCGTTCTTCTTTAGTCCAGCTGAGGGATGATCCTGTGTATATCACGACTGACGCTGTCCAGGTGGTTACTCCCTTTTACTGGCCATCTGTTATTTCGTTAAAACTATTTCCTTGTCCTCCTAAGAAATTAATTACTGTTTCTTTTTCACTTTCATTTCTCTCTAATTCTCCATATTGTTATCAACATATTATAATTCTGCATGTTCCTCCGTAAGTAAGCACGTACGTTACGCCCTGCCAATGCCTCGGACAAATAATGAAACATTACGTTTCAATTGCGACGAAAGGGAGAAGAACAGGATTTCATCAGAGATGGTTTTAATATAAACTGACTTGCCTAGTTGTTATTGAGTTCATATTTTAAGAAAATGAAACGAAAGATAACAACGCTATCTACCCACTCAAAACGACGTTTGTAATATTAAGAAATAGTCCGTCAAAAAGCAACCCATTGAATAGTTACACGCACACACATATACATACATATATGTATACATATATATATATATATATATATATATATACATATATATATATACATATATATATACATACATACATATATATACATATATTCATACATATATATATATAAATATACATATATATACATACATATATATATTCATACATACATATATATGCATACATATATATACATACATGTATATATATATACATATATATATATACATATATATATATATATATATACATACATACATACACACACACATATATATATATATATATATATATATATATATATATATATAAAACTACGCTTAGTGACGTCATAATGCAGACCTGACCAAACGATGATGCAATTAGTCAAATACATCTTGCTTAACAATTGCAACAATTGTATTTTTTATACATCTTGCTTAACATACTGATCACTTAGAATTTTTGACAATCTTTTTTCAACAGTCAAAAGTAATCGAATGTAACAGAAAATAAAATTAACTTTGGCCAGATTTTTAACAGTTTTCATCTCGATGTAAAACACCTCAGTTGGAAATTGTAAAGACGGAGTAAAAAGTTTAATAGGGAGACCTTGTAGACATTGTAGACCAAGTTAGTAAATAAAAACCTGCTTGTATGAATTCAATTCTTGCTGCCTAAATACCTTATATATATATATATATATATATATATATATATATATATATATATATATATATATATATATATATATATATATATATATAAATACATATATATATACATATACATATATATATATATATATATATATATATATATATATATATATATATATGCGTGTGTGGAGTGCGATGGAAATAATATCCGAAATAAAAGTTTCATCATACTATATATATATATATATATATATATATGTGTGTGTGTGTGTGTGTGTGTGTGTGTGTGTGTGTGTGTGTGTGTGTGTGTGTGTGTGTGTGTGTGTGTGTGTGTAGGGGTCCGGCGATTAGTGTGACTAACGCATACATTAAAAGATACGCACTAATAAAAAACGCATTAATCGAATATAATAACTTACAGGAAATGATGTAATTTGTACCTAAAATTTTAGTCTCATTAACAATTCATTTTTATTGTGTGTACTTTTTAATTAAAATACATGTAAATATAAGAAGAAACAATAAAAATGCTATGAATTAATGTTTGTTAATTTGATTGTTTCATGACCAAATCATTTAGAGTTGTTTGCTGCATGGTATTCTTCTGTTCTTCATATAATTGGCGCTACTGAGGAATTGTCACTTCATATTTACCAGACATATCACAATCACTAGTATTTTAACCTGACAATGTTATTTAAACTATTTCCATAGTAAATGAATACAGCTTTCATATTTAGATATTTTTAATAAATGTAAATTTCTGTATCTAATAAAATCGTCCATTTAAAAAAAAAATATCAGAAATTTCCATTTAAGATCTTCAAAATAAACATGAAAAATAATCAAAATATTCAAAAAACTTTAATAGAGACATATTGAAAATCTACGTATTCAGATATGGATTTTTTAAATATTCAAATATGTATTTTGATTATCAGCTTATATTATATAATTTATCTATTTATAACCGTCCATTTTTTAACACTAATGTAATTACTTAGATAACGTGATAATTGACTAACAAAATAGTTCCCCGTTTTCAATTTTTGATATTAGAAAAATTTTAATTAATCGGCAACTACATATATATATATATATATATATATATATACATATATATATATAATCAATTTTCAATAATATAATCAATTTTCAATTACTCAACCAAAGTAATTGAAAATTGATTTTTTCTAGTTGCCGATTAATTAAATTTTTTTAAAACTGAAGAATGTTTTATTGCACTAATCGAGTATTATTTATGCACTAATGGAATTTAGCTAAATAACGCGAGTGAATACATGATGGCTTGATTAACGCTTCAGGGGAGGTAATACATACATATATATATATATATATATATATATATATATATATATATATATATATATATATATATATATATATATAGTACAGGAAATAGATCTATTTGTATATAATCCAAGTGGATACTAATAATATCAAATATTAAAACTGATCCACAAACAGCTAAATGTATTTATTATAACAGAGCATATATATATATATATTTTTACAACAGTAACCCAAAATTACTTCGTGTGGGCATAGTCTATTTCAGACTGGCACAACTTAATGCAGATCCTCATCAGCCCTCAAATATCTCGCTGGAATTGGAGTTTTGAATTTATTTTAGATAGCAGTCCTACTCAAAGGGACACCATGTTTTTGATAAGGGGCTTGATAAGGGGCTTGTGTTGGTGACAAGGTGAAGGCGTAAAGTATCTCTTTAAGGGGAAGTGATCTGGAGTCGGAGCTTTTATGGCAGAGCCTTTCGTTGTACGTAAATAAATGTTCTTAGTATGGGATACTATATTGGCATTAAGTTGTGCCGATCTGAAATAGACTATACCCACATGAAGGAATTTTGGATTTTTGGTGTAATGCACACACACACACAAATATATATACATATATATATATATATACATTCATACATATACAAATTTCTAATTTATTGTATTTCTAACTAATGAATAAACATACTTTTCATATAATTAACTGTATACAGATGCATAATAACTAAATATGCATAGAAACTATTTAAGAATTTGCATGTGTAGTTGTATTTGTTTCCCCCTCCCCCACTGTATGCATATATACTCGACTCTCCCCGTCAAATTCGACGTATGAGGGTCAAACAGATCATTTCCTAGCAACCGACTGCCCGACACCAGCACATGAGATTTGATTATA
>OZ038478.1:127486998-127514498 GCA_964036315.1 Acanthosepion esculentum | reverse complement strand
TGTTGGGAGATTGGACAGTTTGCTAACATATTTAATATTGCATAATTCTTTGGTGTATGATTCATGAGAACCATTATTCAAGTCTAAGGTTACATATAGGAAGTTGATTACTTTTGAATTGGTAGTAATGCATAGTTCGTAATTTTTTTAAATTAATTCTTTTCTCAACTGACTTATCTTCTGTTGGTTAACTTTGCGGAGTAAGATAACACCATCATCTCTATAAAATCCAACGTCATCGGTATCAAAAAGAAATCTAAGTCGCTATAATAATAGAATTCCCACCAATTCGCATGCTCCCGCTGAATGAAACGCGCCCATGGTTATACAAAATTCCGGGTTAAATATCTTGGTCTATAGATGTCCATTGTGGAAAAGGATGGATTTCTGCGCCTGTTTAATGGTATTAACCTTGCCATCTCTGATAAGGGTAATAGGTTTTTGCTAGCTTAATGGCCGACATAAGTAGATTTTTAGTGATGGACGGGTAAAAATTACAAACGTCGAATTGGATGAATGTGCATTCATTTTTATTTTTGTATTGGTAAACCGATCAATGTCATTGGCTGTTTTATGCCATAGATTAATTCCTAGACCGTTTCTGGTGTATAGGCATACTCTTCCAATGACGAATTTACTGATCCTACCGATGTGATTTTTGGTTGGATTGAGCAGTCGAAATTGTGGTACGCTGAGGAAATTGTCGTTATGGCCTTCAATAGTAATAAATCCAATTTTTTATTTTTTTGTTTTATTTTGTTTTGATTTTTTTTTTCTTTTGTTTTGTTTTTTTTTTTGTTTGTTTTCTGTTTGTTTTTAGTTTGGGGACCCTGTCATCCATATTTAGATCGGATGCTATTTTCTTGGCTTCGCTCTTAATAATTTTTCCCAGTTGTTGTGTGCCTTTTCGTAAAACTTATTTACTTCCTTATTGATGCGAACTTTTATCATAAGGCTATATCCTTATGATTAAAGTTCGCATCTATTTGGTAATGGTTACCCTTCTTATCTGCTTCAGTGACTATTTTGTCGGACTTTTTATCACATCGATGCCTTTGGCTATTTTATGCTGCAGTGAATTTTATTTTGTCAATTACGGGGTCTGTTATTTTGAGTACCTTATGTAACTAGTGAGCCAACCCAAATGACTTGACTCACTTTATAGTTCCCCAAATGAAGGTTAACCAATCAGGAGACGTGAAATATTCAATCCGTCGTGTATAAAGGCGGCCATTTTGATTACTCTCTCCGAATATCCAGTGCCAATCTGTCAGGCCAAAGAAAAGAAGGAAGAACTACGCTCTGCTACTTTATCGGGATATCCACTGCTAACCTGAACTACGCTTCCCAACTGTGTTCGAAATATTCACTGCCAACCTCTGGATTCTATACTCAAAGACTACCGTCATCATGGACAATAGAGTCCAGCAGTAGATCGTCACTTGTTGGTATTTTCTGGGACTTAAAACCGTAAAGCTCGGCATCTTTCTTATGTTTGCAGAAGAAGAGCTTTCATCTCATCCGTTTTATGACGCTCTCGATCTTATGTAAATGGTCAATTTACACTATTTACATTATTCGGACTATTGTCCTCATTTCTGTTGCCATATTTATTACAACGTTTCGGCCGTTGTACGCTCCGGCCTTCTTCAGGTGGTTGGAATGTCGAACTGAACCCTTTATTTCGCTCACTGGTGTAGACTGTTCTAGTTCCACGTGCCATGTTTTAATGGATGTCATTTGTCAGTTATCTCCTATTAATTCCCCTCTCCAAGTTCTCCACTGTCTTAACCGGGTATTGAACTCACACTCTTTGGGTCCTGTCACTGGATCTAATTAACGCCTTTATCCACTTGAGGACATATGTGTATGAATTTCTGGGTATTATAAACCCAATGTCTTCAACAACCATTTTTTACCAGTGTTCATACATATGGCGACAAAGATGAGAACAATAGTCCGAATAATTTAAATAGTGCACATAATACCTCATCTCAGAAATATAGACAGATACTGAAAGGCCGAAACGTTGTAATAAATATGGCGACAAAGATGAGGACAATAGTCCAAATAATGTAAATAGTGCACATAATACCTCATCTCAGAAATATAGACAGATAGTGAAGGGTCAATTTGTAAGCTCTTTTATCAGGAACCATGAGTAGTCAAAGTTCATAGATTCCATAATCAGGTGATGGTAAGCTATAAAGTATGAATACAATATAACACCTAAGACAGTTCTCAACTGAAAGGAGGAAAATATAGATATGGATATATGGTAATCTGGAGAATATGGTGGTTGTCTGAGTGTTGGGGAGTGTTGCGCTTAGACAAAAGCTGTCGCACAAGGTGCGCTGAATGGGTCGTTGCGTTGTCATGATAGAGATGTCATTCACTGAAACAGCATACCAAAAACGCCAACATATAGGAGTAGTAATCCTTGTTTTCTCTCTAACCAGGCAGAGCATATTCATGCTGAACAATGCCCTTGTATTCGAAGAAAACTGCCAACAGTTTGGGGTCGTCCACTGTGAAGATTGAGCATTGGTTTCGAGGTCATAACCACAGACCCACGATTCGTCACTTGTTATGACCGTTTTCCAAAAGTGTCCTATTGTGTGGTGAACCGACCACACTCTACACACTTTCCTCCCGAGCTCTACTATAAACAACGAAGGTGAACGAGGACGTTACAACTTAGTAGAGTTCAAGATAAAAACTATAGCCAGCGACTTTGCACTGCATATTTAGCTCCATTACCATAGCAGCAGTCCCGATACTTTTTGTTCAGATTTCGTATATGTGTGTGTGCGTGTGATTGAAAATAGATTTGATTGGAAAATAGTAAATGTGTGCATGTGTATTTGTGTTTACGTTTAAGCATACACATAAATACACATACACACGTTATTCTTTCGTTTTTGGATCTGATGAAGCCATGAAAGACGAAATGCATAATTAAATCTATTTTCAGTCAAGTCTATTTTCATGAAATTTTTCCATTTATCAAAATTTAAAACTTTGTCCGGATTTCTATATCATAATTTAAAAACTTAATTCACTTCATAATATATGTTTTCAGTTTTGTTTTGTTTTTTGGTTTTTTGTTTTCTTTTTTTGCGTTAAAATACGCCTCAGACAGATATGATCGTTCGATAAAGATCTTTGGAAATTTGTTTGTTTAAATTTGACTTCGCTAAGCGTACGTTTCTTCAGTAAGAAAATGGGGTAGCACATCAGGCCAAATTACAGTTTCGTGTAAGATACATGTTTCATTCCTGTCGGAGGCCATGTATTTTCTACGAAGTTTCAGGCCGTAAATGTAATTAATACTGTTTTTATATATATATATATATATATATATATATATATATATATATATATATATATATATATATATATATATTGTGCATTTAGGCAGCAATCCTTCATTTATGCATGTTTTATTAAAGACGACAGACAACGTACTGTGATTAAGCTTTTTATTTGATTTTTCTGGTATTCGAACAAGTGTTTTCTTTTCTGGATAGAATGTGTAGAAACTGTCCAAATGTTCTATAGTTCCGAGCGCCTTCGGCTATACTTTTAGCCATTATCAAGGATGATTTTTAACTGGTTGTGTGGTTTGCGTCTATGTTTCTAGAGTTATGGGTTTTTTCATTGTCCGAACACAGCGCATTGTGGCCGTGTTTCTAGTTAATATTATTAAGTGTTGGCTTTTTCTTTTTTATTATTAAGCCTTCTATTACTTTTAATCTTTTTTACAAGTGGATGATGTTATTTTTTTGTGTTTTCTACTAGTATGTTTCGGATGGAGTCTGGTATGTTTGGGTGTGTGTTTAAATGGGTTCTAATGGAGCTGTGGTCAGATAGGTGTAACCTAAGGCGTCTGGATAGTCATGTAGTAGTGTGACTGATGTAATTATGGATTCGGTTTGATCAGGAATACAGTTTCTTAAGAGGCATTGAATTTATAAATAATAATTTTAATTTTGATTTTGCTGGTGTCTGTTTTTAGGATAAGGTTAGCTCTATGTCCAGAAAAGAAAACACTTGTTCGGACATAAGAAAAATTAAATAAAAAGCTTAATCGTAGTACCTTGTCTGTCTGTTGTCTTTAATGAAACAAATATGTCTAGCAACACTGATGAGCTGTGATACAGCAAAACAGTTTGTCTGCGGACGAATATATATATATATATATATATATATATATATATATATATATATATATATATATATATAATTGAGACATTACTCTACTTCTTGAACTATTACAGTTCATGCCACATTGACTGATAAACTCCTACAACAAAAAAATTCTCAAATTGCCATATTAGTAAAAAATGCACTCACTTAAATTTTCAATAAAAATCACCCTTAGCTTTGCGATTGCGCGCTCCAAAAATTTTGTATCCGTTATCAATAACACATTTAAAAAAAAACATATTTCGATTCGCAATATTTCGTCTCGGATGCTACCTGAATTTTACCAAAAAAAATAATTTCCATGGCTGAATGTACAGTCGAAAGTACTTGCGTATTTAAGAAAGACCTTATACAGCTTATAATTTAAAAAAAACAAACAAGGATCATAAAGTTCATCGTCTGATTAGTAGGTTAATGCATTTTAAAATTTTCTTAGCGAAGGGATTTCGCCATTTTATATCATTAACTTTACTAATTTACTTTTTGTATGAATGATTCATTGTAATATAAATTGAACTGCACCACATATGTGATATATATATATATATATATATATATATATTTTAAGACATTTTTATGTTTATACGTTCTTTTTATAGATATAAATATTTAAGTAAATGCTCTGTTTATAATAAACAGTATTAACAACATTTACCGGCCTGAATGTCCGAGAAATTTTCATAGGAAATATTCGTTCTCCCACGGGAATCGAACCTGTATCCTATACGGAACCGTAATATAGCCGGAAGGTCGATTTTACTGTTTTTAAACACAATTCTCCATGATTTTCTCTCATTCATTCATATCTGCTCAATGCGTATTCAAATGTAAACAAATGACGTCATACATTATGAAATGGACAAAGTCCGACAATTATTTTTTAAGACATTTTTTATGCTTATACGTTCTTTTTATAGATACAAATATTTATATATATATATATGTGTGTGTGTGTGTGTGTGTGTGTGTGTGTGTGTGTGTGTGTGTGTGTGTGTGTGTCACACTGAGGTCATGCACTATGACAGTCTGTTTCATGCTTCAACGCAATCTTCAGGCCTTGAAAGAGACTCTCGCCGACTGGTGTTGATATCAATGCCCACGTTTATATTTACATACACTCTATCTCTCATACTGAACACATTTACACATAAATCTAACGTATGTATGCGCAATGAATACAGTCAAAATCAATATAAATACGAAAACAGTCTAATGCTAGAAACAAAGCCTTAATTATATTCGTTAATTAAGCATGGTTTTAGGACCTAGACAGAATTACTACCAACCTAAGGCACCCTAAAATACCACCCTATATAATCAAACTCTCTTCGTTTTCTGTCACATTGTGCGAAAGTCGGATTTGAGTATTGATTTTCTAAACGAGGCTTAGATGTGGCACATGTCCGAAAGTATGGGTCACCCCGTGAGGATCGAACTTACTATTCAGTTGTAACAATTTTAGCAAGACCAGCTTGCTAGCCATTAAACCCCACCGAGGCGCCCGATTTATATAGTGATTTTCTAAGCCTAACTCAGATGTGGCATATGGCCGAAAGTGTGGAACACCCAGTGAGGATCGAACTCATTACTCAGTCTCAATTGTTCTAGCGAGACAAGCTTGCAAAATATTACACCACATCGAGGTGCCCCAAAATGATTTTCTAAGCGTGGCTTAGATGTGGCACAAGGCCGAAAATATGAGGCACCCAGTGAGAATCGAACTCACTACTCAGTCGTAACTGTGAGACAAGCTTTCTAACCATTACACCACGCCGAGGTGCCCTAAGACTGATTTGAGTAAACAAAGGTCCCACCCAATCTGGAAGTTTCTTAATCATATTTCCTTTTTTCTGTTAGTGACAATTCAGATTGAGTTATGTAGGAAATTCTGAGAGAATTGGAAAACCTACAGGGATTTATCATTGGCGGCCACAATCTTAACAACTTAAGATACGTAGATGACACAGTACTGATAGCAGACACGGAAAAGAAATTACAAAATCTCCTACAGAGGGTAGCGACGGAGAGTGAGAAGGGACTAAGCATAAACTACAAGAAAGCGGAGTGCATGATCATCAGTAAGAGGATGAGCCCGAAATGCAATCTGAACACTAGAATCAAGCAGACGCGGAAGTTTAAATATCTGGGAAGTGTCTTGACAGAGAACGGTAAGTGCGCCACTTAGATCCGTAGACGTAATGGGATGGCCAAGGACACATTCCAAAAGCTGGACAGAGTATTACGACAACGAGAACAACTGTGACAGAGAAGTGAGTCGGGGAAACACACACACACACGTATATTTTTTTATTGAAATTGGAGTGGATCTGAGTAGCGAAATTAGATCAAAGCATTTTTGTGTACTGATGGGAAATCTGATCTAGATCAGGAGTTGTACCCATTTGGAATTGGGTCATTAGAGAGACAATGAAAAATGGTCACAAATACTTTTTATCGGTTAAAATTATAATAGAATTTAGTAAGCTATGAGGAACTTTGGAATTCCCATGATTTGGGTTGAAAGTAGCCAGAACCCGTGATAATGGCGTGCGAAGTAGTAGGGCAAAGGGTCGATTATGACTAGCCAGGTTTATCTATATAAACGCGTAGTTATGCTGAAAAAAAAGTGGTAGTCTTCGAGCGCAATCGAGCTGGGTGGAGAAATGTCGGAGATTGAAAGTGAGCAGAATTGAATTGAAGGCTTGAAGAAGTACGAAAGTGACGTCATAGATTTTAACAAAACGCCCGCTAACATGTGCTGTTGATATAAGAACGAAGAAGCGAATTACTCCTCCAGCATCTAAGACTACTACTGCTACTATTATTACTACCACTGGGAACGGAAACGTCGAACAAGCCAACCCTCTCCTTTAACGAAATTACACGAAGTATTTTCTTTTGTTTTATTGATCATCGTTCATATACGGGAGACTGGAGATCATTCTTGCCCGAGCAAGACGAATTATTCTCTTCATCTCCTTGCAGACGGAAGAGGCAGATGGAAGAGAGAGACAGTGGAGAGTCGAGTTGGAGACTCGAAGGGGAGAGGAAGTGACGTCAGTGATTGGAACAAAACGTCTGCTAACATGTACTGTTGATATAAGTGCCGCTGCTTCTGCTACCACGAATATTACTACTACAGTTACTACTGTTACTACTGCGAGTCGAGTTGGAGACTCGAGGATGAGAGGAAGTGACGTCAGAGATTGGAAAGAAGCGTCCGCTAACATGTACTGTTGATATAAGTACCGCTGCTTTTGATACCACGAAGATTACTACTACTGTTACTACTGCTGAGGCGGAACGCAACTATAAACTTTAAGCCGCGCACAGAAATATTTATCTCTGCATCTCAAGAGTTGTATATCGTTCTGAGACGATTTAACAAGTTAATCACACCCATCTCTCTCTCTTTCTCTCTCCTTCTCTCTCTCTCTCTCTCTCTCTCTCTCTCTCTCTCTCTCTCTCTCTCTCTCTCTCTCTCTCTAGAATCCAGTGTATGAGTTTTTACGTCAATTACTTTTCTTTTCTTTAACCCGTTTTTTTTATATACTATTCTTTTATGCTATATAAAAGGTATTAACAATTCAACCATTGAATAGTTGTTTATCCGGCTTTCTGCAGATATATATATGTTTTTGGTGCATTCTAAATTTCTTAGCATAGACTCTCCAGCCATGTCTACATCTTCAGTTGACCGTGAATGGATGAACATCACTTCCGCTTCCTGGATCAAACCAAACACAACGTGGGCATGAAGCAGGATTAAATCAGTGGACCGGTCGAAAGATCTACGGATGCTCAGGGGACCTATGGTCACTCCCTTCAGTTCGGTTAAGACCGAGTAGACACCTCCACCCAGAGAGTAAGACGTCGGGGGTTGAGGGGCTGGGGCGAAAGTGTTAGACAACGAAGGAAAGAATACTAAACTGTTACGTGACATCTGTCCTTCTTTACGGCAACGAATGTTGAACGATTTCCTCAAAGATGAAGAAGAGACTCGAGGTGACGGAGATGTGATACTACAGAAGGATGCTAAGGATATCATGAACTGAGCGTGTGAGCAACGATGAGGTCTTTGAGAGGTTACAAACAAGGAGGAAGCCTATACTTAACATCAGGAAGAAGTAGCTGAAGTTTCTGGGATACATAATGAGGAAGGAGGGCCTGGAGAATCTGATACTCACGGGTCGAATAGAAGGAACAAGATACAAGGGAAAACAACGCATGACATATCTAGCGGGCTTAAGCAAGTGGATGACAGAACGTGGTCTGGGAGAGGTAGCAGAGATAAGGAACTTGCTGAGAGCTGCAAGGGAGAGAGGGAAGTGGAGAGCTATGATCGCCTACGTCCTGAAAGGACAGGGCACATAAAAAGAAAAAGAATTCCGAAGTGGATTTAACAATAAAAACACTCATATGGGAAATATATTGGATGTCAAACTACTTCTACTTTATTGCTCTCTCTCTCTCTCTCTCTCTCCCTCTCTCTCCCTCTCTCTCCCCCTCTCTCTCTCACCCTCTCTCCCTCTCTCTCTCCCCCTCTCTCTCTCTCCCTCTCCCCCTCTCTCTCTCTCTCTGTGATATGGTGTTGATTTAATTAAATGATTAAACTTTCAATGCTCACTGCCAACCACACTTAGAAAATTGACTCAGCACAGTCTTCTTACCGCCACATTTTAAATCGTTCGGCTTTGTACTAGTATTCAGTTTATAAAAATGCTTGAAATATTTGTAATATCAACAACGCAAAATCGTAATGTTACATTATGTATAAACAAACAAATGCGCGCGCATAAAAATTTCAGCTTGACCGTTTATATGACGTCACCTTGAGTGACGCCGGAATTTTTTTATTTTTTTATTTTTTGAAATCCAACAATTTTTATTGAACAAAGTAACTATAAACAAAATGTTTTTTATTTATTTTTTTTCTATCCTCTGCCAGCCGCAATGATGGAAAAGGCATTACCTCGCACCATTGCCAGTGAGACACGCTGCAAGAGCCACTCCGTTTCGGGAGGCTTAATTAGACGCAATCGCGTCAATCCTTCGAAGCAACGCCATCGAACGAGGGCCAATAACCCCAGAAGTTTCTACTGCCACAGGAGTAAAAAAAAAAGCTCATCAGAATAGTTGTCAGGAAAATATTATATTTGCAGAAAAGACAGAGGGAAGTCGGTGAGAAAGTGACAGAAGTCGAGACGCTAGGTCAGGACTGATTGCATTAAAGACCCTTCTTGACTTAATGAAAAATTTTCTAGTTCTTGCCTATTTGTCTTTCTTTCAAGAAAACTGGTTTAAATCGGTTTATTTCCTTATATATTTTATCCGTCCCTTCCATCTAAATGCCTTGATCGATTTGTGCATTATTACCCATCTGTATCGGAAATATATATATATATATATATATATATATATATATATATATATATATTAAAAAATTATACACTACAACATATTACATCACTACAAAAATAGCCATTTTGTTTCAACACTTCTGGTGTCTTCTCAAATGATGGTATAGAATATAGAATCTTCTCAAGTGATGGTGTTGAATTTAGAATCTACATGTACATTCTACATTCAACACCATCATTTGAGAAGGTACCAGAAGTGTTTAAACAAAATGGCTATTTTTGTAGTGATGCGATAACACGTTTCTGTTATAATTTTTGAATAAATAATATTTGCTGTACTCTGTATTGAGCACACTTTTACGAATAGTGTTTTTTGGTTATTGGAATGTTATTCCGTGTATACCAATTCTATATTTGGGTACATACATACATGCATACATACATACATATATATATATATATATATATATATATATATATATATATATATATACAGTATCGAACATTGGTCAGTTTTCAATCAGCGCCTCCGTTACGGGTATGACGATAATCTACATCCTGCAGTGAGGCCGCTGATCAGGTTTTTAGGAGCGTGGAACCAACTCTTAATTGCTGTTGTTTCCAGGTCCACACTTACCCGAGGTGGTAGCACTTGTTAGATGTTTTAAACTTGTTGTAGTAGATGATAAATCTGAGGTGCTTGTTAGAATTACTGAGTGATATGTTCGGGTGAATTAGGTTTTTAATTGCTTTTCACCCTGATTATAATTAGTTTATTGTCGCGGCTTTGTTCGTACCATTTTACAACCACTATGGCAACATTTATACACAAACTGACGGCGTAGATATGGGTTCGGCCCTTGGACCGACTCTATCTAATTTCTACATGTACCACGTGGAAAACAAAGTCTTCAGTAATTCCACCAAACCCCCAATATTCGCTCACTATGTCGAAATATTCATGATAGCAAATATCTTAAAAGTAATTACAAAACTGAAAGAAACCTTTGAGAAAAACTCTGTCCTACACTTTACTTACGAACTCAAGATTAACAATAAAATCCCTTTCTTTCACTTAACAGCCGATGCAAATAGCCATAATTTTACCACCTCCCTTTACAAAAGACCCGCTAGCAGAAACTCGTATTTGCTCAAATACAAAACTGAATAAAAAGATAGCTGTTATAAAAATCATGACATACCGAGACAAAGTAATCTCTTCAAAAATATTTTTCTGTAAAGAACTGACTAACATTAAGCAAACCCTAATGAACAATAATTCCACTAAGTCGCCAACACACAAATAAAATTAGCCTTAACGAAATTTAGAAAAAAATGAGGCCAAACCCCTCCCTGATACACACAAAAATAAGTATACGATTAAATCATTCTATCGTAACCAAATGCGCCCTAATTATAAGCAAAATGAAAAAGCAATTAAAAACATAATTCACCGGGACATACCACTCAACACCTCAGATTTATCATGTAAGGAAAATTTTCAGTAAATATGAAATCGAGCGTGGATGATATTGAGAAAGACCTAAAACAGATGTAGACGTCTCAACTGTCACAACGTTTCGGGCTTTGTATCTTCCGGCCTTCATCAGGGATATCTCGTTTCGTTCTTACTTCAGTACAAGGAAATGAAAGACATCAATTCCAAGAGTTAGAAAGAGGATGATATAGATCAATGTTCACAGAAATGATTTAGTGACAAAAACGGCTATGGATAGGCACATAGAAGAAGAGAGCATAACAGAGGGAGCAAACGGTTGGTTGATTGGTTTCAAATAGATAACATAGAAAAGCACTAGAAGATGAGGAGATGAGATAGAGGAGTTTGCTGATAAGACATAGCAGAATAACCACGGTCGTCATGGAAAGATTTTGTGAGAGAGCGTTGTCCGGCAGGTATTCAGAATTGTTGGTAATGATAATTCCATTTGTTTAATGGATTTAGACGTTCTCATTAGCGTCACTAATGACAACGTAATATTCATTACCCTCTCTTTGATAAAAAGAAGAAAAGAAAAAGCAAAGAATTAGATTTTTTGGGGGTTTTTTTTTCTGGAAAAGGGGGAAACAATATTTCCGACGCCATTTTCCTGAAGGAAACAGATGACAAAAAAAATGAAACGAGAATACCTTGTCAGATTTATTTTTCGAACTTTTTATGTGTGTGTGTGTGTGTGTGTGTGTGTGTGTGTGTGTGTGTGTGTGTGTGTGTGTGTGTGTGTGTGTGTGTATGTGTGTGTGTGTTTGTGTTTATTCGATAATGTTTTTATTTACTTTCTTCACAGACTCGTCGGTAGATTCTTGTAGATTTGTCAGACGGAGTATCCACCCCTGTCATTTATTTTTATTTTATTTTATTTATCTTGATTTAATTTTTTTTTTTTTTTGTATTCTTCTCTTTATTTATTTCAGTTCATTCCATCCTTCAACGCGTCTACAGCTTGGATTTCTTCTCTCTTTTTCCTTTTTTTACACTTTCTTCTTCGCTTTCATTTCTTTCTTTTTTTATATATATATATCCTTTCGTCTTACTTCATCTTTTTGTTTTCTTTTCGGTTTTACTCTCTTTATTTCTCCTCTGCTTTCTTCCTTTTTTCCCTACCTTTCATTTCTCTTTCCTTTACTTTCTCTCTATCTTGCTTTCTTCTTTTTCTTTTTCATTTTCTTTTTTTTCTTTGTTTAAACATTTAATATTAAATCTATTTCTTTTTTTCATTTTTATGTACCATTTTATTTACTTCTACATCTTCTTGCTTTTATTTTTCTTCGTTTGTCTTTTTCTCTATAATAATTAGAAGAAAAATCTTCTGATCATTATTATTATTAATAGTAGTAGTATTAGTATTATGAATTCAAATAGTACTATACATGGAGATCGTATGAAGAGATATCATGTATTAATTGATCTGTGTAATATCCCCTTTCTGTTGCCGGGTTTGTTTGGGTTTTTTTCATTCGATTAAAAACGGTATCACAAAGGAAATTACAAAAATCAACTACTTAATTATATCCTTAAACATGGACAAGCAACGGGTATTTGAAAAAGGCCGTAGAGTGTCTGACTGAAATTTGTAAAGTGGTCTTCATGTTCAAGGCACTAACACTTCAGTATTTAGAACTGATTTGACAAACAATCCACACTTATGACTGGATTATAGAAGTGAAGGCTTGCATAGAACCAGCTATTCACTCCGGAAGAATTAAAAACAGAAATGGTGCGCAGTGTGTTCTGGGAAGTGTTTCCAAACGGCCTTCCTCGTGTTTGAACTCTCCTTCTCCGAGACTGGAGAGCGCTTAGATTGACACACACTCTATTTAACCCACGGTGTCGGAAGTGATAGTCACGGCGGAGTAAGGGATAGCGGCTCGGACTGAGGAATCGGGAGAGCCGAGTTCGAATTCCAGTCGAATCCATTACATTCACTTACGTGCTAATACCCTTGGGAAAGGTGTGAATCGTCTTCTTCTCTCTCCAGCTACAGCAGAACAGACCGGGTTCTATAGCCTTGGAGGGCAACTGGTCTACCACAGAAAGAACTGGTAACCTACTGCATGAAAAAAAATCTGCCTCATCAGTCATGTATCAAAAGATGATCGCCTAAGCGTGTGTCACGCATGGCACATAACTGATTGAACTCAAATACAAGTAAATTTGTTTCAGTCGAATTCCATTACATTCACTTACATGTTAATAGCCTTGGGAAAGGTATGAATTCTCTTCTCTCTCCAGCTATGGGTAAATAGCAAGACAGACTGGGTTCTACAGCCTTGGAGGACAACTGGTCTACCGCAGAAAGAAATGGCAACCTACTGCGGGAAAAAATCTGCCTCGTCAGTCATGTATTGAAAGATACATGATCGCCTAAGCGTGTATCACACATGGCATATAGCTGACTGATTCCTTGTATATATGCCGAGTTCAAATTCCAGCTGAATCCATTACATTCACTTACGTGCTTATACCCTTGGGAAAGTGATGAATCCTCTTCTTCTCGCACCCGCTATGGGTAAATAGCAGGACAGACAAAGTTCTATAGCCTTGGATAGCAAGTGGTCTACCGCAGAAAGAAATGGCAAGAAAGAAATTACTGCGGGAAAAATCTGCCTCGTCAGTCATCGCGCATGGTACATAACTGACTGAAGTGGAGTCAGCGAGCTGAATTCAACCCTGGGGATAAATATTAGGTCAAACGAGACTCTTGAAGTAGTAACCAATCTAGGAGAAGGAAAACTTATCTAGCCGGTACGATTACAAATTTTTGGTGGACAAATTTATTTTATTAATTTATTCTGTTTATTTTATTTTAATTAACTTATTTATTTCATTTTATTTAATCAATACTATACATGTTAAAGTAAGACAAGAAGAAACTAGAAAGGAACAAAAAGAAACTACAACCAAAGAATATGATAATAGGAAAAAAGAAAAAATATTTATTGCATTCGCTGACCGGTTATCGTTCGTCTCTCATCAGAACTCGATCAGTAGAATAAGCATTTAAATTAATAACTTGTTTGAAAAATAATCAGGGCTTCTTTCTGAATTAATTTTAACAGCCGAAAAGAGAACATGGTACGTGAATTGATTGCAAAAATACTATTTTCGGGCCCTAGTAAGGATATGTTTAGAATGTTTTGTTGGGAATGATTATATGGTGTCAGTTGTTAGGTTTGCCTCTAAGAAAGTTGTTTTACTGTACCGTGCTAGACAATCTTTATAACCCGAATCTACCTTGCACTTTTATAAGTCTACTATTCGCTACATCTATTTTGGTGCTTCTACTATGTATCTAGAGATGCTTGACTAAATCCGAGGAAGAATCTGAAATGTTATCAGTCTGGACCTGGCATCTAGGTTTCAATTGCCCCATCGCCGTAACCAAACCTCCCTGTGCTTTTCATATAAATATTTTCATGGTAATTGTTCTGATGAGATTTCATATTTTCTACCTAGACTTCATGAATTTAAGCGCAGTACTAGATTGGCAGTTAGGTCTCATTGTTTTTCTATTGAAATTGAAATGACCGTAAGTTCTATTCTAATAGTTTTGCACTTTTGGCTCATGCAACTCTTTTCCAGCGTCTTGTTTTCCAGTCAACTATGATCTTCAAAAATTTAAATGTAACGTCAGTCGTCAGTTTTTTGTCTCCTTAAATCTTGTTCTTTTCACTGTTCTTCATCCCCTACAACGTTTTCTCGGTTTTGTACACACTCAGTAACAACCCCCCTTTACGTCTTAGTGGCTTTATCGCCTTGTTTGGGGGTTAAATGATAAAAATAAAAGGGTTTTATAACAACCTCTCCAGTTCACGACAATCTTAAATATACAGGACATCTTTCGGAACCAAAATCTTTTGGTTTATGGAACTGTAGTATCTTAGCACGAATTCTTGATTGTGCTACATCCAAAGAATGGCCATTGTCACAAAATATTTTCTTAATTAATTCTAATTCCTGTTCTTGGTATTCAAGCAATCCATTAATGGAAGATGGACTAAGAACTTGAGAATTCAATTTTACCCGCTCGCAATAATCTCTGGGCAGTAGATATGGATTAATGAATGTGCTTAATTTCTTTCTTGTGCGCCTTTTCTTGAATCAGCTATAATGGTACACCAAAGACCTACCAGGATGCATTATCGGCGGGCATTATCTTAACAACATATGATACGCAGATATCACTGTGTAGATACCAGACACAGAAAGAAAATTTCAGTAACTCCTAGACAAGATAGCAATGGGAAACAAGAAGAAAGAACTATCAGCTGTAGGAAGATAGAATATATGGTAGTCAGTAAAGAAATACAAATCCCGCAGGTACAAAAGTTTAACTATTTATGTAGACGGTGTAAAATGGGATACAAAAATTCGAGGTGGTATCAGTTTGGTTTGGTTTGGTTTGTTTTACGGCATATCAACCTCAATGGGTCATTTTATGCCGACAAAATTTTCATTGTTGGTAATTTTTTTCCTTCAAAAATCTACTTCTAGTAATAATTTTTCCTTCGCTGATAATTTTTTTTTTAAATGTATAGCTGGTAATGTTTTCTTTTTTGTTTTTTTCTTTCAAAAATGTATGACTTGTAATTAATTTTTTTACAAAGTATTTCTGGTATTAAAACCTATTTTTACACTTTCATATTGTTCCTACCCCAGATTAAGGGTTAACTATTTGCCCATAGCTGGGACCCTAACAGGTGCTACCACCCCGGATTAGGGTTGACTTGGGAACACCAGCAATTAAGAGGTGGTTCCACGTTCCTCAAAACCTCTTGATCAGAGACCTTGCTGTTGGATGTAGTTTATAGTCTTACCCGGGACACGGACGTAGTTTATCGTCTTACCCTGGACGCGGATGCAGTTTATCGTCATACCCAGGACGGAAGTGGTATCATAATAGCAAAGTATGACTTCCAAACGTTAAGCAAAATATTCAGAATCAAGAAGAATTCGTTAAAAACAAAGAAAAGAGTGCTGAACTCCTATGTAATCCCTATCTTTCATTCCACTAGTGAATACTGGACAATTTCCTCACAGATGAAGAACTGACTCGAAGCGACAGAGCTGTGGTTATACAAATGGAAACCGAGAATTTCATGGACCGAACATGTGAGAAACGAAGAAGTTTTAATGTCAGCGGGAACGAGAAGGAAATTTATACTTAAAATAAGAAAGATTAAATTTCTGGAATACATGTGGAAAGAGGTTTTGGAGAAATTAAGACTTACAGTACAAAATAAATGCAAGAACGCCAAAGGGAAACAACGACTAACGCAACTAACGAGTTTCTGTGAATGGCTGACTGATGGTAAAGTGGCAAGGGGCAGGAAGTTGGTGAGATCTATGATCGCCTACGCCCTGAAACAACACGGCACATAAAAGACGATAAAGTGATAGGACAGAGAGAAATTATTTCACATCTTTCCTAAGCCTATCAGAAGAATTTCTTTCGGTAAAGAAAACATCTAAGCGAAAACAGAATGTTATCAACTAACATACAAGGTGATCAAAAAGTCTCGGGACTGGTGAAATAAAAAGAAAACTACAACACATATCAATTCAACATTTAATCTCCTTCGAAGTAGTCCCCTTCGAAATCTACGTACTTTATCCAGCGTCGTTTCCATTGATGGAAACATTCCTGGAATTCCATTTTAGAATAGCGATCTGCTGCCTTGTCGCATTCTCTTCGATTTCCTTGACGTCTTGAAATCTTATTCATCTCTATTAGGATTTGATTTTTAATAGGAAAAGTCGCAAGAGAGAGATCTGTGGTATATGGTGGTTGTCGGACCTGGGGAATATTGTGCTTGACCAAAAACTGCTTCACAAGCCATGGTCTAGGATGGAACTCCTCTGGTGTAGTGAGACGACCACACTCTACACACTTTCCTTCCAAGTACTGCTAAAAAAAAACAAAAGCGAACAAGAACGTCATACCTTAGTAGGTATGTGCGACAGAGGTCAAACTCAAACTGTTTCAAGCGGACCCGCTCTGCGTGCTTTAACTTCAATACCATACCAACAGCCTCAGTACTTTTTATAAAACCTTATAATGAATGTTTGACGGTTGAAATAGTTCCGATCGGGGGTCAGAGTTCGACCCCAGGATTCTAAGCGCTAATTGCTAATTTTCTTGTAAAAGCAAGCAGGATTTCCTGATTGAAAACAGAGCCTTTCATACTATATATATATATATATATATATATATATATATATATATATATATATATATATATATATATATAGATAGATAGATAGATAGATAGATAGATAGATAAACGTAGAATACTAATCTCTCGCCTTCATTGAATCATGATGATCCATAGCTGATCGTAAGCAACGCCCTTCTCCATGCATTTACTCAATAAGTAAAGAAAACACAAGGACACTCACGCCCCCGCCTACTATACATTCGACCCGCTTTAGTCGCCGCCTCCCCCACTCACACATATGCACAAACACACTTAAGACTTTACAGATACATCTGCACACGTAAGCGCAGACGCCAATACACAAAACAATCCCCGAGGCATTCGCTACCCCCTTCAACTTTCCATGTAGCATTTTCCACCACTTCACACCAATATCTCGCCATCAATGGCAAAAAAAGAAACTCTCGGCCTGCTGTTGGCTCAGCAGTGTGGCTAAACACAAAACTAACAAATAACAAAACATCCCCTGGGACCGAGCATATGGAAATGTTACGACTGGTGTGTCCGCACCCCCGACGCACACCAATGTGCAAAATAAGCGTACCTTCCTATCTATCAACCTACACACACGACCAGGCGTACACATGTAAGCATTACTGTAAAAGACGAACGAAGTAAACGCGTAAAAGAAGACGAATGAGAACAGACATGAGAGTAATGAATGAGAACGGGATGAAAAAAGATATGAGAAGGTAGAGAAGAATGATGGCAAAGGAATGAATGAAAAAGTGATGAGGGAAGGAATGATGGAAGGAATGAATGAAGAAGAGATGTAAACGATATCAGAAGGTAGAGAAGAACGATGGCAAAGGAATAAATGAAAAAGTGAAGTAATGAAAAAAGTAATGAAGGAAAAAGGAATGAAGAAGACATGAAAAAAGATATCAGGAGGTAGAGAGGAACGATGGCAAAGAAACGAATGAAAAGTGAAGGAATGAATGAAGGAAGGAAGGAAGGAATGAGGAAGAGATGAAAAAAGATATCAGATGGTAGAGAAGAACGATGGCAAAGGAATGAATGTAAAAAGTAAAGGAATGAAGGAAGGAATAAATGAAGAAGAGATGAAAAAGATAGCAGAATGTAAGAAGAACGATGGAGAAGGTATGAATGAAAAAGTGAAGGAAGGAAAGAAGGAATGAAGGAAGGAATGAATGCAGATGAGATGAAGAAATATATCAGAAGGTAGAGAAGAACGATGGCAAAAGAATGAAAAAAGTGAAGAAATGAAGGAAGGAATGAAGGAAGAAGAGATGAAAAAATATATCAGATGGTATAGAAAACTATGACAAAAGAATGAATGAAAAAGTGAAGGAATAAAGGAAGGAATGAGGGAAGTAATTAATGAAGAAGCGATGAAGAAGATATCAGAAGTTAGAGAAGAAAGATGGCAAAGGAATGAATGAAAAAATTGAAGTAATGAGTGATGTAATGAAGGAAGGAATGAATGAAGAAAAGATGATAAAAGATATCAGAAGGTAGTTTTGTAGTTGATGGCAAATGAATGAATGAAAAAGTGAATTAATGATGGAAAGAATGAAGCAAGGAATGAATTCAGAAGAGATGAAAAAAGATATCAGAAAGTAGAGAAGAACAATGGCAAAGGAATGAATGAAATAATTTAAGGAATGAATGCAGAAGAGATGAAAAATATATCAGAAAGTAGTGACGAGCGATGGCAAAAGAATGAATGAAAAGGTGAAGGAATGAATGGAAGGAATGAGGAAAGGAATGAATGAAGAAGAGATGAAAAAGATATCAAAAGGGAGAGAAAACGATGGCAAAGGAATGAATGAAAAAATGAAGGTATAAAAGAAGGAATGAGGGAAGTAATGAATGAAGAAGAGATGAAAAAGATATCAGATGCTAGAGAAGAACGATGGCAAAGGAATAAATGAAAAAGTGAAGGAATGAATGAAGGGAGGAATGAAGAGATGATAAAAGTTATCAGAAGGTAGAGGAAAACGATGGCAAATGCATGAATGAAAAAGTGAAGGAATGAATGAAAGAATGAAACAAGGAAGGAATGCAGAAGATATGAAAACAGATATCAGAAGTTAGAGAAGAACGATGGCAAAGGAATGAATGAAAAATAGAAGGAATGAAGGAAGAAGAGATGAAAAACTGTATCAGAAGATATAGAAAACTATGTCAAAGGAATGAATTAAAAAGTTAAGGAATAAGGGAAGGAATGAGGGAAGTAATGAATGAAGAAAAGATGGCAAAGTATATTAAAAGGTAGAGAAGAAAGATGTCAAAGGAACGAATGAAATGTGAAGGAATGAAGGAAGGAATGAAAGAAGGAATGAATGCGGAAGAGCTGGAAAAGATATCGGAAGTTAGAAAAGAACGATGGCAAAGGAATGAATGAAAAAATTAAAGGGATAAAGGAAGGAATGAGGGAAGTAATGAATGAAGAAGAGATGAAAAAAGATATCGGAAGGTAGAGAAGAACGATGGCAAAGGAATGAATGAAATAAGTTAAGGATCGTATGTAGAAGTGATGAAAAAATATATCGGAAAGTAGAGAAGAGCGATGGCAAAAGAATGAATGAAAAAAGTGAAGGAATGAAGGAAGAAGAGATGAAAAAATATTACAAAGGTTATAGAAAAACTACGGCAAAGCAATGAATGAAAAAGTGAAGGAATAAGGGAAGGAATGAGAAAAGGAATGAATGAAGAAGAGATGAAAAAGTATATTAAAAGGTAGAGAAGAAAGATGTCAAAGGAATGAATGAAAAAGCGAAGGAATGAAGGAATGAATGAAGGCAAGAATGAATGGGAAAGATATGAAAAAGATATCAGAAGGTAGAAAAGGACGATGGCAAAGGAATGAATGAAAATATTAATGGAATAAAGGAAGGAATAAGGGGAATAATGAATGTAGAAGAGATGAAAAAAGATATCAGAAGGTAGAGAAGAACAATGGCAAAGGTATGAATGAAAAAAGTGAAAGAATGAATGAATTAAGGAAGGAAGGAAGGAAGGAATGAGGAAGAGATGAAAAAAGATATCAGATGGTAGAGAAAAACGATGACAAAGGAATGAGTGTCAAAAGGAAGGAATCAATGAAGAAGAGATGAAAAAGATAGCAGAATGTAAGAAGAACGATGGAGAAGGTATGAAGGAAAAAAGTGAAGGAATGGAAGAAGGAATGAATGAAGGAAGGAATGCAGAAGAGATGAAAAAATATATCAGAAGGCAGAGAAGAACGATGGCAAAGGAATGAAAAAGTGAATGAATGAAGGAAGGAATGAATGTAGATGAGATGAAAAAAGATATCTGAAGGTATAGAAAACTATCACAAAGGCATGAATGGAAAAGTGAAGGAATAAAGGAAGGAATGTGGGAAGTAATGAATGAAGAAGCGATGAAAAAGATATCAGAAGGAAGAGAAGAAAGATGGCAAAGGAATGAAAAAAGTGAAGTAATGTGTGATGTAATGAAGGAAGGAATGAATGAAGAAAAGGTATCAGAAGGTAGAGGAGATCGATGGCAAATGAATTAATGAAAAAGTGAAAGAATGAATGAAGGAAGGAAGGAAGGAACGAAGGAAGAAACGAAGGAAGGAACGAAGGAAGGAATGAGGAAGATATGAGAAAAGATATCAGATGGTAGAAAAGAACGATGGCAAAGAAATGAATGTAAAAAGTGAAAGAATGAAGGAAGGAATAAATGAAGAAGAGATAAAAAATGATAGCAGAATGTAAGAAGAAAGATGGAGAAGGTATGAATGAAAGAAGTGAAGGAATGAAAGAAGGAATGAAGAAAGGAATGAATGCAGATGAGATGAAGAAATATATCAGAAGGTAGAGAAGAACGATGGCAAAAGAAGGAAAAACGTGAAGGAATGAAGGAAGGAATGAAGGAAGAAGACACGAATAAAGATATCAGAAGGTAGAGAAGAACGATGGCAAAGGAATGAATGAAAAAGTGAAGGAATGAAGGAAGGAAGGAATGAATGAAGAGATGATAAAAGATATCAGAAGGTAGATAAGAAAAATGGTAAATGAATTTTGAAAAAGTGGAGGAATGAACGAAAGAATGAAGCCAAGAATGAATGGAGAGGAGATGAAAAAAGATATTTGAAGGTATAGAAGAACGATGGCAAAGGAACGAATGAAAAAATTGAAAGAATAAAGGAAGGAATGAGAGAAGTAATGAATGAAGAAGAGATGAAAAAAGATATCAGAAGGTAGAGAAGAACGATGGCAAAGGAATGAATGAAAAAAGTGTAGGGATGAAGGAAGATATGAATGAAGAGATGAAAAAAGATATCAGAAGCTAGGGAAGAACGATGGCAAAGGAATGAATGAAAAAATTGAAGGAATATAGGAAGGAAAGAATAAATTGAGGAATGTGTGAAGGAATGGATGAAGAGATGAAAAAATATATCAGAAGGTAGAGAAGGACAATGGCAAAGGAATGAAAAATTTCCATTTTTGAAGACTGAATGTATAGTCGAAAGTACTTGCGTATTTATGAAAGACCTTATACAGCTTATAATTTTAAAAAGACAACCATCATAGCATTCATCGAGTGATTGTTAGGTTAATGCATCTTTAAAATTTCGATAGCGAAGAGATTTCGCCATTTTATATCATAAACTTAATTTACTATTTGTATGAATGATTCATTGAAATGTTTGTATATCGCCAACGAATACCTTTTGAAAAAGCGTTGCTCGAAAGGATCCTAAACTTATAAAAAAAAAACTAAATATGACGTTTATTTCGTTCAAATCTATGTTTTATTTCTGTGGGCATAAGTCCTGATATATATATATATATATATATATATATATATATATATATATATATATATTTTATATATATATATATATATATATATATATATATATATATATATATATATATATGTAGGTAAAAATATTTTTTGTTAGAAAGATTCTGTACAAAAAATATTGTATAGATTAAAATGGGGATTGGAAAAAAAGGCACCTAATATTTAATATAGTGTTTTTTTTTATTTATAACATGAATTTTTACAGAGAAGAAAAAAAACTTTGTTAGTTACAATTGGATTTTCAGTGATTTTTTAAAAAAATAATTTGTTGTTTTTCTTTTTTAAAAACTTGTTTTTACTTTGGCCGGTTTCGCTTAGCTTTTCAAAAAGTTTTTAACTGTTTCTATCTCCACGTGTTGACGTTGATGTTTTGTACGAATAAAAAAAATTAAAATCAAGTGGCGTAACTGGCTATATATATTGCTTATGATAAGGAGAATTTGGTGGAATCTCTTCATGCAATAAATTAAATATGCGTTTTGAACTTGTTGATGAAAAATATTTTCTTATTAATCCGCCTTTGTTCAGTGGTTTTGTAGTCGCGTTGGTAGAATGGGAAGACACTAAAATTTGGCAGATTTTATCATCCGCATTCCTCTCTATGTTGGCTAAGGGGTATTTTTCTGGTGTGGGGATCCATAATTTATTGGTGATGAACTGTAACCCTTTGCTATATATATATATATATATATATGTGTGTGTGTGTGTGTGTGTGTGTGTGTGTGTGTGTGTGTGTGTGTGTGTGTGTGTGTGTGTGTGTGTGTGTGTGTGTGTGTGTGTGTGTGTGTCGAGAAATGATTCACAACTTCATCGCCATGCATGAAGGAATGAAGGATGGAATGAATGAATTCTGGAGCGTATGATTATCGACACGCATTTTTATAACATGAAAATAAAATAATATTTTTATTAAAACAAAACAGCATTTTTTATTAACAAATAACTCGTCTACAAAAATGCCCGATAATTATACACCAACCCAATATATATTCACCAACCCAAGATAGATAGATAGATAGATAGATAGATTGTGTATTGGGGCAGCAGATCATTATTTAAACATATATTATTAAATATAACAACACAATGAATTCCTATTATGTCTGATCATGAGCCGTTCTAATGTTCAAATGTTTGCTTTAATTTCTGGTGAAAATAAAGACAAAAATTGTCCAACATTTGGATATTTCTTTTATTAATTTGGTCCTAAGCTTTCAGCTCACATGAGCCATCCGGTGAGTGGTTATACAGACACAAAACAAAGATATCCACCATCAAAGATGATATTTTGTTATTTTGACACAGAAAATTGCTATGCGGCGATAACGGTCGCGGAATAGCAGACGCAAATCGTAAGTTCAAGATGCGGTTAAATGACGTCATACCACGTGATAGACCGAAGTATTACAATAGAACCAATGTCTAGATGCATTGTAATGTGTTGTGACTAATTTGAAACGTAATTTTGTTGAGTGTGGGTTGCTTTGTTTTAATGTAGATGGTCTCCAATATCTTAAGGGTTTTTTTTACTGTGTCTACGTGTAAGTATTGTTGTGTTATCAACTAATATCTGCCTAATATTAAGTAATTAGAAAAGCATAGGCATGTACATAATAATATATGTTTAGATAGATAGATAGATAGATAGATAGATAGATAGATAGATAGATAGATAGATAGAGTTTGAAGATTGGTGTCAATATTGCACGGTAGGTAAGTTTAGCGCCTCACTGTAGTCTTCAGACCAAGTGCTACTACTCCATTAGTGGGATCTCTACACAGGCCATTGGAGTATTAAGGCAATTGGTAGAAAAGCGGAAACCGACAGTTCCTACTTCTTTTGTTTAAAGTTAATGCTTAGAGTTATTTCTGGTCATGACCTCTAGATTATTTATTTATGCTGGTGGAGTAGTTGGAGAAAGTGTGTATAAAATTAGGTTATTTATGTTTATGGTCTCTTGAGCGCTTATTTATGCTGGTTAGGTAGTTGGACGAAGTGTGTATGTAAATAGGTTAGTTGCGATCATAGGGTCATAGATCTCATATTAAATCACATAACCCTTCAGGACGTAAGCGACCATGATTCTCTACAGATTCTATTTCTTTATTATCTGTTCATCTGGGGGAAAATTAGAATGATTTTTCCGTTGACCTCTCTACGTTTTGAAATTCAGTTTTCCTTCTCTTAGACTGATTGCTACCTCAGGCTAGAAAACCCTGTCTACCCTGCTAATTAAACTATATATTAGACGAAAAGAGAAGGATCCGTGCTTTCCCAAGTCAATAATGCGAAAGTGAATGCAAAAGACTTTCACGGAAATTGAACTCAGATTCCACTTTCCATGTAAATAACCATTACACCACCCCTCCAACTCTGTTAATTTTAATACCTCTTCCTTCCAAGAAACCACTCATTTACAATTTCAACTACGATATTTTTACGCGTTTCTTTTTCTCTATATATTTTTGTTTCCATCTTCATTCCAATTCTTAAACATTTCGCCCTCCCTTTTTGTTCGCATCTGTTCCATTACCTTCTCTCTTTGTTTTCTGTCTATTCTTTTTTCTCAGTCTTACATTTTCTCTCTCTCCCCCCACCATTTATCTATCTACCTATCTATTTATCTGTGATTTATTCGTTTAAACCTCCCACTGCCGCCCTCTATAACACCAGCCTCTTCTTTCTCCTCTTCCTCCTCCTCTTCCACTTCACCTCCCAATACTCCACCATCCCATCTCTTTCTTCATTTCTTCTCGCCTTCACTCGCCATAACAGCCGGGTCAATAGTAACTGCTCATTTCACACGGTCAGCCATCAAACAGCGTGGAACAAAGTGGGACTGGCAAGATGGCGGACAATTGAGGCAGAAAGAAGGTGTCGGGAATTAGGTGTGGGCACGATGGCGGTTAGGAGGGCGAGACGGGTGGGTAGGACTTTGACAGAAACAGCTGCTATGGCCGGGCTTGCGGAATTGAAGAAGACGTCCGATTGCAAATGAAGATGTACGCAGTACTGAAACGATGAGTTGACACATTGCATGGGTGGACGCACGCCCATTCCTGTATATATATATATATATATATATATATATATATATATATATATATATATATATAGCCGATTAGAGTGGTTGAGATAGTTCGAGATTTCATATTTTTATTAGTAGATGGTGTTCGAATCGAGATAAAAGCCAAAATCTTAATAAGGATTATCAAATTATACCCTCTCCGCTGGAAGGCTGGCGCTACACAGTCTACTAACATGTTTTTATGCCCACTACCCCCTCTTGCTTCTTAACATATACTTGACAGGATTGATGTTGTCGTACCTCATTAGAGTCCTCTTAATAATTACAGCCAATTCTTTATATCCGCGGTTATCGCATACGCAGATTCAACCTACAGCGGACAGAAATTTGAGGTCAAAATTCAGTTAATATGTAGGTATCTAGGTATTAACCCATTGCTACAACTTAGTATATATATATATATATATATATATATATATATATATATATATATATATATATATATATTTGTGTATTTAGGCAGCAATCCTTCTTTCATGCACATTTCATTAAAAACGACTGACAAGGTGCTTTTATTTAGTTTTTTATACAATTTCTCATGCGATCTAATAATGTTTTTCTTTTCGGATGATAAATTATATAAAAACTGTCCGAATGTTCTTTTTATCCGAGCGCTTTCGGCTATACATTTAGCCATCTTCAAAGTTTATATTTTAACTGTTAGAATTAGAAATAGTTTGTTATATGTATGTTTTACAAAATGTTTCATTTTTTTGTTTCAAAACACGGTCAAGATATTATGTCCATGTTCAAAGTTAATATTATTAAGTGTTGGTTTGTTTGTTTTTATTAGTAAGGCTTCCATTACTTTTAGCCTTTTTTTGCATGTGGATGATGCTATTATATTAGTGTTGTCGACAAGTATTTTCCGAATAGTGTCCGGTAGGTCTCCATGAATATTTAAATGAGATCTAATTGAGCTATTGTCAGAAAGGTGTAGAGTTAGTCTGCGTGTTAAACAATTTGTAGTGTGGCCTATATAATTATTTACGAAAGTTGATTCTTGAGGAATACAATTTCTTAATGGGCATTTGAATTCGTAAATAATATTTGCTCTATTTAATTTTGTTCTAGGAGGTGAATTGTTATTTTTAACTATAAGGTTACAAGTTTTTAATTTTTTATAATAAATAATTAATCTAATTATATATATATATACATATATATATATATATATATATATATATATATATATATATATATATATATAGCCGAATGGGTAAATAAACGTAGCGATTTGATACAAATACATATAAATACTCTATAGCGTAAGAAAAAGAGTGCTCATTGTAAAGTAACAGAACTATTAAAAAAAAACTCGATGTCGACCCAACATATAAATAGAAATAAAAGTAAATATTTTAATTCCAGCACTTTTGCTTCGGAATGAAACTCCGAGTTGAGCAATTAATGTACGAGGTTATATACATATATATATATATATATACATATATATATATATATATATATATATATATATATATATATATATATATATATATATATATAAATATATATGTGTGTAATTTGGCAGCAACTTTTCTTTCAAACATGTAGTGTTGAATGTTAAAGACAACATAGTCTTACATATTTTCTTTTGAATTTTCTCATATTCTCTAATGAGACTTTTTATTTGAAAATAGTTCCGAAATATGTATTGTCCATACGATGACCTAGCGCTTTCGAACATCATTGTTCATCTTCAGGGTCAATATTTTAGTCAAAAATTTTTTTTTTTTTTTTTTTTTTTTAAACAAACATTTGCCAATTATCTTGTAGCGTAATCATGTTGCTACTATTTTTTACAAACTAAAAACGTTAAATTCCTTTTAAATTCAAAAGACGCGATGATGTTATATCACGTGCATGGCGTAGATTTTTATCATGTGACAGCGTGAAAAATATATATATATATATATATTCAAATAATTCCACCTACAAACGGATTCTATCAACCTCAAGAAACTCATGTTGGATAGTTTCCACAGTCCCTCTGTTTATTTGTCGCATCCGCTGATGAAGAACACAGGCGTGTTTGAAAATTCCGAACTTGGAACCTCAATCTCCGTGGTTCAATTTTGCCACCTGGTTAATATTAATAAATGTTTTTCGTACTGATTTCATTGGTACACTTTCGTTTGATTTTGTTTTATTGACCAACTTATCTACTCAACTTTACATATATATATATATATATATATATATATATATATATATATATATATATGGAGAGAGAGAGAGAGAGAGAGAGTGAAAGAGAGACATATTTTATCCTTACCGGAAGCAGATCTGAGCTTCACGCGCA
>OZ038478.1:127419498-127481998 GCA_964036315.1 Acanthosepion esculentum | reverse complement strand
CAGCAATTTTTAATAACAAATAACTCACCAACAAAAACGCCTGATAATTATGCACAAACCCAATAATTTAAATAAAAATTATGTATTGATCGATGTAAACAATTTCTTATGGTTAAAATAGTCTACACTCTGTCACTTTAAACTAAACCAATGTTTTTAGTGTTTAAAAAAATTACCAATCCTCATATTTTCCAACTAATTCAAGAATTTGGGATTTAAAAAATTATACAATCTCACATTTTAAAACTAAATTTTTTGGTGTTTCATAATTTACCGCGTCTCTTATTATCGATTCTAAAAACAAAAATCTGTGATTTAGTGCGAAATTGTGAGACCAGCTAAGTATTTTTTTACAGCAAAAAATTTCGTTTAATTCTAAAAAGAAATATAAGGCGAGTGAAAGTTTTTAACACCAAAAATTTATATTTAGTCTAAATTAACAGCATTTTGAGAATTTTAACTTTCAAACTTCCTTTAATATTTACTGAGTCGACGCAAAAGAGTAAAAAAAAACGATTTTTTATTCGATTATTTACTAGACTTAACTTTTTCTGGCTCAAGGCCACTAGCATGGAGCACCTAGTAAATATCGTATTCACTACCCAGTAGCAATGGTCAACCAGACGAGCCTACCAAGAATTTTGTGGCAGAGATAAGCAAGAATAATCCATGAGCTATTTTTAAAATCGTTGCCAGTGCATTCAATTCTTACTGGACGCCTGACGAAGCTGATCTTTGATAAAATTGCATCATCCAGTATATATTCAAATATAACCACCTATTGCAAGGTGCGAACACGTCATCAACGATTTCCAAAATTAACTAGCTAATCATAGTAATACTGCAGGTGCTCCAATTCCGGAAAATGTGTATTCGGCAAAGATCATACGATTTCATGCAGTAGCACTTAAGTTCAAATCTATAATCATAAAGTCATGGCAACTATCGGCAGGAAGATTGGCCTCAGTGTGGCGCGCAGGTGCGTTCCAGCAGGGTAACATCCGCTTCTACCGTTGTTTTGCTTTTCAAAGGGAGCAAATGGTCTTTCTTCTGTCGCCTCTCAATTACTTATGTCTCCACCTTTTCTGTTCTCTCGTGTTTGCTCTTTCTTATCTATATTCCCTGTTCTCTTTGCCGACATCTTAATTATTTCCCTCTTTTACACTTCTCTATTCCTTCCGCTTCCACCCCTTCTTTCTTTCTCTCATCTGCTTTCTATATTTAAATTTTCCTTGCATGAATCTTTCTCTCTCTACTTTTCAGGATTTATCTTTCACTCATCCTTTCATTCTTTTCTTTTTTCTTTGCGTTTGTTTTCTTTCTCTCTTTCCTTTCATTTTCTTTTTTTCTTTGAGTTTGTTTAATTTATTCCTTTTCTTTTCTTTTTTCTTTGCGTTTGTTTTCTTTCTTTCTCTCTTTCCTTTCCATTTCTTTTTCTTTGCGTTTGTTTTCTTTCTTCCTTTCCTTTTCTTTTCTTTTTCTTTGCGTTTGTTTCCTTTCTTTCTCTCTTTCCTTTCCTTTTCTTTTTTTCTTTGCGTTTGTTTTATTTATTCCTTTTCTTTTCTTTTTCTACGCGTTTGTTTTCTTTCTTTCTCTCTTTCCTTTCCTTTCCTTTTTTCTTTAAGTTTGTTTTATTTATTCCTTTTCTTTTCTTTTTCTTTGCGTTTGTTTTCTTTCTTTCTCTCTTTCCTTTCCTTTCCTTTTTTCTTTAAGTTTGTTTTATTTATTCCTTTTCTTTTCTTTTTCTTTGCGTTTGTTTTCTTTCTTTCTCTCTTTCCTTTCCTTTCCTTTTTTCTTTAAGTTTGTTTTATTTATTCCTTTTCTTTTCTTTTTCTTTGCGTTTGTTTTCTTTCTTTCTCTCTTTCCTTTTCTTTTCTTTTTTCTTTAAGTTTGTTTTATTTATTCCTTTTCTTTTCTTTTTCTTTGCGTTTGTTTTCTTTCTTTCTCTCTTTCCTTTTCTTTTCTTTTTTTCTTTGCGTTTGTTTTATTTATTCCTTTCCTTTTCTCTTTTCTTTCTTTGCGTTTGTTTTCTTTCTTTCTCTCTTTCTTTTCCTTTTCTTTTTTTTGCGTCTGTTTCATTCATTCCTTTTCTTTTCTTTTTCTTTGCGTTTGTTTTCTTTCTTTCTCTCTTTCCTTTTCTTTTCTTTTTTCTTTAAGTTTGTTTTATTTATTCCTTTTCTTTTCTTTTTCTTTGCGTTTGTTTTCTTTCTTTCTCTCTTTCCTTTCCTTTCCTTTTTTCTTTAAGTTTGTTTTATTTATTCCTTTTCTTTTCTTTTTCTTTGCGTTTGTTTTCTTTCTTTCTCTCTTTCCTTTCCTTTCCTTTTTCTTTAAGTTTGTTTTATTTATTCCTTTTCTTTTCTTTTTCTTTGCGTTTGTTTTCTTTCTTTCTCTCTTTCCTTTTCTTTCCTTTTTTCTTTAAGTTTGTTTTATTTATTCCTTTTCTTTTCTTTTTCTTTGCGTTTGTTTTCTTTCTTTCTCTCTTTCCTTTTCTTTCCTTTTTCTTTAAGTTTGTTTTATTTATTCCTTTTCTTTTCTTTTTCTTTGCGTTTGTTTTCTTTCTTTCTCTCTTTCCTTTCCTTTCCTTTTTCTTTAAGTTTGTTTTATTTATTCCTTTTCTTTTCTTTTTCTTTGCGTTTGTTTTCTTTCTTTCTCTCTTTCCTTTTCTTTCCTTTTTTCTTTAAGTTTGTTTTATTTATTCCTTTTCTTTTCTTTTTCTTTGCGTTTGTTTTCTTTCTTTCTCTCTTTCCTTTTCTTTCCTTTTTTCTTTAAGTTTGTTTTATTTATTCCTTTTCTTTTCTTTTTCTTTGCGTTTGTTTTCTTTCTTTCTCTCTTTCCTTTTCTTTCCTTTTTTCTTTAAGTTTGTTTTATTTATTCCTTTTCTTTTCTTTTTCTTTGCGTTTGTTTTCTTTCTTTCTCTCTTTCCTTTTCTTTCCTTTTTCTTTAAGTTTGTTTTATTTATTCCTTTTCTTTTCTTTTTCTTTGCGTTTGTTTTCTTTCTTTCTCTCTTTCCTTTCCTTTCCTTTTTCTTTAAGTTTGTTTTATTTATTCCTTTTCTTTTCTTTTTCTTTGCGTTTGTTTTCTTTCTTTCTCTCTTTCCTTTTCTTTCCTTTTTTCTTTAAGTTTGTTTTATTTATTCCTTTTCTTTTCTTTTTCTTTGCGTTTGTTTTCTTTCTTTCTCTCTTTCCTTTTCTTTTCTTTTTTCTTTAAGTTTGTTTTATTTATTCCTTTTCTTTTCTTTTTCTTTGCGTTTGTTTTCTTTCTTTCTCTCTTTCCTTTCCTTTCCTTTTTTCTTTAAGTTTGTTTTATTTATTCCTTTTCTTTTCTTTTTCTTTGCGTTTGTTTTCTTTCTTTCTCTCTTTCCTTTCCTTTCCTTTTTCTTTAAGTTTGTTTTATTTATTCCTTTTCTTTTCTTTTTCTTTGCGTTTGTTTTCTTTCTTTCTCTCTTTCCTTTTCTTTTCTTTTTTCTTTAAGTTTGTTTTATTTATTCCTTTTCTTTTCTTTTTCTTTGCGTTTGTTTTCTTTCTTTCTCTCTTTCCTTTTCTTTTCTTTTTTCTTTAAGTTTGTTTTATTTATTCCTTTTCTTTTCTTTTTCTTTGCGTTTGTTTTCTTTCTTTCTCTCTTTCCTTTTCTTTTCTTTTTTCTTTAAGTTTGTTTTATTTATTCCTTTTCTTTTCTTTTTCTTTGCGTTTGTTTTCTTTCTTTCTCTCTTTCCTTTCCTTTCCTTTTTTCTTTGCGTTTGTTTTATTTATTCCTTTTCTTTTCTTTTTCTTTGCGTTTGTTTTCTTCCTTTCTCTCTTTCCTTTCCTTTTCTTTTTTTTTGCGTTTGTTTTATTTATTCCTTTTCTTTTCTTTTTCTTTGCATTTGTTTTCTTTCTTTCTCTCTTTCCTTTTCTTTTTTCTTTGCGTTTGTTTTATTCATTCTTTTTTTTCTTTTTCTTTGCGTTTGTTTTCTTTCTCTCTTTCCTTTTCTTTTTTTTTGCGTTTGTTTTCTTTCTTTCTCTCTTTCCTTTCCTTTCCTTTTTTCTTTGCGTTGGTTTTATTTATTCCTTTTCTTTTCTTTTTCTTTGCGTTTGTTTTCTTTCATTCTCTCTTTCCTTTCCTTTTCTTTTTTCTTTGCGTTTGTTTTATTTATTCGTTTTCTTTTCTTTTTCTTTGCGTTTGTTTTCTTTCTTTCTCTCTTTCCTTTCCTTTCCTTTTTTCTTTGCGTTTGTTTTATTTATTCCTTTTCTTTTCTTTTTCTTTGCGTTTGTTTTCTTTCTTTCTCTCTTTCTTTTCATTTTCTTTTTTTTTTCGTCTGTTTCATTCATTCCTTTTCTTTTCTTTTTCTTTGCGTTTGTTTTCTTTCTTTCTCTCTTTCCTTTCCTTTTCTTTTTTCTTTGCGTTTGTTTTATTTATTCCTTTTCTTTTCTTTTTCTTTGCGCTTGTTTTCTTTCTTTCTCTCTTTCTTTTCATTTTCTTTTTTTTTGCGTCTGTTTCATTCATTCCTTTTCTTTTCTTTTTCTTTGCGTTTGTTTTCTTTCTTTCTCTCTTTCCTTTCGTTTCTTTTTTTCTTTGCGTTTGTTTTATTTATTCCTTTTCTTTTCTTTTTTTGCGTTTGTTTTCTTTCTTTCTCTCTTTCCTTTCCTTTCCTTTTTTCTTTGCGTTTGTTTTATTTATTCCTTTTCTTTTTTTTTGCGTTTGTTTTCTTTCTTTCTCTCTTTCTTTTCATTTTCTTTTTTTTGCGTCTGTTTCATTCATTCCTTTTCTTTTGTTTTTCTTTGCGTTTGTTTTCTTTCTTTCTCTCTTTCCTTTCATTTTCTTTTTTCTTTGCGTTTGTTTTATTTATTCCTTTTCTTTTCTTTTTCTTTGCGTTTGATTTCTTTCTTTCTCTCTTTCCTTTCCTTTTCTTTTTTCTTTGCGTTTGTTTTATTTATTCCTTTTCTTTTTTTTTATTTCCGTTTGTTTTCTTTCTTTCTCTCTTTCCTTTCCTTTCCTTTTTTCTTTGCGTTTGTTTTATTTATTCCTTTTCTTTTCTTTTTCTTTGCGTTTGTTTTCTTTCTTTCTCTCTTTCCTTTTCTTTTTTCTTTGCGTTTGTTTTATTTATTCCTTTTCTTTTCTTTTTCTTTGCGTTTGTTTTCTTTCTTTCTCTCTTTCCTTTTCTTTTTTCTTTGCGTTTGTTTTATTCATTCTTTTTTTTTCTTTTTCTTTGCGTTTGTTTTCTTTCTTTCTCTCTTTCTTTTCCTTTTCTTTTTCTTTGCGTTTGTTTTATTTATTCCTTTTCTTTTCTTTTTCTTTGCGTTTGTTTTCTTTCTTTCTCTCTTTCCTTTCCTTTTCTTTTTTCTTTGCGTTTGTTCTATTTATTCCTTTTCTTTTCTTTTTCTTTGCGTTTGTTTTCTTTCTTTCTCTCTTTCCTTTTCTTTTTTCTTTGCGTTTGTTTTATTCATTCTTTTTTTTCTTTTTCTTTGCGTTTGTTTTCTTTCTCTCTTTCCTTTCCTTTTCTTTTTTTTTGCGTTTGTTTTCTTTCTTTCTCTCTTTCCTTTCCTTTCCTTTTTTCTTTGCGTTTGTTTTATTTATTCCTTTTCTTTTCTTTTTTTTTGCGTTTGTTTTCTTTCTTTCTCTCATTCCTTTCCTTTTCTTTTTTTCTTTGCGTTTGTTTCATTCATTCCTTTTCTTTTCTTTGCGTTTGTTTTCTTTCTTTCTCTCTTTCCTTTCCTTTCCTTTTTTCTTTGCGTTTGTTTTATTTATTCCTTTCTTTTTCTTTTTTTTGCGTTTGTTTTCTTTCTTTCTCTCTTTCCTTTTATTTTCTTTTTTTCTTTGCGTTTGTTTTATTTATTCCTTTCCTTTTCTCTTTTCTTTGTTTGCGTTTGTTTTCTTTCTTTCTCTCTTTCTTTTCCTTTTCTTTTTTTTTGCGTCTGTTTCATTCATTCCTTTTCTTTTCTTTTTCTTTGCGTTTGTTTTCTTTCTTTCTCTCTTTCCTTTCATTTTCTTTTTTCTTTGCGTTTGTTTTATTTATTCCTTTTCTTTTCTTTTTCTTTGCGTTTGTTTTCTTTCTTTCTCTCTTTCCTTTCCTTTTCTTTTTTCTTTAAGTTTGTTTTATTTATTCCTTTTCTTTTCTTTTTCTTTGCGTTTGTTTTCTTTCTTTCTCTCTTTCTTTTCTTTTCCTTTTTTCTTTGCGTTTGTTTTATTTATTCATTTTCTTTTCTTTTTCTTTGCGTTTGTTTTCTTTCTTTCTCTCTTTCTTTTCTTTTCCTTTTTTCTTTGCGTTTGTTTTATTTATTCATTTTCTTTTCTTTTTCTTTGCGTTTGTTTTCTTTCTTTCTCTTTTTCCTTTTCTTTTCTTTTTTTTGCGTTTGTTTTATTTATTCTTTTCCTTTTCTCTTTTCTTTCTTTGCGTTTGTTTTCTTTCTTTCTCTCTTTCTTTTCCTTTTCTTTTTTTTTGCGTCTGTTTCATTCATTCCTTTTCTTTTCTTTTTCTTTGCGTTTGTTTTCTTTCTTTCTCTCTTTCCTTTCCTTTTCTTTTTTCTTTGCGTTTGTTTTATTTATTCCTTTTCTTTTCTTTTTCTTTGCGTTTGTTTTCTTTCTTTCTCTCTTTCCTTTTCTTTTTTCTTTGCGTTTGTTTTATTTATTCCTTTTCTTTTTCTTTGCGTTTGTTTTCTTTCTTTCTCTCTTTCCTTTCCTTTCCTTTTTTCTTTGCGTTTGTTTTATTTATTCCTTTTCTTTTCTTTTTCTTTGCGTTTGTTTTCTTTCTTTCTCTCTTTCCTTTTCTTTTTTCTTTGCGTTTGTTTTATTTATTCCTTTTCTTTTCTTTTTTTTGCGTTTGTTTTCTTTCTTTCTCTCTTTCCTTTCCTTTCTTTTTTTCTTTGCGTTTGTTTTATTTATTCCTTTTCTTTTCTTTTTTTTTGCGTTTGTTTTCTTTCTTTCTCTCTTTCCTTTCCTTTTCTTTTTTTCTTTGCGTTTGTTTCATTCATTCCTTTTCTTTTCTTTGCGTTTGTTTTCTTTCTTTCTCTCTTTCCTTTCCTTTTCTCTTTCTTTGCGTTTGTTTTATTTATTTCTTTTCTTTTCTTTTTTTTGCGTTTGTTTTCTTTCTTTCTCTCTTTCCTTTTCTTTTTTCTTTGCGTTTGTTTTATTTATTCCTTTTCTTTTCTTTTTTTTTGCGTTTGTTTTCTTTCTTTCTCTCTTTCCTTTTCTTTTTTCGTTGCGTTTGTTTTATTTATTCCTTTTCTCTTCTTTTTTTTGCGTTTGTTTTCTTTCTTTCTCTCTTTCCTTTTCTTTTTTCTTTGGGTTTGTTTTATTTATTCCTTTTCTTTTCTTTTTTTGCGTTTGTTTTCTTTCTTTCTCTCTTTACTTTCCTTTCCTTTTTTCTTTGCGTTTGTTTTATTTATTCCTTTTCTTTTCTTTTTTTTTGCGTTTGTTTTCTTTCTTTCTCTCTTTCCTTTCCTTTTCTTTTTTTCTTTGCGTTTGTTTTATTTATTCGTTTTCTTTTCTTTTTCTTTGCGTTTGTTTTCTTTCTTTCTCTCATTCCTTTCCTTTTCTTTTTTTCTTTGTGTTTGTTTCATTCATTCCTTTTCTTTTCTTTGCGTTTGTTTTCTTTCTTTCTCTCTTTCCTTTCCTTTTCTTTTTCTTTGCGTTTGTTTTCTTTCTCTCTTTCTTTTCCTTTCTTTTTTTCTTTGCGTTTGTTTTATTTATTCCTTTTCTTTTCTTTTTCTTTGCGTTTGTTTTCTTTCTTTCTCTCTTTCCTTTTCTTTTTTCTTTGCGTTTGTTTTATTCATTCTTTTTTTTCTTTTTCTTTGCGTTTGTTTTCTTTCTCTCTTTCCTTTCCTTTTCTTTTTTTTGCGTTTGTTTTCTTTCTTTCTCTCTTTCCTTTTCTTTCCTTTTTTCTTTGCGTTTGTTTCATTCATTTCTTTTCTTTTCTTTTTCTTTGCGTTTGTTTTCTTTCTTTCTCTCTTTCCATTCCATTTCTTTTTCTTTGCGTTTGTTTTCTTTCTTCCTTTCCTTTCCTTTTCTTTTTCTTTGCGTTTGTTTTCTTTCTTCCTTTCCTTTCCTTTTTCTTTGCGTTTGTTTTCCTTCTTTCTCTCTTTCCTTTCTTTTCCTTTTTTCTTTGCGTTTGTTTCATTCATTCCTTTTCTTTTCTTTTTCTTTGCGATTGTTTTCTTTCTTTCTCTCTTTCCTTTCCATTTCTTTTTCTTTGCGTTTGTTTTATTTATTCCTTTTCTTTTCTTTTTCTTTGCGTTTGTTTTCTTTCTTTCTCTCTTTCCTTTCCTTTTCTTTTTTCTTTGCGTTTGTTTCGTTCATTCCTTTTCTTTTCTTTTTCCTTGCGTTTGTTTTCTTTCTTTCTACCTTTCCTTTCCTTTTCTTTTTCTTTGCGTTTGTTTTCTTTCTTCCTTTCATTTTCTTTTCTTTTTCTTTGCGTTTGTTTTCTTTCTTTCTCTCTTACCTTTCCTTTTCTTTTTTCTTTGCGTTTGTTTCGTTCATTCCTTTTCTTTTCTTTTTCCTTGCGTTTGTTTTCTTTCTTTCTACCTTTCCTTTCCTTTTCTTTTTCTTTGCGTTTGTTTTCTTTCTTCCTTTCATTTTCTTTTCTTTTTCTTTGCGTTTGTTTTCTTTCTTTCTCTCTTTCCTTTCCTTTTCTTTTTTCTTTGCGTTTGTTTTATTTATTCCTTTTCTTTTCTTTTTTTTTGCGTTTGTTTTCTTTCTTTCTCTCTTTCCTTTCCTTTTCTTTTTTTCTTTGCGTTTGTTTCATTCATTCCTTTTCTTTTCTTTGCGTTTGTTTTCTTTCTTTCTCTCTTTCCTTTCCTTTTCTCTTTCTTTGCGTTTGTTTTATTTATTTCTTTTCTTTTCTTTTTTTTGCGTTTGTTTTCTTTCTTTCTCTCTTTCCTTTCCTTTTTTCTTTGCGTTTGTTTTATTTATTCCTTTCTTTTTCTTTTTTTTGCGTTTGTTTTCTTTCTTTCTCTCTTTCCTTTTATTTTCTTTTTTTCTTTGCGTTTGTTTTATTTATTCCTTTCCTTTTCTCTTTTCTTTGTTTGCGTTTGTTTTCTTTCTTTCTCTCTTTCTTTTCCTTTTCTTTTTTTTTGCGTCTGTTTCATTCATTCCTTTTCTTTTCTTTTTCTTTGCGTTTGTTTTCTTTCTTTCTCTCTTTCCTTTCATTTTCTTTTTTCTTTGCGTTTGTTTTATTTATTCCTTTTCTTTTCTTTTTCTTTGCGTTTGTTTTCTTTCTTTCTCTCTTTCCTTTCCTTTTCTTTTTTCTTTAAGTTTGTTTTATTTATTCCTTTTCTTTTCTTTTTCTTTGCGTTTGTTTTCTTTCTTTCTCTCTTTCTTTTCTTTTCCTTTTTTCTTTGCGTTTGTTTTATTTATTCATTTTCTTTTCTTTTTCTTTGCGTTTGTTTTCTTTCTTTCTCTCTTTCTTTTCTTTTCCTTTTTTCTTTGCGTTTGTTTTATTTATTCATTTTCTTTTCTTTTTCTTTGCGTTTGTTTTCTTTCTTTCTCTTTTTCCTTTTCTTTTCTTTTTTTTGCGTTTGTTTTATTTATTCTTTTCCTTTTCTCTTTTCTTTCTTTGCGTTTGTTTTCTTTCTTTCTCTCTTTCTTTTCCTTTTCTTTTTTTTTGCGTCTGTTTCATTCATTCCTTTTCTTTTCTTTTTCTTTGCGTTTGTTTTCTTTCTTTCTCTCTTTCCTTTCCTTTTCTTTTTTCTTTGCGTTTGTTTTATTTATTCCTTTTCTTTTCTTTTTCTTTGCGTTTGTTTTCTTTCTTTCTCTCTTTCCTTTTCTTTTTTCTTTGCGTTTGTTTTATTTATTCCTTTTCTTTTTCTTTGCGTTTGTTTTCTTTCTTTCTCTCTTTCCTTTCCTTTCCTTTTTTCTTTGCGTTTGTTTTATTTATTCCTTTTCTTTTCTTTTTCTTTGCGTTTGTTTTCTTTCTTTCTCTCTTTCCTTTTCTTTTTTCTTTGCGTTTGTTTTATTTATTCCTTTTCTTTTCTTTTTTTTGCGTTTGTTTTCTTTCTTTCTCTCTTTCCTTTCCTTTCTTTTTTTCTTTGCGTTTGTTTTATTTATTCCTTTTCTTTTCTTTTTTTTTGCGTTTGTTTTCTTTCTTTCTCTCTTTCCTTTCCTTTTCTTTTTTTCTTTGCGTTTGTTTCATTCATTCCTTTTCTTTTCTTTGCGTTTGTTTTCTTTCTTTCTCTCTTTCCTTTCCTTTTCTCTTTCTTTGCGTTTGTTTTATTTATTTCTTTTCTTTTCTTTTTTTTGCGTTTGTTTTCTTTCTTTCTCTCTTTCCTTTTCTTTTTTCTTTGCGTTTGTTTTATTTATTCCTTTTCTTTTCTTTTTTTTTGCGTTTGTTTTCTTTCTTTCTCTCTTTCCTTTTCTTTTTTCGTTGCGTTTGTTTTATTTATTCCTTTTCTCTTCTTTTTTTTGCGTTTGTTTTCTTTCTTTCTCTCTTTCCTTTTCTTTTTTCTTTGGGTTTGTTTTATTTATTCCTTTTCTTTTCTTTTTTTGCGTTTGTTTTCTTTCTTTCTCTCTTTACTTTCCTTTCCTTTTTTCTTTGCGTTTGTTTTATTTATTCCTTTTCTTTTCTTTTTTTTTGCGTTTGTTTTCTTTCTTTCTCTCTTTCCTTTCCTTTTCTTTTTTTCTTTGCGTTTGTTTTATTTATTCGTTTTCTTTTCTTTTTCTTTGCGTTTGTTTTCTTTCTTTCTCTCATTCCTTTCCTTTTCTTTTTTTCTTTGTGTTTGTTTCATTCATTCCTTTTCTTTTCTTTGCGTTTGTTTTCTTTCTTTCTCTCTTTCCTTTCCTTTTCTTTTTCTTTGCGTTTGTTTTCTTTCTCTCTTTCTTTTCCTTTCTTTTTTTCTTTGCGTTTGTTTTATTTATTCCTTTTCTTTTCTTTTTCTTTGCGTTTGTTTTCTTTCTTTCTCTCTTTCCTTTTCTTTTTTCTTTGCGTTTGTTTTATTCATTCTTTTTTTTCTTTTTCTTTGCGTTTGTTTTCTTTCTCTCTTTCCTTTCCTTTTCTTTTTTTTGCGTTTGTTTTCTTTCTTTCTCTCTTTCCTTTTCTTTCCTTTTTTCTTTGCGTTTGTTTCATTCATTTCTTTTCTTTTCTTTTTCTTTGCGTTTGTTTTCTTTCTTTCTCTCTTTCCATTCCATTTCTTTTTCTTTGCGTTTGTTTTCTTTCTTCCTTTCCTTTCCTTTTCTTTTTCTTTGCGTTTGTTTTCTTTCTTCCTTTCCTTTCCTTTTTCTTTGCGTTTGTTTTCCTTCTTTCTCTCTTTCCTTTCTTTTCCTTTTTTCTTTGCGTTTGTTTCATTCATTCCTTTTCTTTTCTTTTTCTTTGCGATTGTTTTCTTTCTTTCTCTCTTTCCTTTCCATTTCTTTTTCTTTGCGTTTGTTTTATTTATTCCTTTTCTTTTCTTTTTCTTTGCGTTTGTTTTCTTTCTTTCTCTCTTTCCTTTCCTTTTCTTTTTTCTTTGCGTTTGTTTCGTTCATTCCTTTTCTTTTCTTTTTCCTTGCGTTTGTTTTCTTTCTTTCTACCTTTCCTTTCCTTTTCTTTTTCTTTGCGTTTGTTTTCTTTCTTCCTTTCATTTTCTTTTCTTTTTCTTTGCGTTTGTTTTCTTTCTTTCTCTCTTACCTTTCCTTTTCTTTTTTCTTTGCGTTTGTTTCGTTCATTCCTTTTCTTTTCTTTTTCCTTGCGTTTGTTTTCTTTCTTTCTACCTTTCCTTTCCTTTTCTTTTTCTTTGCGTTTGTTTTCTTTCTTCCTTTCATTTTCTTTTCTTTTTCTTTGCGTTTGTTTTCTTTCTTTCTCTCTTTCCTTTCCTTTTCTTTTTTCTTTGCGTTTGTTTTATTTATTCCTTTTCTTTTCTTTTTTTTTGCGTTTGTTTTCTTTCTTTCTCTCTTTCCTTTCCTTTTCTTTTTTTCTTTGCGTTTGTTTCATTCATTCCTTTTCTTTTCTTTGCGTTTGTTTTCTTTCTTTCTCTCTTTCCTTTCCTTTTCTCTTTCTTTGCGTTTGTTTTATTTATTTCTTTTCTTTTCTTTTTTTTGCGTTTGTTTTCTTTCTTTCTCTCTTTCCTTTTCTTTTTTCTTTGCGTTTGTTTTATTTATTCCTTTTCTTTTCTTTTTTTTTGCGTTTGTTTTCTTTCTTTCTCTCTTTCCTTTTCTTTTTTCGTTGCGTTTGTTTTATTTATTCCTTTTCTCTTCTTTTTTTTGCGTTTGTTTTCTTTCTTTCTCTCTTTCCTTTTCTTTTTTCTTTGGGTTTGTTTTATTTATTCCTTTTCTTTTCTTTTTTTGCGTTTGTTTTCTTTCTTTCTCTCTTTACTTTCCTTTCCTTTTTTCTTTGCGTTTGTTTTATTTATTCCTTTTCTTTTCTTTTTTTTTGCGTTTGTTTTCTTTCTTTCTCTCTTTCCTTTCCTTTTCTTTTTTTCTTTGCGTTTGTTTTATTTATTCGTTTTCTTTTCTTTTTCTTTGCGTTTGTTTTCTTTCTTTCTCTCATTCCTTTCCTTTTCTTTTTTTCTTTGTGTTTGTTTCATTCATTCCTTTTCTTTTCTTTGCGTTTGTTTTCTTTCTTTCTCTCTTTCCTTTCCTTTTCTTTTTCTTTGCGTTTGTTTTCTTTCTCTCTTTCTTTTCCTTTCTTTTTTTCTTTGCGTTTGTTTTATTTATTCCTTTTCTTTTCTTTTTCTTTGCGTTTGTTTTCTTTCTTTCTCTCTTTCCTTTTCTTTTTTCTTTGCGTTTGTTTTATTCATTCTTTTTTTTCTTTTTCTTTGCGTTTGTTTTCTTTCTCTCTTTCCTTTCCTTTTCTTTTTTTTGCGTTTGTTTTCTTTCTTTCTCTCTTTCCTTTTCTTTCCTTTTTTCTTTGCGTTTGTTTCATTCATTTCTTTTCTTTTCTTTTTCTTTGCGTTTGTTTTCTTTCTTTCTCTCTTTCCATTCCATTTCTTTTTCTTTGCGTTTGTTTTCTTTCTTCCTTTCCTTTCCTTTTCTTTTTCTTTGCGTTTGTTTTCTTTCTTCCTTTCCTTTCCTTTTTCTTTGCGTTTGTTTTCCTTCTTTCTCTCTTTCCTTTCTTTTCCTTTTTTCTTTGCGTTTGTTTCATTCATTCCTTTTCTTTTCTTTTTCTTTGCGATTGTTTTCTTTCTTTCTCTCTTTCCTTTCCATTTCTTTTTCTTTGCGTTTGTTTTATTTATTCCTTTTCTTTTCTTTTTCTTTGCGTTTGTTTTCTTTCTTTCTCTCTTTCCTTTCCTTTTCTTTTTTCTTTGCGTTTGTTTCGTTCATTCCTTTTCTTTTCTTTTTCCTTGCGTTTGTTTTCTTTCTTTCTACCTTTCCTTTCCTTTTCTTTTTCTTTGCGTTTGTTTTCTTTCTTCCTTTCATTTTCTTTTCTTTTTCTTTGCGTTTGTTTTCTTTCTTTCTCTCTTTCCTTTCCTTTTCTTTTTTCTTTGCGTTTGTTTCGTTCATTCCTTTTCTTTTCTTTTTCCTTGCGTTTGTTTTCTTTCTTTCTACCTTTCCTTTCCTTTTCTTTTTCTTTGCGTTTGTTTTCTTTCTTCCTTTCATTTTCTTTTCTTTTTCTTTGCGTTTGTTTTCTTTCTTTCTCTCTTTCCTTTCCTTTTCTTTTTTCTTTGCGTTTGTTTCGTTCATTCCTTTTCTTTTCTTTTTCCTTGCGTTTGTTTTCTTTCTTTCTACCTTTCCTTTCCTTTTCTTTTTCTTTGCGTTTGTTTTCTTTCTTCCTTTCCTTTTCTTTTCTTTTTCTTTGCGTTTGTTTTCTTTCTTCCTTTCCTTTTCTTTTCTTTTTCTTTGCGTTTGTTTTCTTTCATTCTACCTTTCCTTTCCTTTTCTTTTTTTGTTTGCGTTTGTTTTCTTTCTTCCTTTCATTTTCTTTTCTTTTTCTTTGCGTTTGTTTTCTTTCTTTCTACCTTTCCTTTTCTTTTTTTCTTTGCGTTTGTTTCATTCATTCAATTTCTTTTCTTTTTCTTTGCCTTTATTTTCTTTCTTCCTTTTCTTTCCTTTTATTTTTCTTTGCTTTTGTTTTATTTATTCCTTTTCTTTTCTTTTTCTTTGCGTTTGTTTTATTTATTCCTTTCCTTGTCTCTTTTCTTTCTTTGCGTTTGTTTTCTTTCTTTCTCTCTTTCCTTTCCTTTTTGTTTTTCTTTGCGTTTGTTTTATTCATTCCTTTTCTTTTCTCTTTTCTTTGCGTTTGTTTTATTTCTTTCTTTCCTATTCTTTTTCTTTGCGTTTGTTTTCTTTCTTCTTCTCTTTCCTTTTGTTTTCTTTTTTCTTTGCTTTTGTTTTATTAATTTATTTCCTTTTCTTTTTCTTTGCGTTGTTTTCTCTCTTTCCTTTCCTTTTGTCTTTTTTTGTTGTATGTTTTATTTACTCATTCCCTTTTCTTTTTTCTTTCTTTGCGTTTTTTTCTTTCTTTCTCTCTTTCCTTTCTTTTTCTCTTTTCTTTGCGTTTTTGGTTTATTTCTTCCTTTCCTTTTCTTTTCTTTTTTCTTTACGTTTGTTTGTCTTTCTTTCTTTCTATCTACACTTACTTTTCTGTTTGTCTCTTTTCTTTCTTTCTCTGGCTGCTCTCCATGCTTTACCTATATTCCGTCTCTTTTCCCTCTTCCCTCCTTTTCATGTTTTCTCCAGCTTCCTTCTCTCTGTTTCTCTCAATCTGCCTTGTCACTCCTCCCTTTTTCTGCTTTCCCTATTTTTGAAACTCTCACACTTTTACTTCCTTTCTCCTCCCTTTTTATCTCTATATTTTCCCTCACTCTTCCATATCCCCTACTCTCTTTCCCTACTTTCTTTGTCTGGCCTCGTCTTGTTCACCTCTCAACCTCTTTCCTTTCTTCTCTTTCCTGATTTTTCTATCTTACCTCTCTTTATCATACCTTCTTTTCTTTTCTTTTCTCACTCTTTTTATTTCCTGTTCTTTTTGTCTCTTTTTTTCCCCCTTCTTTCCTTTTTTTGTTTTTTGTTTTTCTGTCTCCCCAGTTAGTACAATTTGCTTTCTGCTTTTTTCTCTTTCCTTCCTACCATTATGCACTTCGAAGGAAACCTTCGCAAACGGAATCTACGCATTGCGAAATTCCTGTGAAAAGTGCGTGAACCAGATTAGCAAAAGCCTTTCAGGATTAATCTATCATGGTCAGAAGCATCACGAGAAGAAAAAGAGAGAGGGAGAAGGAAATAGGTGAAAGATCATAGAGAGAGAAAGAGGTGGTGGGGAAGATGTATGAGATCATAGAAGAAAGAGAAATAGTAAGAAAGAGGGGATCATAGAAGAAAGAGAGACAGTAAAGAAAAGAGGGATCATAGAAGAAAGGGTGAGAGAGAGACAGTAAAGAAGAGATGGGGGATCATAGAAGAAAGAAATAGAGATTAAGGAAGAAAGGGAGATCATAGAAGAAAGAGAGATAGTAAGATAAAGGGGGATCATAGAAGAAAGAGTGAGAGAGAGACAGTAAAGAAGAGGTGGGAGACCATAGAAGAAAGAAAGAGAGACAGTAAAGAAGAGGTGGGAGATCATAGACAAAAGAGAGAGAGACAGTAAGGAAGAAGGGGAAATCATAGAAAAAAGAGGGAGGCAGGAAAGAAGAGGTGGGAGATTATAAAGAAAGTGAGGAAGGAACGAGAGATCATAGAAGAGAAAGCGCGGAAGTGTTTGAAGACCACAGAAGAAACAGCAATCACAGTAAGTCAGGGGTGTAAGAATTGATACAAGAAAAAAATCGCAAGGGAGAGGTGTGAGATCACAGAAGATAAAGAAAAAGAAACGAGAACAATTATTACCAGGCTAGTCTCATCGACTACTATTGCTATATAGAGAGTTATCTCCACGCTGGGAGCTCCAGAAATCTAGCCATTTGTCAGACCAACCCCAGTTTCTTAAAGAACCATGTTAGTTGGGCTGCTAACTTTTCAAACATTTTTTGCAGCGTTGCGTGTAAGTAAACATTTGTCTGGATGTATTCGCATTTATATCGGCACCACTTCTTGTTTGCTAGTATATAAATGTAACTTTCAGTATATAAAAGTATGTATTTGTGTTAGTCTTATGTAAATGCATGCGTATATGGCTGTGTATGCTGTTATTTGCAAGCCGTGTATGTGGGTGTGTACGTTTGTCTGTGTCTGTGTACGCTAGTGAGAAGTGACAGGTGAGAAGTGTTGTGACCTTCAAACAAAGCCTAAAAGATTTTCTGATTAACAAGCCGTACTTTCGCACCTGTCCCACTGCCCCGGCTTCCCAGATCAATTAGGCCGCTGCCGCTCTTGGTCACACCGTTACATCTATAAAAGCGAGGGAATGAAACAGAGAGAGAGAGAGTAGTGGGACAGAAAGAGGGAAAGAGAGAGGGAGATGTAATGGAGTGAAAGGGAGAGGATAAGTAGAGAAGCAAGTAATAAAAAAGAGAGCGTGAGGAAAGAGAAAGAAAAGAAGAGAAAGACGAGATAAAGAAGAGGAAATGAAGAAATCGGTGCACGAGTTAAGGAGGAAGTAAAATAAAAAGCAGTAAATGAGAGAGGTGGAGATGGAGACAGGAGCAATGGCAATAGGGGGGAAGCTAGAGAGAGTGAGAATGAGAATGAAAAGATAGAATAAAAACGAACCCATAAAAGATTGATAAAGGGAAGAGATGGGGGAAATGAGGGGGAAGTGATATAAAAGAAAAGGCTGTAACAGACAGGGAGAAAGAGCAGAGAAAAGGACAGAAATTAGAGATAGAGAAAGTATAAAGCGGAAGAAAGAGGAAGGAAGGGCAAAAGAAGGAGAGACAAAGGCAAAGCATAAAAGATTAAGATGAAAGGGAATGAGAAAAATGTGACAAGGAGAGAGAAAAGGAAAGTAACAAAAGAGACAAAAGACGCGAGAGATAATGAAACGAAGAAGAGGAAAATCAGACGAGTAGAGAAAGAAGGACAGAGAAGAAATTGAGAGCGAGAGAGAAAAATGGCGGAAACAAAGTAAAAAAAGAGAAAGAAAAAATAAAAGGGGAACAAACAAGGGAAAGGAAGACTGGAGGGGGAGGGAGAGGAGGAGGAGGCAGATCATAGAAGAAAGAGATAGTGAGAAAACGGAGGAGAACGGAGAAAAAGTGGAAGATCGGGACAGGAAAGAGGAATCATGATAAAAAAGAGGGAGATATAGAGAGAGATAAGAGAGAGAGAGAGAGGTGGGAGGAGAATGAAGAAGAAAGATAGAGAGGAGGAAGAATAGGTAAGACATGTAAGAAAGAGACAGAGGAAAAAGAGAAAAATCATAAAAGAGAGTGTGAGGAAGAAGGGGAAACAGAAAAAAAGATGACGATGAGGGAAACGGAGAAGGGGAGTGATAATAGAAATCGGGTGTGAGAACAGAAAAGAAAGAGAGTAGAAGAGAGGAGAATAGAGAAGAAAGACAGGGGGAATGGAAGAGTTGGTGGAACACAAAACAAAGAGAAAGAGAGAGAGAGAGAGGAAAGGGGGAAGAAGAGAGAATAAAAAGAAGGAAAGTGAAAGAAGAGCAGGAACAAAGTAAGAGAAAAGAAGAGAACAGTAAAGCCTAGAGAAAGTAAAAGACAATGAGAAGACGAAGGATAAGTAAAAAGGAAAGAGGCAGGAAAGAAGCACAGATAGATAGATAGATAGATAGATAGATAGATAGATAGATAGATAGATAGATAGATAGATAGATAGAAAGGAAATGGGACAAGGGATAATTATAGTGGAATATTACCGGCTATGTTGCGTAAACGCCTAGCAAGAGAGAAAACTGGACATAGAACAAAGAGAAACAGAAGTAAAAACTGCTGGAAATAAAAGAAGTAACAGAGAAAGAGGAAGATAATTCAAAAAAAGAGGGAGAGATCAAAAAATTTGCGAGGGAGAGCGAAAATTGTGAGAAAATGAATGAAGCGAAGAGAAAAACGAGAGAGAAAAATGCAAAAATAAGAGGGAAAAAAGGAAAAAAAGAAGGAAGGGAATTTGAGTAAAGAAAGAAAGAAAGAAAGAAAGAAAGAAAGAAAGAAAGAAAAAAGTGTCACAGGTAATTAAAAGAAAAAGAGAGATCAGAATCAATGGGGGAGAAAGTAGAGGACGTCGAAAGAATGTAAAATACGTTATTAAAAAAAGGAAGAGAAAGGAATGTACAAAAAAGAAAGAAAGAAAGAAAGAAAGAAATAGAGAGAGGAAATTAAAGGTAAAGAAAAAAAAGCCTCCACTGATATACGCAATGATAAAAATCAGTACTTAAACTGAGTCAGCAGTCAACAAGCGCTAACAGGAGAAAGACAAAAGAGGAAGAAAAGGAGATTGAAGACTGTGGATTTCCACTACCAGTTATGATAGAGGAGTTTGTTCTTTTAATACTTGCGTATTGCTTTTTTTCTCAGATGAACTCGGTATGGCACAATTCTGAGGAGAAAATTCTCTACTATATTGCCTGTAAAAAGATATTTTCTTAAACATTACTCCATGGTGAGGTTCATGCGTCTATATCTATATGCATAAGTCCGATTACCTATTATCTCGACACAATTTCGGATATGCGTCCTGTAACACTCACTAATATCGAAACCCAGGGTTTATTTTATAGAAAAGACACAGGAAATTGTCGATACACTTAAATTTGCATATGCGCTCAGGACGTTCGTGCCGAAAATGTGTAAAGATAATGAATGAATGCAGGAGTGTCCGAATGGGTACACATTGCTTTTATTTATAGCCCTTAAGTTTTCACACACTAAAACAGGTGACTAAGACTTGGCATCCAATGGCGTCATTTTAGTCACGGTGCAGAATCATAGCTATCATTAGCGTTGATAGTGGAATTGGTATGTCTTGTTAAAATCTCCGCCTTGCCACTTGTATTCACTTATGCATTAATGCCCTTATAAGAGGCATGAATGCGTTTCTTCTTCCTCCAGCTATGGTTTAAATAACAGGGTAGACTGGAATCTCTCGCTTTTGATAGCAGAAAGTTTCAATCATTACAATTTGCTAGCCGAATAAGTTTTGGTAGCGGTATGTAGAAACGCGGGCTTCATTATTTGCCTGTATTATATACAGTCCTGCCTTTTGTTACTGAGCACTTGGTGTTTTACCAATATAAGCATCTTACGCCCCCACCCCCGCTGACGAGTGGACGGAGTGATTGTTGGAGGGCCTGTACACGAAACTCTGGAGTTGAGATGCTGAAAATAACACCAACCAAATAATTGGCAATTTTATAAATATATATATATATATATATATATATATATATATATATATATATATAATACAAAAATGAATACATATATATATATTCATTTTTCTATTTTATATATATATACATATATATTTATATGTGTATATATATATATATAAAATACAAAAATCAATATATATATACACACACACACGTATATATATATATATATATATATATATATATATATATATATATATATATATACATATATATATATATTCATTTTTGTAGTTTAAACAGTGAGTATTACGTCATTCAGCCAGTGCATTCAAGAAATTTTGCTAAACATAACGTGCTCTCCGGCACGATCAAAGCCCTTTGTAGGAAGAGGGAAAATAGAGCCTTGCAGGGCTGTGATGTTCTTCGTAGCCGAGCGGAGAGGCACGCCGGATCAAACGGCAGTTTCTACTACAAAGGTTATCTCCCTTTAAATCAACTCTCCAAGTTTTTGTTCATCACTACCGTTGCCAGGTATTGAACTCATAACTCCCTGGCTCAAGTCACTGGATCCTGCTTTAATACCTGGTTACTGCAGTTGTGAACAAAAACTTGGAGAATTGAGCTAAAGAGAGATAACTGAGATATCCGGAAGAGGCATGGCACGTTGAACTAGAACAGCCTACCCAGTTGGACTGAATAATGGGTTCAGTTCAAAATTCCAATCACCTGAAGAAGGCAGGGGCGTACAACGGCCGAAACGTCGTGAATATGGCAACAAGGGTGAAGACAAAAGTCTGAACAATGTAAATAGTGTAAATAATGACAATACCTCATCTCAGAAATACAGACAGTACATTTTCTTTATTAAGGTTTCTCGAATGCGCAGACCAATACGCTGTTTAAATAAAGATCGGACGTCTATTTCAAATACGAGTATCCACTAATAAAAATATTTGAAGTTTTATATATATATGTGTGTGTGTGAACGCCACTCATACGTACACAGACATATCAGGTCATCCCATAAGTTCTGTCCGAATTTTGAATAAAGAAAACAAGTGACCAAATGTTACATTTAATTACAGATTCAATCAACAATGTATTTTCTCTGATTATCTATGACTTCCTTCCATCTATTAACAAGCTCACTAATTCCATTACTGTAAAATTCTTTTGGCTTTGATTCGAAGAACTCACAAATGTCAGTTTTAACCTCTTCCTGTGTTACAAAAGCTGTTTCTTCCAAGTAATTCTGTAAGCTACGAAAAAATGGTAGTCTGAAGGAGCAAGGTCGGGAGAATAAGGTGGATGAGGAATTTTCTCCCAACCAAGTTCTTTGATCTTTTGTGATGTGATTCTTGCTGTGTGTTGTCGCGCATTGTCCTGATGAAACATTACCCATTTTTGATTCAATAGAGCAGATCTTTTTTCCCCAAAGCTTGGTTCAAACGCTCTAATTGCTGACAGTATATTTGAGCATTAATTGTTGCATTAGGTGGTAAGAATTCAAAGTGGATTATTCCTTGGCAATCCCACCAGATTGAAAGAAGAACATTTTGCCCATGAAGTTCCCTTCTCGGCTGTGGCTGGGGTCCTTCCCCTTTACCAAGCCACTGTCTACGACGCTTAACATTTCGATAAAAGATCCATTTTTCGTCGCCAGTCACAAGTCTATCCAAAAAAGGTGAAACAAGTTGGCGAGAATGGAGAGAAGAGCAGATGTCAACTCGGGATTTGAGGTTGTTTTCGGACAAATCATGAGGCACCCATTTTCGAAGTTTAGGAACTTTTCCAAGTTGTTGAAGAGGACGATGAACAGTTGTATGGTTTGAACTGAGAACCACTGCCAATTCCTCAACTGATAAAGCAGGATTTTCTTCAAGGGCTGCTTTAAGAAGCTTTTCATCAAACTCAACTGGACGTCCGGTTCGATCTTCATCTTCAAGGGTGAAATCTCCACCTCTGGATTTTGCAAACCATCTTCTGCAAGTTCTTTCATTCACACATTCCTCTCCATAAACTGAGTGAATGTTTCTAGCCGCTCCGGCTGCTGAGTTTCCTTTCTTGAACTCATAAAGCATTATGAGCCTCAAATGATTCTTGGGTACTTCCATGTTAGCAAGATTTTAATCAAACAAAATTTAATTTTATTGTTCTCTGAAATAAATTTGTTCAGTTTAAATGCATCTAAACATAAAAATAATGTTCAGCTCCATTAGACATTATAAAATATTCTTTAAATTTCGTTCATTTTAACAAAAAGTTAAAATTCGGACAGAACTTATGGGATGACCTAATATATACACGCAGTTCACGCAAGCATAAACATATACGAAGAGTGTAGGACTGGGCGTATATGCGCGGCCATGTGTCGTTGCGTGCATACGTACGCAATGGGTCGCTGTATTCAATGTTGGAATGTGTAGCGAACTTCTTTCCAACGCACAGTTCGTTCGTCTATTTTGTTCGCGGAATAATGTTTTCTCGCACACACGCACATATATATATACGCATGCGCGCGCGTTCACACTCCTTCTATCCGTCTGTTTTTTTATGTTAGCTCTATCATTGATATTGAGCGCTTTTCAATAAGTACCGCGCATATATAATATATAAATAATATAAATATATAAAAATTGCATATATATATATATATATATATATATAAATGTGAACATAGAATTCAACATTTCGAGGCGACAGTCTGTTTCATGCTAGACGCAATCGTCAGGCCACCTCTAGCATGAAACAGACTGTCGCCTCGAAATGTTGACTTCTATGTTGACTTTTATATTTACACACGTTCTATCTCTGATACTGAGCACTTTATCCTATAAGTCTGTATATACATATATATATATATATATATATATATATATATATATATATATACCCAAGTATAGGATTGATGTATAAGGAATAAATTCCAATAACCAAAAAATACTATAGTGCTCAATACAAAGTAGAGCAGATATAATTTATTCGAAAATTATAACAAAAATATGTTATAAAATCACTACAAAAATAGCCATTTTGTTTCAACACTTCTGGTGTCTTATCAAGTGATGGTGTTGAATGAAGATTAAAGAGTTTTAAAAGGTTCAAACACTCCTCGCTCAGGGAAACGCTGTTACATAAGCTGGAATGACCAATAAAAATACAAGTATATGAGAATTCGAAAAACATGACAACGAACCTTGGGTATAATAATTAATGCTTTAATGTTAGGGTTAAACTAAAATCGAATTCATTCTAACTAATTAATATTAACTTTTACATTAAATTGATAATTAAAAATTATCACTTTTAGATTTTAAATTTAATCTGTACTAAGTTTAAAAAATTATAAAATTATTTAAAGAAGAAACTGAGGAAAAACTATATGTTTTCTTATTTATTTTGTTTTAATCGAAAGGCCAAAGATTCAGTTAGAATAAACGTTAAAATCTAATATTGTGCTCAGTTTCGTTACAAATTAGATACATTTGAAGTGATGATATGGGCAGGGGAGGGTGAAATCTTGTAAAAGACAATACGTACACAATCAGATTATAATACACAAACACGTAGACATATTTAGATATATAAACACGCAAAAACACGAACGAAACAGGAAATAGATGTCCACGCCCTTTAAAAAAGAAATTTTAAAAACAAAAAAACGACACCATATACATAGAATGAAAGGCATATATAAGCGATGATACACACTTACATTAATAAAGACACACACATATACACACCAAGAAATATTCAAATTTGAAAGTGTTAGTAAACGAATACAAACATACTATTAAAATATAACTTACCCGGGCAAAGATATATAGATAAAGATGGTTCAATAGATAAAATTTAATATGGGTAGAATAGAAAAAACAAATATTCGTCAATGAACAACGTAAAGAAAAAAAACACTAAAATATATAGAAATGTATAGAAAATAAATATATATACATACACATACATAAGAAAACACCAAATTCAAATGTCCAGGCGAAACGTAAGAATTAAAATAAAATAAATCTCTCTAATATATAAAAAAGAAAACTCATAAACACGCAAATATATATTAATATCTCATATACGCATGAGTACACATACACGAGTACAAATAAATAACAATATGTAAAAATATACATACATACGTATGTGTACAAACATTCATCACTACAAATTGAAACATACAAATATATACCAACGCACATACATACACATGCACATATACACACATATATATATACCTATATATACACATATACATACACATAGACGCATATGCATATATACACCCACATAGAAATAAATATAAATATATCAGACTACACAGTAACATAAAAAAATAAATATATATATACATATATATACACATATACACATATATATACACACATATACATAGATGTATACAAATATATACAGACACACACACACACAGAGAGACACACATATATATATATATATATATATATATATATATATATATATATATATATATATATATATGGCTCCTGAAAAATTAATTTCGGTTGAGCTCTTTGGTTTGAGGTGTGAATTTGTAAACAGTGACTATTTAAGCTAATATTGCACGACTCTTCGGCAGAATTGAGTCACTGTCAGTCACAGTGTTTATCTAAATCTAAAAATAAACACGCTAAAATTCACCTTCATCCCTGACCGTGCGCTGACGGCTTAGTGGGAGAAGTTCCAACTGACGCAAATTCAGTCGGGTTTCAATCCTAGCTAGAGGCAACCGGACGTCTAGACACACTGATGAGCTGTGAAACAGCGAAACAGTCTGTCTGTGGATGACAAATATATATATATATATATATATATATATATATATATATATATATATATATATATATATATATATTATCAATATTATCCAAATGACAATAAAGGACTATAAAGTCCATACAAGATTAAAATATAATAGCATACAACTGTTGATTATTATGTCCACAAGCAATTTTGAAACCACTATCAAACAAAAGTAGATTATCGTTAGCATAGATAATACCTTCCAAAATACTAAGATATACATATATACAGATATATACAAAGATATACGCACATATATATATATATATATATATATATATATATATATATATATATATATATATATATATATATATATAAGCACACGCACATACGTTCATAAGTTTACACACCCATACATATACAAACGCATAAATGTATAAACAAGCACATATCCGGGAATTGAAGGTCGTTCTCAGGGGATTCATCTCCAACTCCTATCCCACTAACACAGGTGTTCCTCAAGGCTCCATCCTAGGCCCTACTCTGTGCCTCATATTTATAAACGACCTTCCTGACGCCATAGACTCCCAAGTCGGCATCTACGCTGACGACACCACAATTTACTCCTGCCTCAAACACAAATCTAGTGATGCTGACAAAGTTAACCTGGCAGCTCAAATTGAAAAGGACCTCCAAACTGCTCTCTATTAATCACCACAAGGATCCATCCCTGCATCCCATTAGAACGTCTGAAGACCAACTTCTCCAGAGCTCCTCTCTGCGGCTGCTCGGTCTCACGCTGTCCGCTAATCTGGGATGGAACAAATACATCGAGTCAGTTGCATCATCCACCCCAAGGAAAGTTGGTTCCCTGTGCCGAGCCAGGAAAATTTTCTCCCCGGAATCGATCCTCCAAATCTATAAATCGACCATTCGCCTTTGCATGGAGTATTGCTGCCATATATGGTCTGGGGCCCCTGCTGTTTGCCTCAGGGTTCTTGATAAGATCCAGAGACGGATATGCAATGTGATTGGCCCTGATCTGTCATCTCGTCTGCAGTCGCTCTCTCACAGATGCGATGTTGCCTCGCTCTGCCTTTTTTACAAGTACTTTCACGGTAATTGCTCCGAGGAGCTGCTTTCGCTTGTCCCTAGGCCTCGTGAATTTAAACGTTCTACGAGGCTGGCATCCCGTTCCCACCCGTTCACCGTTGAAACTGTTAGATGTAGACGTCTCTTTTACTCCAATAGCTTCATGTCTCGCACATCTCGCCTATGGAACTCCCTTCCCTATTACTGTTTACCTGACAAATACAATCTCCAACGGTTTAAGTGTAGCGTCAATCGACATCTCCAGTTGCCTTGATCTATCCACTTCCCTTCTCCACATCCTTTCATCTTTCATTCCTATCTGCTCTCGCTCCAAATCTTCTGCAACCCCCTTGCCTTGATCGACCCACTGTCTTTCTCTTTCTCCACATCCTTTCCTTTACCACTCCTATCTGCTCTTCCTCCAACCCTTCTATAACCCCATGCGTGATAGTGGCCTCCAGCCTTGCTTGGGGTGATACACTTAAAAATAAAATAAAAATAACAGCCATCAATACTGACATATATATATATATATATATATATATATATATATATATATATATATAAACATATAACTACAAGTACAAATATATTCATATATACATACATAGATACACGCAAACATATACACATTCACATATACATATAGATATATATACCTACACACACATACACACATACATATATATATATATATATATATTCACATATACATATATACAACTATCTAAAAATATATACACATCTGCTGACACAAACAACATAATATACGTATACCTACATATATATACATCGATAGGAGGATTATCAGATAATAAAAGTAATAACATACAAAACTTACAGCAACATTGCCTTATCGTCAAAAATATTACTACCCTAGAGTAAGTTAAATTTATACATATGTTTACAGTTAACAGCGAATTCATTCTAATGCGATCTACCTTAATTTTTGTAGAGTTTTTTAACAACTGTAAACATAGTTTATATATATATATATATATATATATATATAGAGAGAGAGAGAGAGAGAGAGAGAGAGAGAGAGAGAGAAACGTGTCTGAAATTGAAAGAAATTATTTTGACGGTCCCAGTAAAATAGATAAACATGCTTTTGAGCTTATTTTAGTTTGGTTGTTTTGTTTTGTTTTACGGCATATCAACCCCAATGGGTCATTTAATGCCGACAACTTTTTTTTCCTGGTTATATTTTTGTTTTGTCAAAAATCTATTTCTGTTAATATTTTTTTCTCAAAAATGTATAGCTGGTAATATTATTTTTTCAAAAACGTATTGCTGGTAATAGTTTTTTAAAAACATATTAATAGCTAGTAATAGTTTTATTTTCTTCAAAAATTTATTTCTGGTAATAATAGTTGGGACCCTAACAGGTCCTACCACCCTGGGTCAGGGTAGACCTGAGAACACCATCAATTAAGAGGAGGTTCTACGCTCCTCAAAGCCTCCTGATCAGAGGCCTTGCTGTTGGACGTAGTTTATCGTCTTACCCAGGACGCGGACGTAGTTTATCATCATACCCAGGACGCGAGCTTATTTTACATGTCTCGGTAAAATAGACCCCAGCGTAATTTATCAGTAATTTTTTTTTATTATGAAGGCAGGTAAATTTAAAAATAACAACACACGGATACAACATAGAATTTTATTCTCGCCATTAATTTTTAAGACAAATTAAAATCTTTTCCACCATCAATTGTTAAAACACAGGTTAAAATCATTTATTCATCATCAATTATTAAAAGAAATATAGAAGTCTCTGAATATTTTAAGCACTTCAGGAATAACAGTCTCTGCAAATCCCAAACTTGCGCTTGGGCACGGTTCTTTTGCCAATACACTTCAGGTGCACCCACTGAAGACAACAGTCACAGACCACAGAATCCATGTTGTTTAATTCCCGCCTATACAGCTCACACAGCCATTGTGCTGACAATCTCAAATATAATATGTACTTAGTTCTTAAACACTTTATATTTACTGGCAAAATAGAATTGGTGTCTATTTTAACCGGACTGGCACAATAGCCTATTCGTGTGAAACTGAATAGTTTGATTTTTGTTTTGTTTTGTTTTGCTATGTTTTGTTTTACTGTGCTACATTTCAAATCACGCAGACGTTAATTACCCCAGCGCGTGAATAACCAGTCTTTTGTCCACACTCATTGATAAATATTTTTATTGTCTCTCCCCCATTCTTTTCCCTCACACGGGCCTGTTTCTAACAGCGGTCAGATGACACCACTATCAATGGGAAGGTGCGTGAGTGTAAACGCCTTTTTTATTTTGTTTTATAAGCATGTTAATAAGAACCTATATGTGAGAATATCAGATGAATATTAAATAATAATAATTACCATAATATTTACAATAACGATAATTTGGGGGAACATAAAAAAATATCTAAAGAATAGTTTTGTCGCCAGTTTTAATATGATGTAAAGCACATACATGGAGAGTTAGTATCAGCACACGCACGCACGCACGCACGCACACACACACACACACACACACCATGTCCTCATGGAATTCCTTGGTTGTCATATCTTTCTCTTACAGATACTTTATGATTGCACAGGCCTCTGTTTTGTCCATATTAGATTTGTTGCACACACCTTACATTTGTATAGGCCTCACCTTCACGCTAATTAAATCAGAAATCTGAATTAGTTTTTCTAGTTTTATAAGAATTAGTAGTGTGATGTATTTTATTTTTTATTTACATTGTTCAGACTTTCGTCCTCATCTTTGTTTCCATATTCGAAACGTTTCGGCCATCGTCAGGTGATTGGAATTTCGCACTGAACCCTTTATTTCGTTCATGGAGGCAAATTGTACTATTTCCACGTGCTATTCCTCTTTCGGACCTTACAGTTATCTCCCTTTAACTCAACTCTCCAAGATCACCACTGCAGTGGCCAGGTATTGAACTCACAACTCTTTGTCACTGGATCAAACTCAAGTCACTAGATCCAAATCAAGTCACTGGATTCAACCAACGCTCTTATCCACTGTGCAATGTGCTCTTGACATTAGTGTATGCATTTTGGGGACTTATAAATTTAATGTTTCAGTAATCATTTTTACAAGAGCTCATATTGCAATTTATATTATTATTGCTTTTCTCTAGCACTCCGTGTTACTGGTTCCCATATTGTATTCATTTCTATGCTTGGCTGGCTTAAGAGATTTTTGGCCGAGCATATGTGCTGATTCCTTAAGTTTTCGTATGTTTTAGTGATGTTCTCTGTCTATAATTTCAACCACATCCCACAGGGGACGGTTATCTCCCTTTTCCATCCACATGTAGTCAGTTACACAAACAACACACTTGCCGTTATCATCAGCAATGGCAAATATATACATGGAATACTTGAAAGAAATGGCATTAAAACCCACATCACTAAAGCCAATCCTATGGGTGAGATATGTCAATGACACCTTCATACTCTGGCAACACCAGGAGGAGGTTCAGCTACTACTTGACCATGTGGACTCAATAAGATTATCGATACAGTTCACAATGGAATGAGAAAAAGACAACAAAAATCACAAGGAGAATTTTATAATTCTTCTATCGTCTCACAATTAATATGTTTTGTGACAGATGAAAGGTGCCATTCTGGCACTGTAGTCTCAAAAGAAAGTCACACAATTGCGCACTTAATTGTTTTCTTCTCACACAAACACATCTGCTGTATCCTCTGTCAATCTCGCGCTCTTCCTGGCATCCTCTCTCTCTCTCTCTCTCTCTCTCTCTCTCTCTGTCTTTAGCCATCTCTGCCTCTCTGTTTTTTTCTCCTACGTTTAAACACGTCGCTCCTTACCTATTTTTCTCACGCGAGCCCACCCGTCTCTCTCTCTCTCTCTCTCTCTCTCTCTCTGCTAGTTTTCTTTCGTTCCCTTTTATCTCATTTTTATTTTTGGGACTTTTTTTCTATCACTCTCATTCTTACATCGCAGCCTGTCTTCCTCTTTCTCCTACCATCTTTCTTTTTCTCTCTTTTCTGTTTCCTATCCTAAGCAAATCGCTACTCACTTAAAATAATTAATCTCTATCATATTACATTATATTTTATTATAGTTATTCAGTAAGCTTACCTTAACTTTACACAAAATATGAGGCACCCAATAAGAATCGAACTCAATAGCAATCAACGTTAGATAGCTGTAAGGCCAACACTACATCAATGTGCTACATTGCGTATAAGATGGGGAATCGCATATGTTGCACTGTTTGCTACAACTGAGTTGGTCTGATCAATATATTTTCTATTTCTTTGCTATTTACAACACATTGACATTTGAGGAGCTATCTGGTGAATATTAGCTGAAATTAGTAATGATCATCTGTTTCTTGCTGTTTTACAGGTATCGGTAAGAGGGGTTGTGGTTAGGGAGCCGGGGATTGGGGAATAGCAGTGCTTTCAGGGGGACCTGACTCTATGCCTCTAATGTTTGTGATTTCTCTCGATTGAACTGGATTATTCAAGACGCTTTTATTTCCTTTTCAGTTCACCCCATTTTAAAATCATAGTCATGCTTTAAATTTTGATTTAACCCGAAACTCAATAACCAGAACCAGAAATATATTTTTTCAAATACTAATAATTGGTCTAACATCTTGATAATTTCTTCCTTTTTGTTTTCAATTTTTTGCTTTCATTTTAAATTAGTCATGCATCATTTCATAGTTAACAGACTGAAATTTAGAGTTTATAGTGGACAGGAATTTCAACAACGTGATCTTAAAATAATGATCTTAAAAATATATGTAGCGATCTGTGACACTCCACAGTTTTCTTTAAGTTATTATTTGTGAACCTCTGTCTATATATATGAGATGAGGTATTATGTACACTATTTACATTATTCGGACTATTGTCCTCATCTTTGTCCCCACATTTAGTACATTTCGGCCCTTCAGTATCTGTCTATATTTCTGAGATGAGGTATTATGCACACTATTTACATTATTCGGACTATTGTCCTCATCTTTGTTGCCATATATATTCGTTCTTTCAGTATCTGTCTATATATATGAGATGAGGTATTATGTACACTATTTACATTATTCGGACTATTGTCCTCATCTTTGTCCACAAATTTAGTACAACATTTCGGCCCTTCAGTATCTGTCTATATTTATGAGATGAGGTATTATGTACACTATTTACATTATTCGGACTATTGTCCTCATCTTTGTTGCCATATTTATTACAATGTTTCGGCCTTTCAGTATCTGTCTATATTTCTGAGATGAGGTATTATGTACACTATTTACATTATTCGGACTATTGTCCTCATCTTTGTCCCCAAATTTATTACAATACTTCGGCCCTTCAGTATCGGTCTATATTTCTGAGATGAGATATTATGTTCATGATTTACATTATTCGGACTATTGTCCTCATCTTTGTCGCCATATTTATCCGATCCTTCAGTATCTGTTTATATTTCTGAGATGAGGTATTATGTACATTATTCGGACTATTGTCATCATCTTTGTTGCTATATTTATCCGATCCTCCAGTATATGTCTATATATATATGAGATGAGGTATTATGTACACTATTTACATTATTCGGACTATAGTCCTCATTTTTTCCCAAAATTTAATACAACATTTCGGCCCTTCAGTAGCCGTCTATATATCTGAGATGAGGTATTATATACATTACTTACATTATTCGGACTATTGTCCTCATCTTTGTTGCCATATTTATCCGATCCTCCAGTATCTGTCTATATTTCTGAGATGAAGTATTATGTACACTATTTACATTATTCGGACTATTGTCCTCATCTCTCTCGCCATATTTCTTACAACATTTCGGCTATTGTACGCTCCAGCCTTCTTCAGGTCGTTGGAATGTCGAACTGAACCCTTTATTTCGCTCGCTGGGGTAGACTGTTCTAGAGGTTTAACCTTAATTGATTGCAAAGGCAAGTGACACTATAACTAATGTAGCCTTGCTTTGTTTTATTAAAGAAATTGACAGAAAATGATGATAATGTAAAGCCAAAAGACAGACAGATAGATAAATTGATAGATTGATAATGAAAAAGCCTTAAACATAGATAGATAGATAATGAAAAGGCAATACAATAGATAGATAGATAGATAGATAGATAGATAGGAAAATTGACCGGAAACGATGATAATGTAAAGACAAAAGATAGATATATAGATAGATAATGAAAAAGACACTAATATATATATATATATATATAGATAGATATGTATATATCGGTCTTGTTTGTTTTCTTTACATCTTCGTTTGGACTAAATTTGAGTCCGCCATTTTCTTGTAGTTGGATCTTCTAGCAGGAAATAAACAGCACGTGTTCTAAAACAACAACATGCAAAACACACGGTCCTCGATAATATATATATATATATATATATATATATATATATATATATATATATATATGTATATACGAGGGTCATTCATTAAATATGGTGAATTTGTCGGTTTAATTACTTCTAATACAGATAGAAGCTTACTTTTTTTTATTTTTCAACGTAGTATCCCAGCACTGTCACACACTTTTCCCGTCTGTGCACAAGCTTCCGTATTCCCTCGGCGTAAAAATCTTTAGACTGATGTCTCAGCCAGTCGTTCACAACACTTTTGACTTCATCGTCACTTTTAAACTTCGTGCCTTTCGTGAACGCTTTCAAGGGACCAAACAGTCTGAAGGGGCGAGGTTTGGGCTGTAAGAGGGATGAGGGAGCAGTTCCCAGCCCAGCTCGTTGATGGTCTGCACCGTTTGGGCAGCTGTGCTGTTTGTGCTCTACAGTAAGCATCTTTGTCACCCAGCGGCAGCTGACCGTGTGTGCTGTCCCAAGAGATAAGCTCAAAGTCCTTGCAATGTCATCCACTGTCACCCTTCTGTCAGGCTGAATGAGGTCATTGACTGATTCGATCACCTCAGGAGACCTCACTTCTGTAGGCCTCCCAGGCTTGTCTTCATCCTCAACACTGCTCCGTCCTTCTTTAAACAATTTAGCCCACTTGTAGACATTTTTTGGCTGAAACATGTGGCACCATACACAGTTGACATTCTCCTATGAATTTCAACTGGTTTGCACCCTTCAGCAACCCAAAACATGATAACTGACCGCTGTTCAATCCTGGAGCATGCTTCTTGGTCGGCCATCTTTGTTAATCGCCAAAACTCTGAAAGTTTTTTTAATCTGCAAAAGAAATTAAATCCATGTGAAAAAGAAGTAAAACAAAAAAAAGTAAGCACCTATCTGTATTAGAAGTCCTTATACCAAAAAATTCACCTTATTTATTGAATGACCCTCATATATATATGTGTGTGTGTGTGTGTGTGTGTGTGTGTGTTAGTATGAAATAGAAACCGAACGAAAGTGAACTAATGAGACTGAGACAGTTGAAAAAATGTTGTTGACAATGCGTTTCGCCTTCGTCAGATAGAAGTCTTCAAGTCAGAATGGTGATTTTGTAACCTTTGCTCAGATGTGGCACAAGTCCGAAAGTGTGGAGCACCCCCAAAAATGACTTTCTAAGCGTAGTTTATAACTGGCACAAGGCCAAATGTATGTGGACACTAAGTGAGGATCGAACTCACTATTCAGTCGTAATTGCTCTAGTGAGATAAGTTTGCTATCCATTCCACCACGTCGAGATGCCCTCTTCAAGTCAGAATGAAAGAAAAAGTGATTTGTCTTTCAGTTTAACCTGAAGACATCCCGCTAACTACCTATCGAAGTCTAAACGCGTTGTCAGGGAAAAGATTCATATATATATATATATATATATATATATATATATATACACATATATATATATATATATATATGTTCATAGAAATTTTCATGCGGAGGACGCATATTTTCTATGAAGATTTTTCGGACATTCATGCCGGTAAATGTCGTTAATACTTTTTATTATAAACAGAGCATTTATTTAAATATTTTTATCTATAAAAAGAACGTATAAACATAAAAAATGTCTTAAAATAATTGTCGGACTTTGTCCATTTCATAATGTGTGACGTCATTTATTTATATTTGGATACGCATCGAACAGATATCAATGTACGAGAGAAAATCATGGTGAATTGTAGTTTAAAAACAGTAAAATCGACCTTGGTAACCGAAACGCTCCTCTGTGGCTCAATCGGTAAAAGCACGCCAGGCTTTGCGTATAGGATACAGGTTCGAGTCCTGTCGGAGGACGTATATTTTCTATGACAATTTCTCGGACATTCAGGTCGTTAATACTGTTTATTATAAACAGAGCATTTACTTTTTTATATCTATAAAAAGAACGTATAAACATAAAAATGTCTTAAAATATATATATATATATATATATATATAGTGACCCAAGAAACGGGAACTTTTTAATAAACCAATAAAACCAAGAGTGATAGAAGAAAAATATGTAATTCATAGTAATTGAAACCTTAAAACATGCCATTTACGAAACAATGATGGAATTTTCATTTTTTTTAAATTACGTCCTGTAGATGGCGTCCTCCTGTACGAATGCATTCTTGAAATCTGCTGTTGAGATTCCTCATTGACTGCTGCAACATCTCAGCTGGGATACTGTGAATTTCATCTTGAATTCTCTGTTTTAACTCATCCAGAGTTCTTGGTCGAGTTGTGTAAACTTAGAGATAGCGCCACAAGAAAAAATCACAAACGGATAAATCTGGCGATCTAGGGGGCTAGGCAACGTTACCGAATCTTGAGATCACACGGTTACCGAACAATTCTCATTACTAAAATGGCGAAATGTTTACTTGCTGAAGGTCACTATCTCGCAATGTTGCCACTTGCTTGTGTCTGGCAATACGCACTTAAAAAATTCCGGTTTTTTGTGGTGACCCCAAAAAATTAATTTATCCGTTTATATATATATATATATATGGCAGTTGTTTTATTTTAATTGAAGTTAATTCTTGTTAGGTTATTTAATGTTGAATCTTGTATGCGGTGCTTAGTAGTAATTGTTAGTCATACTAGCCACGTTAACCCAACCTGCTGTACACACACACACACACACACATATATATATATATATATATATATATATATATATATGTATGTGTGTGTGAGAGAGTTAAGGAAGCTATGAAGGATCTGTCATTGTAATAATCGTGATTGAAAAAAATTAAACAAAGTCTGAACTCTCACAGACATCCAAACATACCCGCACATACATACATATGCATGTACATATATAAATATATATGAACAAATTGATATATATGTGCGTGTGTGTGTGTGCTTGTGCGTGTTTGTGCATGTGTGTGTATGTTTCTTTTAACAATATATATACGTATATATAAGAAAAAATAGATAGATAGATAGACGCCCGCATGAACTTATATTTTTCTCTTTGACTTATCATTAAACCGGAAATGAAGTGACTGATACTGGATTTGTCGCAAAAGTCTTCAATTCCGTCACTTTCGGAAATCAAAATCAAAGACAAGAAGAAAGGATTTTTTTTCTGGCGAATCTACGGTGCCACGATGTCCTAGAATTCAAGTTTAAAATCAATGTGGAGCTAACCAGAAGTCGAAAGTATTTTTAATATTCTGCTTTGGCAATTTCTGGCAGGTGTTTTCGGGAATTAAGTGGAAATTTTTTAAAATCAGGAAGAAAAATCAAGTTTCTGTTATCTAAAAATACGAGTTTTATCTACTTTTCAGACATCTATGTAGTCACCTTTTATAATTTGATATTTATACAGCATTCGCTTGTAAGTATTTGAATATATAATTACACGTCTTTCATATATATGCGAATATGTCTATTTTATCCATATATTATTATTTTTTAAATCATTTTACCCCAAGCAAGGTAACAAAGCCACCAACGTGTACGGGGTTACTGATTGTAAAAGAATACAAGGAAAGCATTAAGGATTGAGAACAATAAAAGAACATAAATTATGAATCCAGACATTGCATTTAAAATTTTCAAGATAAAACTTAATTGAAAGCCGGAAGCCGAAAGAGATTTTTACAAGCGAGAAAAAACTGTTAGCATAGAACTTACGGTTACATCTAGCCATTTCACCTGTAAAATGATGAGATCTTGTCGACAATCTTGTCGCTTAAATTTATAAAATCTTATTACCATAGAGGTGAGTTCATCAGAACAATTACCATTTATAGAAAAGGCACAGGAAAGCTACATTACTGCGGTCTAAATTAACTAAAACCAAAATGCTACGCCAAGACTAGTGACATTACATATCCTTCTTTGGATTTTATCAAGGATCTCCAAAGGAGTAGCATATATTGTGGCAGGAATATTCTAAGCATGAATGAATGGTAAACGTGTAAATATGGAAGATAAGCTTCTGGTGAGAATAATTATCTAGCATGACACAGGGAACCAACTTCTTTTCGCAGCAGACCTCGCAATCAATTTGATATAATCTTTCCCCGTCATGTGAGCGGAATAAAAGAAGGCAAAACGAGTCACTTTTCTGGAGGTTAGCATTAGTCATGCTGATGGAAGACAGAAAAGGTTTTCGCAAACGATTAATAGAGGGTAGTTTCGCTTTGGAAGCGTTAAAGTTAACAAGTCATTCCTTGCCCCAGTTAACAACAGAAAGTAGGTCTTTTTTTTTAGATCTGCTGCCAATTTGACCATATCGAACCGATGTGATGTATTATTATTATTATCATTATTACTATTATTATTATCATCATCATCATTATTATTAACTTTGTGTGCGAAATGACTTCGTCAAAAATTGATTACAAACAAAGTATGTATTGAAAACCTATTGAAAAAATTATGTAGTGATTTCGAAAATTGTATTATTACTATTTTATCATTATTATTATTATTAATATTATTGTTATTATTATCAAATATGTAAATGTTAAATAATTTGAGAAATGTACAAACCAATCAATCTGTTTATATACTATCAATGTTGTTTAGCAATATGCATATAAAGCAACTATATATATATATATTATAATAAAAAGAAAGAACAGTAAGATATATAATCCGGTGTTCTTATTGGTATTTTTTATATTTACAAAACAGTGCTCTAATGTAAATTTACAGAGCATAAATATTATAAATTAACTCATTTAAAATATGGTTTCTTCGCTACACAGTAATAACCATGTTTCAAAAATCGAAGCTAAAAACTTCAAATTTAATTATATAATTAAATTAAAAGCATTAGTTATTTTATAACATCTTTATGTTATAATTTTCGAATAAACAATTCTATATATATATAATTATTTATTTCAAAATAATAACATAAACATAATTATATATATATATATATATATATATATATATATATATATATATATAATCATTTATTCGAAAATTATAACATAAACATGTTATAAAATCACTACAAAAATAGCCATTTTGTTTCAACATTTCTAGTGTGTTATCACGTGATGGTGTTGAATACAGAATAAAGGGTTTTAAAAGGATCAAATCAATCAAAAAACCCTCGATAGGGTAAGCGCTATTACATAAGCTGCAATGACCGATCAAAATACAAGTATATGAGATTTCAAAAAACTTGACAATGGACCTTAGTTATAATAATTAATGCCTTAATGTTAAGGTTAGACTAAAATAGAAATCATTTTAACTGATTAATATTAAATTTTACTATAAAATTGAAAAATAAAAAATACCAATTTTAAATTTAATCTGTATTAAGTTTAAAATATTATAAAATTATTTAAAGAGGAAACTGAGGAAAAAATAGATATATTTTTATTATTTATTTTGCTTTAATTGAAAACCCAATATCTCAGAATAAACGTTAATCCCATGGGGATATAAAACATCGTCAGAACTCGGAATATATTTGCTCTACTCAGTATTGAGCACTCTTTTAAGAAAAGTACTTATGATTATTGGAATTTATTCCGTATACACCAATCCTATACTCATATATATATATATATATATATATATATATATATATATATATATATATATATGTGTGTGTGTGTGTGTGTGTGTGTAATTTATCAGTTTAAGCGTTATCTTTAGTGGATACCCATATCTGCGTAGTGTGTCTCTCTATTTTTTAAAAGAGTGTATTTATTTATCTCTACTGACGTTAATAATCGAGGGAAATATGCGCCCTCCGACAGGACTCGAACCTGTGTCCCCCTTTGCAGGAGAACCCGTTGTTAGATTCGACGCGCTTTAGACCGACTCACTTGATATGCGCTTTGTAGCCGAGACGGTCTAAAACACGTCAGGTATAACGACGGTTTCCTTTGCCAAAGGGTATAGGTTCGAATCCTGTCAGAGAGTGCATGTTTTATCTTTAATAACATTTCTCGAATATGCATATGGCTTGAGGATTGCGTGTAAGCATGAAACAGACTGTTGCCGAATGTCCACTTTTATCCACTTCTTTGCTTCTTTCTTTCTCTTTACTAACGGTATAATCACGTATATAAGAGCGTCTTGGGAGGAAATAATTTTTACTGCCTGACGATACGAAATTGTTAGAAACTGCGGTAGCAGGAAGGTTGGTTTTCTGAATATTTTATGTCTTAAATCGCTCTACATCTACGTTTTTTCGAAAACTGTATTGAGCGTTTTTTCACTAATTTAAACAATTTTTGACAAATATTGTCTTTGGTCAAACGTTTGATTTACAAATTATGAATTACACACACACACACACACACACACACATATATATATATATATATATATTTCTGAACAATTATTGGATTTTTCAATTTCACATTTTTAATATTCAAACATTATTTTTAATGGATAACTACTGGAAATAGGCACGCCGTTTTTTTAATTTTAAGTAGTGCCTATTACAAATATCCGCCTACGCAGTCGAGTCTAATAAAAGTGATGCACACTGTTTAAAATAAAATCGGTATATTCAGTAAAAATGACGTTTGAAGTTATGATAGACATGAAGAGACTTAGACATGAAAAGAGAGAGATAGATAGATAGACATGAAGAGGCTTAGATAGATAGATAGATAGATAGATAGATAGACATGAAGAGGCTTAGATAGATAGATAGATAGATAGACATGAAGAGACATAGATAGATAGATAGACATGAAGAGACATCGATGGATAGATAGATAGACATGAAGAGACGTAGATAGATAGATAGACAGGAAGAGACTTACATAGATAGATAGACATGAAGAGACTTAGATAGATAGATAGATAGATAGATAAGCATACCGCAAGTAAAGACGCGCCAAACAACTTTGGGAACCAAAGGAAATCGGTAAACTAGAAATCAGGAATGTTCCAACAATGCATAATCGACGCTCTCTTGGCGTCCTTGAACGCTTCCACTCTGTCAGGCAGAGAAGAGACAAGTTCTGACATCTTCGGCGAAGGAATTCCTGCTCAAGTTGAACACAGGAGTTAATCCAATTCGTCACGGGAAGCAGATTTAAATAGTTTCTTGTGCAGTGATCCGTCTGATAATCCCCATAAATATGTTCATGTTGTGAGACCGATACTTTCTTACATCATGGACTCTCCCAGTACTATATTATTATGTGAATGGGCGTAGCGCCAGTAATGCGCAGCCGCGTGTTGACGAGTTAACGGTCGAACTCTCTGCCTCTGAGCGGAGAGGAACCCGGACGAGGCTCCACCGAAGGGCAGAGTCTCGTTCGGGGTGGTTGACCAACCCGATTCTGTTTTTACAGTTACTACGGGCATTTTTTGGCCGAGCCTACGGGCTCGGGAATACCCCACTTTAAACCCGGCCTTGTGCCACATCTATCCTTCGGGGGGGGGGGCAGTAAATACAGTAATGCGCAGCCGCGTACGATGCCAATATAGTGCTTACTCTTGCACTAGTCTTTGTAACTTTTCTGTTTAATATATCTTTCTTACCTCTAGCCCGTGTTCCGTGTTTTCCTTCCGTGGCCCCTACTTCGGGTCCACATCAGCGGCGACAGAGGATTCGAGACACGCACCCACACCGAAACCCCAAAGCCCCAGTCCCACATCAGTGGCGATAGAAGACTCATTTAACCTCACTGGTTCCCACATCAGTGTTGAACTAGAATTTGAGCTGGCATTACTACATCAGAGAACGAAACGCAATACACAGCTACCTTTCAAGGTTACTCAAGTATGTGCAAAAAATAAACGAGCAACCAAGTATCGAGAATGACTGCTTACAAAAAGTGTTTAAAAATTTTATGAAATTGATTTGAATTCCTACAAATCTCGTGCATAAAATTACCTTCCCCTCAAATTGATTGAGGTGAGTTTTTCTAAAAGAAAAAAAGCAAAGCAAATTCTCCCAAAAGAAGGAAAAAATCCAGTGTATTTATTTTTTTTTTTTTTTTTTTTTTTGCTGTCTAAGTGATATTTTTCTCGCCACACTTTTAACAAAAAAATAATAAGTGTGGAGAAAATTTAAATGGTCACATTGAAATTAACGGAACAACGGTATCTCGAAAGATCTAAAACAGTAAGTAGTTCTTATAAATTTTATTAATTGATTAGATTTTCTTGTGTACCCTCCCCTTGGTACACGGGTTTTCAAAGCAACAGTAATTGCTGTTATTTATCTCTTTCTGTTTTGTGTGTTCTTTCATTACTTTTCTACATATTATCTAAATATGGAAGAATTCCAAAAAATAATTGTCCAAATGTTAAAAGTCCAGATGGACCACTAACAAAAATCAGATGAAAGACAGCAGAAATTGGGAGAAAGATTCCTCAAATTACAGTCGGACCAACAAACAGAACAAACTTCAACAACAAAAAAGCGAAGAAAGACAGCAACTCCACCAACAAAAATCAGACGAAAGATACAATTGTTTATGGAGTTACATAAACAACGAATAAAATTCCAACAATTTACACTTCAGAAAACAGAACTACAGCAAAAACAACTTTAAGAATTACTTGTAAATTCATGTAACGGCTCTAAAAACTCTGAAAAAGATACATTTTCCCAGAGTACAATCTACAACTCGATTGAAACATTCGAATACGTACCAGAGGAAGACAAAACATTCGAGGCTTTTTACAGGCGTTATGAAGATATTTTCAATGTAGACTGTGAACAATGGCCTAGTGAGAAAAAGGTACGTCTGTTATTAAGGAAACTGGGAGCTATCGAACATGTTAGGTTCATAGACTATATATTACCTAAGAAAATTACGGACCTGAATTTCTCAGACTATTAAGCTCCTAACGAAACTATTCGGGCCTAACCTAACCTTGTTCCACAAACGTTGGAAATGCCTGAACACAATCAAGGACAACCAGCAAGATTTTCTAACGTTTGCAGCGCGGGTAAACAAGCTCTATAATGATTTTAAACTAGCCGAGCTGACTGCCGACGATTTTAAGTGCTTAATATTCGCACAAGGTCCAGTATCAGTAGAAGACGTCGGGTACTTACCAAACTCGAAAACGAACAGGGATTGACTCTCCAAAATTTAGCAGAGGATTGTCAAAGAGTAATTTCTGTCAAGTGTGACTCAAAAACGATCGAGGAATCAGGTGTGGCTCAAATTAGAAAAATCAGAAGCAACCCAACCTCTTATGCCCAGCAAAAAAACAAAAGGCAAATCTCATGTTCTAAATCCTGCAATAAACAAAATACGAATAGGCTAAAGAAACCACCCAGACCATGTTAACATTGAGGAAAATGGCATTGGATGAAATTCTGTCCATTCAAGAAGAAAACATATTGCAAAAATTGCAATAAAAATGGTCATAACTTAACTCAGTTCTGGTACGTCAACAAGACGAGGAAAGACAAAAGTAAAATTAGGCAAGCCCAATCTGACCAACATAGTCGATAAGAATTTAAGAAAATATGTGACTGTTGATATTTTCAATTACTCTATAAAATTCCAGCTTGATTCGGGTTCTGACCTCTCGATTATCAACTGGTGTATTTGGCGAAAGTTAAACAAGCCGACCCTATTAAAGACGGATAAAACAGCAAAATCCGTAACTGGCGAGAATATTAACATCTTAGGCCAGGTGATCCTTACAGTAACACTAAATGGAGTTACCAAAAATCTGAAAGCCTACGTACTAGAAAATTCAGATAACCTATTCGAAACAGATTGGATAGAAAAATTCAATCTATGGGATTGCCCAATGAGCACTTTTTGCCGAAAAATAAAAAGTACAACGTCCAATTCGGAAAGTCTCAAAAAGGAACACAAACAATTTCCCCAGGTTTTTTTCTGGCGGCCTTGGGAAATTTTCTAAATTTAAAGCTAACTTCAAGGTGAAGGACGGTGCAAGACCAGTTTTCAAAAAGAAACGGAATTTCCCTTTCGCAGCTCTAGAGCAGATCAACAAAGAATTAGATAGACTCGAACAGGTGGGTATTCTATCAAAAACAGATTTTAGCGAATGGGCAGTACCTACGGTCTGTCAAAAAAAGTCCAACCAAATACGGGTATGCGCAGATTTTTCCACAGGGCTAAACGATGCTTTGCAGGATCATCATTATCCCCTCCCAAGCCCTGAAGAAATCTTGAACAAATTAAATGGCGGAAAAATCTTTTCCAAAATAGACCTTTCAGACGCATACCTTCAGATAGAGGTGGATGAAGAGAGTTCTAAAATGCTCTGCATAAACACCCATAAAGGTCTGTACAAATATAACAGACTGGCTTTTGGGGTCAAGGTTGCGCCTGCAATCTTTCTGCAGGTAATGGACGCCATGCTGGGCGACCTTGACTACGCAACAGCCTATTTGGATGATATACTGGTGACCAGTAAAACATCGACAGAGCACCGGAACCATATAATAAACGTATTCAAGAAGTTACAAGAATACGGGCTGAAGGTTAAGAAAGCAAAGTGTGATTTTTTTTCTTACCAGAGATCAAATACCTAGGTCACAAATAAATAGAGACGGTCGTCGGCTGGATCCAGAAAGAGCCAATGCAATCAGAAACATGCGACCCCAGTTAATGTTCAATCGTTACAAAGCATTCTCGGCCTTGCTAACTTCTGCCAATGTTTCATTAAGAACATGCAGAATTTCAAAGGACCTCTCAACAAACTTTTAAAAAAGGATAAAGCATGGGTATGGACTCCTGAATGCCAAGACGCATTCGAGAAGATCAAGAAAACACGGCTCTCTCTCTCTCTCTCTCACCCACTACAACCCTAATCTCGACATCATAGTCGCAAGTGATGCAAGCCCATACGGCATCGGTGCTTGCATTCTAGACAAACTGCCAGATGGTTCGCGAAATGCCATAGCACACGCATCTAGATCTTTACTACTATCAGAGAAACAATATTCCCAAATAGAGAAAGAGGCTCTAGGGATAATATTCGCCGTCACTAAGTTCCATCGATACCTACATGGAAGACGGTTCATACTGCAACCTCTAATAACAATTTTTGGTTCCGGTCTATACGGCGAATAGATTACTTCGTTGGGGAACGATTCTTTTGAATTACAATTTCTAAGATCGAGTTCCTAAAATCTAAAAATATTTGTCATGCGGACAGTTTATCGCGACTCATTCCTAAAAATACGGAAGTTTTTAAAGACTCCATCATTGCTACACTAAGGACGAATTATGAAATCAAAAATATGATTGCGAATACAATTAGAGATCTCCCAGTTACTTTGGCCGACATAAAAAGGGAGTCTCGAGAGGATGAATTCATCCAAAGTACCAAAAACAAAATTCACAACAAAGACCTAAATGTGCCTGAAGTTTTCTCCCTCTGTGAGGATGTTCTACTGTATAATGACCGAGTAGTGATTCCAAATAGCCTACAAAGAAAAATCCTTAAGGATTTTCACATGGGACATCCGGGGAAGAGCAGTACGAAAAGCCTCATGCGCTGCTACGTATATTGGCCAAATATGGACAAAGTCATAGCAGATATGATAGAATCTTGTAAGGGATGCGTGCTTGCAGCAAAATCTCCAACCACGACGTGCAAGCCATGGCCAAACACAGACCATCCATGGAAGAGAATTCATGTGGATTTTGCAGGGCCCCTAGACAACATGTACTACCTTATTGTTGTGGATAGCCACTCAAAATGGCCTGAGGTCCTGCAATGTAAAAATCCAACCACCAACTGCACGATCGGATTTTTACACGAGCTATTCCCGCGTTTTGGCGTGGGAGATTGTGTAGTGACTGATAATGGCACTCAATTCACATCAAGTGAATTCAGAGACTTTTGCAAGTCGTATCAAGTGGACCACATTACGACACCTCAGTATCACCCCAGGTCGAACGGTCAGGCCGAGAGGTTCGTGGACACTCTAAAAAGAGCTTTAAAAAAGGCACTAGACACACCGACGGATAGAGCATTACAACAGTTTCTGCAGGTGTATAGGATAACCCCTAATCCTAACACGCCTATGGGACGCTCGCCGGCAGAAACAATGTTCGCATGAAAAATCAAGTCCGTCTTTGATAAACTTATTCCACGCCAAGCGAAGTTCAAGAAAACCGTCTCGCTCCCTAAGAAATACTTTAATCCTGGCGACAGTCTTTTTTAAGGCTTACGAAAACAACATAACATTCTGGGAAGTAGGCAACATCAAACAGAGAATTGGAGAACTGGTCTATATTGTCCAGGGACGGAAAAATACCCACAAACGCCATATGAACCAGCTCAGAAAATGCCGTTTGAAGGAATCTGAGGAATCACCACAAAATATCTGAAGAGCCGATCGACGTAATATTCGAACATTTCGATCTTGACACGCCCCAAGTCTCTCCGAAAATACGACGCTCGGGGAGAAAGAGAAAATTTACTCAACCACTCGACGTAAATCCCAAGAGGAAGTATTAACAGTTTTATTTTTTATTTCCTTCAAGAGAAAAAAGAGAAAAAAAAGATAAGATGAAAACTCTTGGAAGTGGTGGGGGTGAGACCGATACTTTCCTACATCATGGACTCTCCCAGTACTATATTATTATGTGAATGGTAGTATCATGGGAGTCGCACCAGTAGTGGTGCGCTGCTGTCGAACTCTCTGTTTGGCAGAGAGGAACTCGGACGAGGCTTTGCCGCAGGGCAAAGTTTCGTCCGGGGAGGTAGACAGTCCCTAAACTCGTGTATACGGGTTGTAAATGGGCATATTTTTGGCCGAGCCTACGGGCTCGGTAAGCCCACGTTAAACCGGCCTTGTGCCACATTTGCCCTTGTGGGGAGGGGGGGTGATAAATATCGTAGCACCAGTAATGCGCAGCCGCGTACGATACCCATATCGGACACCACCGGATAGTTCTGCTTGCTCTTACACTATTCTTTGTAACTTTTCTGTTTAATATATATTTCTTACCTGTAACCCGTGTTCCGTGTTTTCCTTCCATGGCCTTTACTTCGGGTCCACATCAGTTCAATACGGCGCATGTCCGGTAACTGACTTGCCCATGGTAAAACTCGAACCTGGTTCTGCTTCTGCAATGCTCTAGTTAATTTTTCAGCATAACGTGGAGCACCATTTTGAATGAAATATGGTGGCGTTGTTGGCCATCTGATGACTGGAAAAAGAGGGCAGAAGTAATTCCTGAGGTGGCAAAAGCATATCTGGGAACATTAATGTTACTATGCATCCTCTTAAGGCCGAACAACCTGTTCTCTAAATCGCTCACCAAATCATTACGGAAAACCCGTGTTTGACAATTGGTTCCAAATGGTTGTCGAAAAAATCCAGACTGTTTTTTTTTCCAGACTCGTTCACTGGCATATAATTGCGCAAAGGAGAATTCCACCTAAAAGATTACACCTTGCCCAAACTTCGGACTCTAAGTTGTCTAATCTGCTATTTATCCCGTAGTCAGTTGGGAAAATACGGTTTTCTGGCTTTCACAAGGTATATATAATATATGAAATTGAATGTAAAACACTTGACCAGATTTCGAACGCGACACGCTGATTCCACCGTCCGCGACGATATTTGTCACTCTATCCAAATCTAAAGACTCCATTTTTATCGTATTGGTGTGATTATTGTTGTTGAAATAAAAATGTACTTCATTTATTGCAACAAAACAATAATCAAATCAATATCTACCTTGAAATTGTAAGAAATTTATTTATTTGGAAGTCAAATATAGATTCCCACTATGTATTTTTAGTTCTGCTATTTTTACTTTGCTGATGACTGAGTACCAATAAGAAGAATTTTTTTAAAAATGTGGCATGTTCAAACGATTCTCAAAATAGATTTCAGATTCGTACAAATTAAGAAAATAGAATTTTTGTCTACATTTATGCAAGAAACTGCTATATTGGGAGTTGTTAACGCAATAATAACTTAGTGGGGTTTTTCTTAAGTCAGCTTTTTAAGAATTTCGTATTTATTTATGAGTTAATACACATAAATACTACTTAAGATTAGCTTAATATATACTTTCATGTGATATATGCAGGGGACGCCCCGATAGTAATACCTTTTATTTATTTCCACAAAACTGCAACAGACGCAGAGGCCAAAATAAAGCCCTTGCGGAGAGCGAGGTTTTAACTACAGTGCGCTATTTTTCCACGTAGTCACCAATCGACGGATGTCGGACAAGAAAGTGACCACTTTTTTCTCACATACCAATAAAAAGCATTACCCACCGCCTAACTGTGCTCGCATTTAGCAGTTGGTTTCCGCAAATGTTCATTAAGCGTCGATGAATTTTAATAGATGCAGTGTCATACCTCGGCTTCCTATACACATTTATGTCAGAAACCATTTTACCAGATTCCAATAAAGCAAGGGAAAAAAAAATTATATATATATATATATATATATGTGTGTGTGTGTGTGTGTGTCATCGGCGCGAAGATTCAACTTATACAGCCTTTTCCACCACCAGACGCCTCGGAAGTTGTGGGTTAACATCATATAATCGGATGCATTACTTTCGGAGCAACTTATTTATGCATCTATGCGTGTATATATATGTGTGTGTGTGTGTGTGTTGTAATTCATTCATACATGTTTGTTTAAATGCTACCAATAAGAACAGTTTTATAATGTTCAATGTTCTTCTGTTTCCATATTTTGTTCAGTTCTAAAAGCAATAGTTATCCAAAAGTGTTTTGAATGGTTATTTAGAACTATCCGGACCGGAGTGTAAAAAATGATCTTTAATGTTAGCCATTTGTTTTAAATATAAGTTTTTAAATATTTATGTTACAGCGATTCAGCTTAATGGCAATGTTACGCATAGAGCAGCTTGAATTAATTGTTAAATCCCTTCAAAATTCAATTGTCTTTACTGAAAATAAATTTAATTCAGATCTGAATTCTTTGTATTGTTAAGAATGACGACGTACAAAAATTGAAATTTAAAAGAAACAAATCTCATTTATTTCTTTGTATTCTTTATTTATTTTTCATTCAGTGAATGCTAGACAATCTTATCACAGATAATTAAAAAAAGAGACTTGAAGCAGCAGAAATTCTACAGAACGATGATGTAAATACCATGAACGAGACATGCGAGTAAAAAGGAAGGTTTAAGGAAAATAGAATGAAAAAGAACGCTTATACTTAATGTTATGGGTCCTTACCTATAACTACAGAATGAACTCTTCCTAACACTATGTATTCTACGACTCTCCAGAGAGAGGGACGAATCGAGTCGAGCCGCAGTCTCTGACTGTGCGCGACTCCTGTCGAACTCTCTGCTTTGGCAGAAAGGAACCCGGACGAGGCTTTGCCGAAGGGAAAAGTTTCGTCCGGGGTGGTAGACAAGCCCTGAACCCGTTTATAAGGGTTCTTAAGGGAGTATTTTTGGCTGAGCTTACGGGCTCGGAGAAACCCACGTTAAATTCGGCCTTGTGCCACATACTTTCCTCGTGGGGGGACTGTTAAATATCGAATCGAGTTGAGCTGATAGTAGTTCACTCCAAACCAGACTGACAGTCATACTAACACCTTCCACATCTTCTATTATTATTCCGTGTAATATATCTTCGTTATTTCTACTCTTGTGTTCGTGTTGTTCTTCCTTGGTCATAACCTGGACCATAAGACTTAACATCAGAAAGTCAAAATGCAGACGCGAAAATAATTTTTACTACGTGACTTAAAAATCAAAAACTAAAAACGAACAGAAATAAAAAAATAGATAACAAAATAAATAAATAAATAAAAATAAATTAAATTAAGTAAATAATAAACAAATTAACAAACGATGAATGTACGCATAAACACAAGTAACCCTAAAAATAACAACCAACAAGAAATAATAAAGTAATCAATAATAATGAGTATAAAAACTTAACAACACTATAAAATATCCTCAAAACTGCCTTACCACCCACCCAAATAACCGTAAAAATATTACAATATACTTACTCACCAGCATATATAAATAGTCGAACCAAGACGCAATGCGTATGGTCTGGCAATTGCGTTTAAGCATGATATAGACTGTCGCTGTTGAGTGTTGACTTTAAAGATAAACGAATTCAACACGCGTACGAATTATATATATATATATATATATAGCTTACAAAAGAAGAGAAGTTGAAAATACATTCATCTGTATACAGACAGTTTAAATAATAGAAAAATTAGCAGTAGTGTGCATTTGTGTGAGTGCGCCACGTGCTTAGTGAAATCAAGCAATCGGCCTACTCGGAGAAATAAACCTACCCTCACCACTACCACACACATTCACACCGGCGGAGACGAGTCCCCTGTTATCATTATATCCCGAAACGAAACCAGTAAGGAAGAGTGAGTCCTTTATATTTATACCGTTGATTGTCACGCCATCTAGCGGCGTTAAGCAAAGTCCATTGGCAGACAAGATGAGGTAATCCCACAGTTTCAATAAGGAAGAATCACAGGCAATGGAATAAAGTCTTTTCTTTGGTCACAAAGAAAAGAATACTGAGCTGTTACGTGACATCTGTCCTTTACGGCAGTGAATATTGGACGATTTCCTCAAAGATGAAGAAGAAACTCGAGGCGACAGAGATGTGATTTTACAGAAGGATGCTAAGGATATCATGAACATAGCGTATGAGCAACGATGAGATCTTAGAGAGGATGCAAACAAGGAGGAAGATTATGCTTGACATCAGAAAGAGGCAGATGATTTTTCTGGGACACATAATGAGGAAGGAGGGCCTGGAGAATTTCATACTCACGGTTCGAATAGAAGGAAAGAGAGACAACGGAAAACAACGCATGACATACCTAGCGGGCTTAAGCAAGTGGATGACAGAACGTGCTAGAAATGAGAACTGAACAAGCAACTAAATTTGTTTTCTTGGCCTCAATCGATATCGAAGCCTCTGTCATTTATCTAAAATAACGGCCATTAATTTTTTAAAAAAATCAGAATATTTCATTTTCCGTTACGTTTTTTTTTTCGGCACATTAGCTTATAAAACTTGTATAAAAGTCTTATAACTGGAAAAGGCCTATAGCTCTCATTTCTGAAAATAAATACAAGCGAAATGAAAATGCGACCCTTGATTTTTTCTTTGCATGAATTAAAATACTTCCGGAAAAATTACTTGTGTGTAGTGCAACCGGTCACCGAAAACGCATGATTCTTTAAAGTTTCCAAAAACATTACCTGTGTATAATGCGAATCTCTATTTTTACGATCATAAAAACCTGCACTATACACGAGTATATAAGGTATATTTAAAATCCAAACAAAAATATTTACAGTAGGACAACAGATCTAAAATTTTATTCATTTTATTAGAGCATCCGATATAAATTATAGAATCCGATCTCTTTAAAATGTAACTTCTCTCCACTTTTGACATCTGACTTGGTTCCCCACTTTTGACATCTGACTTGGTTCCCCACATATGACATCTGACTTGGCTCCCTACTTTCAGCTTCTGACTTGGCTCCCCACTTTCAGCATCTGACTTGGCTCCACACTTTCAGCTTCTGACTTGGCTCCACACTTTTAACATCTGACTTGGCTCCACACTTTCAGCATCTGACTTAGCTCCCCACTTTTAACATCTGACTTGGCTCCACACTTTTAGCATCTGACTTGGCTCCCCACTTTTAACATTTGACTTGGCACCACACTTTTAAAATCTGACTTGTCTCTCCACATTTAACATCTGACCTAACTCCTCATTTTGAACACACGTAATATCAAGAATTGAATTCAAAAGAGAGTTTAAGTTAAAGGAATTATTAAGAACGAAGGTAAGCAAAACAAAAAAATGAAGGAAACTAAAAGAAAATTGAGTGTAAATAAAGAAATGAAGATAGAGCAAACGTAAATTAAATGAATCAAAATATTCATGGAAATAATTCGACAGAATATTGACAAGAGGGAAAGTATAAATTGAAGGAATCGTTAAAAACATGAAATAAGTAAAACGAAACGAAAAAAAAAAGCGAGTAAGAAAGAATGTGAACAAAACTAATAGGAAATAATGGGTACATTTAAAAGAATCAATAAAACCCGGACGATGAATAAAAACGAAACGAAGAAATAAAATAACTATTTTAAAATAAGCCACGTAGAACGAAAAGAAAGAGAGAGTAAATTAAAAGAACTGAATGGGGGGAAGGAAGGGATGAAGATTTTATTTTTTAATGGGTGAAAATAAATTTGATTGGCAAGATAAAGAAAGTAAAAAAATTACTTGGAATTCAAAACGAAAAGAAACACGTAAGTAGGTTCAGAGTAAGAAAATTAAATAAGAATCCTTATAAATAAAGGAAAAATCGAGAGAAAAAAAACAAGAGCGGATTATTAAATCGAGAAATTAATGTTTTTTTTTTTAATATCAGTGCATCAATACTTTATATAAATAATATATAACGGAAACACTCGTACGATTCAGTAAGGAAAAATAAATAAACAAAAAAGTTTTAATCGAGCAAACCGTTTTACATCCATGTTAATTATTTGTTAAGTAGTGATTTTCCAAGCGTAGCTTAGATGTGGCATAAGGCCGAATGTTGGGGCACCCAGTGAGGATCAAACTCACTATTCAGTCATAATTGTTCGAGCGAGACAAGCTTGCTAACCACTACACCGCCTCGAGGTGCCCTAATTATTTTGTTCAGTAACTCACAAACATATATTAAACTTTAATTTTCGGAGCAAATACCACATTAATTTCCATTTTACTTGGCTGTCTTTGTTATGGCTTGACTTCGATATAATTGGCTTATTCAACAGCCCATTGGATTTCTAATTAATAATGAAATAATGTTATGTCCTCTTTGCAAAATGTTCAGGGTTTTGTTTTGTTGGGGTTGGTTTGTATACAGTGGGGTGTCTTTTGTTTGTGCCATTCGTGATGGTCGTATAATTTGCCGCCTTTCGAAACAACATTCCAAAACAGGATAACATCTACAAAATAAAAATAAAGATTACAATTATGGCAATTATTTTTTTTATTGTAGGTTAAAAAATATATAAATAAGAAGATAAAAGAAACAGATTTTAAAAAATAATCAGAAAAAATACTTTGTAGTCAATAATAATTTTTTGGATAATATGTTATAAGATTAATAATCTAGGCTCATAAAAAATCTCTTAATAATAACTGACTCATAGTATAAACTTTAAAATGTTCAGTATATTACTTAACTATTAAGTGAATTTAGATAAATTGGACGCACACTTAGAGGGCGGTGGTGTTTGGTTTTATCCTAAGCTCAAGCGTCTCGTGTTTTCTGAACAGCAATAAATTTGTGAGATAATGTCCTCAAAGTAATTAACCATTTGACCGAAAGGGAATGGAACAATAAATGAGTGGATGAGTTCTTGTAGTGTCAAGTGAGGATTTCAGCCTCATATTAGCAGTCACAGTTGGGATTGAAGATGACAGTTCTGATCCGCTCTTGGCAGAATGTTCGTCCGCCATGGCAGAATTTTCCCTAAGTGTCACCTAACGACCCATCCACACCGAGCAAATGAAGCTGTGAATAGAAACAGGGTTCGAACTCTCACTTCTTGTGGCATTCATTTACATCTTTCGTTTGCTTGTGAGTTTGCAGCAGGCCTATCCGAGATTTTGATGTCCAACACCACTAAAATGAAGATGAAACTTTGGGTAGTTATTGGCCGGTCGGTAGAAAGCTGGGTTTGGCACCGTTGTACGTTTACAGCAAAAGGGAAGCGAGAGGTAACAATGGCACAACTAATTTTGCATGCTTCCTCATCATAATAATTCACTTAAAAGCTGCCCGAAAAAACGTAAAGCATGGGGCGGACCGCCCCTTTCACCCCTTCAATGTTTGCCAATGGTTACATAGATACTGTATTATAAAAACAAAGGTTTGTTTTTCAGTGAAACGGTATTCTTTATTTAGAAAATTACAATGGATTGTTATGTAAACAAAATGGCTGCTCAAATATAAACGTCATCTTTCTGTATAAGATGACTTCCGAATAACGACAATCTGTGAAGCTCTTTTATATATTATCTTGAACTTTTTGAAACTCATTCTGTTGGAACTGCTGCAAAAGAAAATGCCATTGTAAAAAAAAAAATAAATAAATAAACGCCCGCGGGATTAATGCTTGTCAGTAATCTTCATAACCAGACGACATATTTTCATTAGGAGAATTTTTTTGGCAACACGCTGAAGCGTGTTAAAATCTCACAGTATTGTTGAAGTTATTGCTAACATTTTTGTCGAGATTTACAAGCTCTACGTTTTGTTCAATTTCACAAAGCAATCGATGAAATTTGAATAAGCTGATTTGTTTCGAAAAAATACTCCGACAAAAACCCTACATCGCGGTTTAATAATTCATTAATTTAATTTAATTTTATAAGATATTATGCTAAATAATATTTTTTTAAGAAAATTTCTTTTTTTTTTCTTTTTCCCTTTTAACGGCGAAAAATCAATTCTTAGGATTTCTTACTCTTGAGTATGCGACATACAACTGGCCATCTGTAAATATTTCTTTCTGGAACCAAATTCCAACTTATTTGAAGAGTTTGTCCTTGTGATTTTTTTTATAATTCCCGCAAACGCAGAGTGAACTGGAAACTAGATCCTTGTATATATAAAAATTTAAAGAAAAGATATTCACAAAACAATATTGCATTTGTATTAAATAAGTATTTGTTATTTTAATCATAAATTGTTATAAAAATAATGGAAGTATTTTGCATGTTAAATAATAAAAGTTTTAATTTTCCCAAAGAAATTTATGAGAATTTATTGTATTAAGCTTCGAACCCTAGTTGAATCAGATGTACTTTGTAGCCTCTTACCTGTTTGCACATCTATCCAAAATTTGGTTTCGCTCGGTCAATCTGTGGCTATTTTAGAGGGTATTTGTGGACGCACGCTCGAAGGGAATTCACAGAATTTTATATATAGATTTCATAGTCTCGTTAATGCCAAAAATGCAGGCTTTCGAGAGAACTGTCGCATCTATTAACTCGTTTGGGAAATTGTAACATATCATGCATATGCCTTCAACTGCAGTTGCACTTGGCTGATGTATTGGTGTAGGATGCATTTCTGTATCACGTATTTACGAAGCGCATACTACAACTAAAATGTCTAATAGTAATCTTGGGGAATTTGTCTGTACATTTTCTTGGGTTTGATCAGTCTCGCCTGGTTGGTCGGTATACCCAAGAAATAACACCAATTTATACATATTTACATCGTCCAGTATGCTCCCGGGATTCTGGCGGACAATACGGCATCGCCGCTTTAATAGAGAGAATGGACATTTCCAAAAATACATCTTTGATTCGCCACTTGAAAATCTTCACACTCCAAGATGAGATTGTTCAATTTTAAAAATAAAAACAGAGGCAACATGTTTTTCTACTCTTCAAAGTTAGACACTTTAAGTATCCAGACGTATCTTCTTGTGAATGTAACGTAAAGTACATATGGTTAGAATATATATATATATATATATATATATATATATATATATATTATAGTAAAAAAAGAAAGAACAGTAAGATATATAATCCGGTGTTCTTATTGATATTTCTATTTTTACAAAACAGTGCTCAATGTAAATTTACAGAGCATAAATATTATATAATTAAATTTGAAGTTTTTAGCTTCTATTTTTTAAACCTGGAAATTCCTATGTAGCGAAGGAACTATATATTTAAATCAGTTAATTTATAATATATATATATATATATATATATATATATAAGATATATTTTTTATAAATCAAGAACAATATTGGGATAAAATGTATGACATAGTGTAAAAAGTTTTTTTTGTGAAACATTTCGTACTTTAAGACTTCATCTGACTAAAGAACGAAACGCGTCACAAGAAAATATTTTCCACTTTGTCATTTATTCCCACCGCACACACACACACATATATATATATATATATATATATATATATATATATATATATATGGTAATTGAATGACAGAATGGAAAAAAACTCCGCCATTACGCATTTTATCGAGGGACTGTTATATGTTGAAGAGGGGAGAATATATAAGAATTCTACATAGAGAAATACTTTAGCTTTATCATTTTTTTAAAGTTTAACATCTGGTGCATCTAACAGCACAACATAGCCGACTTCCGTCAGTTTTCTATCGCTTTTTGATTCCATTGTTATTGCCATAATTTTAAATATCCCACATTATAATAGCAGTACCTTTTGTTAGCAAAGGATATATTGTATAATCCGCAGGAATATTTTTCCCATTTTGCCATTAGGTTACCCACTATCAATCTACTATAAAGATTTTTATATCATATATATCGTGTGTAACAGCAAAATTGTCCAAATCGTGTAACAGTAAAATTATTCCATTGTTAGATTAAGCTTTGAACCGTTGTATCTTAGAAATGATTAAATATATCTTGCTAGAATTCTCCAAGGTTTCTATAACACTATTGTACTCTGAGAATGTACAATTACTCCTTAAGCTTAAGAGAAAAATCGTGATGAAATCGAGCATAAACGAAAATGACGTGTTCATCATTAATCATAGCTAAGTAACGGAAGCTTATGAAGGCTTGATATAATGATCATATATATATATATATATATATATATATATATATATATATATATATATATTCCCGGATCATTTTCCAACTTCTTGAAAATTATCTCCGCCCTCTAACCGTCTAACCTTCTGTCTTGGTGTAACAAAGCGCCTCACAGGTTTCACGTACAATTTCAGTCTTTTTATTTCACTGCTCTTTCAATTGTCATAGCTGAAACTCCTCTCTCACGTGCCAAACGTCTTATGAATTGAGTTGGATCTTTTCTAATTGATCACTTTAGCTCAAGTTGAAATGATCCTTCTTCTTGTTGTGATTTCCTGATCCTGTTTTCCTCTCTACTGTTCCCTCTTTTTAAAACTTATTCACCGTTCTCTGGATGGTTCTTGAATAAGATGGAAGCCAGAGTATGAATGTTGGTACCATCACTGAAGGTCTGAATGATCTTTTTTCCTCTCACGATTGCTCAGCTGGGAAGACAGTGGGTCTGACAACAAAACATTTTAACCTACACTCGTTTTAGCTGAATAACACAAATGGTTTTCTAGTGATTCTTACGGAAAATGGTGCCAAGATGGCTAAACGTCTTATCTGGAAACCTGCCAAAAGAAACTCAATAAGGTTAGTGATTTTCATATATTAAACATTTTGTGGGATGGACAATTGCTGTACACGATTTGGACAATTTTGCTCTTACATCCGATATATATATATATATATATATATATATATATATATATATATATATATATATATATATATATTAGATAGGTTCGCCTATCATCCGGATAATACTCGTCCTGTGACTGTTGAACAGAATTAGACGTTTCTGCCTTGCTTCCTGTTTAGAATTGGGTTTCCGGTTCCTTTTAAAGTCTTCTTCAACTCTACTTTTAACGTCCCCGCCTAAACACTAAAATTTTATTTACTATTTTATTTTTTCCTCGATCGGAGTAAATAGGTTCGCCCACCGTCCGGTTCACACTCCTTTATGGTCTTTTGAACAGGAGTAGAGGTTTATCCCTTGTTTCCTGGTTAGGATTATCTTTCCAGTTCTTTCTAAAGTCTTCTTATTATCTTTCACTCCCTGTAACTCCTTGTGTCATAGTGATATTATTGACTTGCCTGGGGTGAAAATTGATTAAGATAGATAGATAGATAGATAGATAGATAGATAGATAGATAGATAGATAGATAGATAGATAGATAACCATTTTCTGGAAGCGACTCCTAAGAGAATGCCTCCCCGATAAATACAATCTTAATTTGTTCCAATCTACGGTTAACGGTTGTTTTTCTACATATCCCCATAAATTGTACCTCCTTCTCTACGTCGATATTTTCACTTGTACAGGCTGAACATCATTGTAATATATATATATATATATATATATATATATATCATTTATACCTCAATATACATCATGTACTTGTGCGCATCTGTTTATCAGAAATTAAAAGCAGATGTGACGGTTTTATTTTATCTCATTTGTATATATGAGCGTGCGTAGATTAACTTAGAATGAAGAGTAAGCACTTACATTATCCCTATTTATTATGTTCAGAGGACCTGAGGATAGATGTACCTTAGAAAATATTTTACCGGGCCCTTTCAGACGTTTCCAAAGGATAAGTACAGTATTAAATGAAAGATCACGACGTGTTCATTATATTAGTCGCCAATCACAGCAACTCGGAGATAGTGATCTTCTTGACCAGGTGAGCAGGGGGAACGATAGAGGTTCCCAGTGCGTGCCCTGCAAAGGTACCCGCACAAAGTTCACGTCCTCTGTGACAGGTCTGAAGATTGTGAGCTATACCAGTCCATTCCACTTCCAACAGAGATTTAGGGTCAATACCCCCACCTCCATCTTCGACGGCCTCTCTTTGTACCTTCCGGACTCTCTTCCACGCTCGTATAGTTCATAGGATTCGTGAGTGTCTAGTGGAGAATTTTCACGATCATTTCAGCCACAGTGGTGATATTCCGTTTCTTCTTATTTGAATCCGTTGGGCTATTATGACTTGGATCGTCGTCGAGTGGGAGACAAACCAGTGTCTCCACAATATCAAAAAGTCGTTGAAGCCAGTTACCGTAGACGGGCATGAATGAAAATTACCCGATCTTGACAACGCAGACACCGACACCGACGATATACATAAACGAGAATTACGCGATCTCAAGGTTTCGAGACTGCATTAAGGTGGTTCAATTGAAAAACCCATTTTTTTCTGTTTTTCACAATTTGTCATTACAGACAAACCTCTCATCTACGGACCCCCCCATCAACGAACTTCAAATGCAACGGAGGCAAAATAAAATTAAAAAAAACGAATCGCCAGGAAAAAAAACAAAAAAACTTCCAAATCGTCAACGATGTATTTCAAAATTTGCGGGCTTAGCGGAACGAGTCGTATTAGTTCTCAAAGTCACCGCTTGGTGACAGTGGTGGCCCTTACAATTGTAAACAAAGACGGGTGTACAGTATATAAAGTACGATGCATTAGTACGTGCATGAGAAAGTAACGGTGAGAAATCTATTATTTTTCTTATTATTTTGATTAATATATCTATATTAAGTATATATTTATTTATGCCATATATACATGTTTATAGTATTTACATTATGATCATAACTACTGGTAGCTACTATGGTGGTTTTATAACTCAAGAATAATCCCTTTCCATCTACGGACAATCGACTTTAACGGACCACGCAAACCCTTTATTAGTCCCTTGATGAGAGGTTTGTCTGTATTTATAAAATATATTTATTGTTTTCTTACTGAATATAGGTAGCTGATCATTTCTTGACCTAGACCAAAAAACTTTTCCCACACATAATCTGATATTTAATCAGATTTTTAAAAGGGGTGAGGCCGAGAGCCATTTGACACTCCCTCATCAATAGATGCATAAATAGATTGTGGACCTAGAAATCAGTACTGCATAGTAACTATTAATATCAAGCATGAAATTATGGTTGAGGCGTGAAATTGAGAGTCAAACTGCGGTGTTGATTTCGATGCCCACACTGTCTACATCTTGAAAAGAAAAAGTCTGTCTTCAATAGTGAGCACTTTTCACCATAAATATTTAAATATGGCATATATATATATATATATATATATATATATATATATATATATATATATATATACACGTTTTAGTATTGACAGGCTCCAGAGAATTTCTCGAGGGAGAAATTTCTATACGGATTAAAATTTGGCCATCTAAATGAGGTACAATTGAATTTCATTTATATGTCAGTCATATATATATATATATATATATATATATATATATATATATATATATATATATATATTAGAATTATTTTTTAAAAAATGATTCCATCGGGACAGAGAAATTACTGTTTCGAAACTGGTCACCCGTATTCAAGTTTAATTTCAATATTAAATCTTAACTGTTGGATGACAGTTTCATTCTCAAGTGATGTTTGCAATACCTAAGCAGCGAAATGTTTTACTCATTTACACTTTTGAAATGGAGCTGTAATCTGGGGTTAATTTTTCATTATCAAGGGGTCTTTGCTTTGATGATAGTAGGGTTGTTTGTTATATGTCAAGTTTAATAGAGTCATGTAAGGTTGTATTTTTGTCTGGCTACAAAGGCTAATTTTATCAGGGTCTGTTGTTTTTTTATTATTACTATCTGCTAAAACTCTGACTGATTGATGTTGTAGTTACAGTCCTTTTTAGTGTTTATTTATTTGATGCTTTTTGTTGTTTTTTTTTGGGGGGGTGTTAATAATTTCTTAAAGGGGCGTTAAGATTATGATTTGGTTGTATTTTTAAACCTATTGTTTTAATTTAATTTGCTAATAGATTTTATATGGTATGTTGTAATTTTTATATGGTATTTTTTATTCTTTATGTCGGTTTGTTTATATTATACAACCTAACTGCGCACCGTGAATTAGATATTAAAGACATCGGGTTATATAGAGATGATAGGACAAAATTTCCTAGCTTTAATCCAAAAACATTGTCTTGCTAACAGCAAACATAGCAAGATTTTTAATAAAAACACACTAACATTAAGTTATAGCTGTACTGAAAATCTAGAAAAGTTTATAAAAAAAAATAATAATAAAATACTAAAAAACACGCATGCCGAAATCAAATAAATAAATATCCTAAATTAAAATTAGTCAAAAATAATGAAAAATTATATAACTGTAGAAACCCTGAAAATTGACCTCTGAATAAAAATGCCGCTAGAATCTGTGGTATACCAATGCGCAATCTAATCCATTGAGAATCCAAATATTGAAATATCCACAAAAAATAAATTTAAAATGAGGTGGGGACTACACCAAAGCTCCTTCAATAATATTAGAAACAGAAATCAGATATCCTTATCTAAATATTTTTGATATTTAAAAGAAAGAAATAAAACACCAACAGTAAAATGGAAAATAATAAATAGAACAAGAACTTGTAGAACCTGGGATGACCCATGCCTTTTGTGCCTACATGAAAAAGTTTCTAAAAAAAAACAAAAATTTATTAAATCAAAGAAATGAAATAACGGTTTTATGCAGACAGTACCAAATATTCGCCTTAAATAATTAGCATTTTATAAACAGATAAAAATTCCACAATACCATATAAAAATGACAAAATACCATATAAAATCCATTAGCAAATTCAATTAAAACAATAGGTTTAAATACAACCCAATCATAATATTAACACCCCATTACGAAATCATCAACAACAAAAAACTAATAAATGAACACCAAAAAGGACTGTAACTACAACATCAATCAGTCAGAGTTTTAACCTGATATTCATAAAAAAATAACTAAGCCTGATGAAATTAGCCATTATGGCCAGACAAAAAAAAACAAGCCAACCAAAATATATATATTGTCGGATTCCTATTCATACTCTCTCTCTCTCTCTCTCTCTCTCTCTCTCTCTCTCTCTCTCTCTCTCTCTCTCTATCTATATATATATATATACATATATATATATATGTGTGTGTGTGTGTGTGTGTGTGTGTGTGTGTGTGTGTGTGTTTATGCATATAGATAGGAATCCGACAAAAGAATAGAGAGAGAGAAACAGACAGTGAAAGAGACAGAGACTGAGATAGACAATTTGTGTAAATGAATGGCAGAATATGAACAGTGGTAGATATTAAGGGATGAAACTTTGCTTAGGTTACAAGAGAGAGGAAGGTAAAAAGAACCATGATTGCCCATGTCCTGAAGTTTTACGGAATATAAACGAAAGAAGAATATGATTAATCGATTTTAATATTTACTTAAATGAACAGAAATTGCAACATTTTTTAAAGATTTTAAATATATTCGTCATATTTTACTCTACGGTTAAAAGTTTCGCTGAAAGCACTCGAAACCAATAAACCGTTGGAGTATGTTTACAGAATTTTTTTCTTAATGTCCAAGAAAATAAAGAGACTTGTACGCATCAAAGAAAAGCATAAAAAGTAAAGAAAAGCACCTTGTCAATCTTGTTCAACAAAAGGTATATTAAAGAGAGATTGCTCCCCAAATACAATATATATGTATGCGTGCTACATAGATACAAACATATGAAGAGAGGTGGATAGATACTAACATATAAACATAGATAGATAGATTATATATATATATATATATATATATATATATATATAATCATTTATTTATTTAAATATTACTCCGTATATACCAATCCCACATTTGTATATATATATATATATATATATATATATATATATATATATATATATGTATGTATGTATGTGGATATAGATATGCAGATTAGATAGATAGATAGATAGATAGATAGATAGATAGATAGATAATGTGTCCACACTGAAATAGACAGCTAGATATGAACATAAATAGATTATATATATATATAGAGAGAGAGATAGATAGATAGATAGAGAGGGGGGCTGCAGATTGAGACAGATAAATATATAGATGTGTACAGACTGAGATAGATAGATAGATAGATTGATTGATTGTCGCTCATCTTCAATGCAAGCAGAAGTTTGCCACCAAGTTGCATTTGCATGAAATTGTACAAGTGCACAGAAGACTAGTGTCCGGGCAAAGCTGGTTACAGTGTGCAGTTGTGTTGTCAGTCATCAATAAAGATATACTCGGCTGGGAACGTGCAATGTGCAATACAATGGAAGACCGGCATGAGTGGACAGTGGACTCGACGGCTACGGACAGACGATCAATCAGGCACCGGACGCCATCTCACACCCACTCTTTTTTCCTCGAAATCTCTCACAAGTTTTATTCGCCTCCACTCCTTTCTTCGTCCACTTCTTATCTTTGCTGCATTTTGCTCTTTCTTCACCATTCTTCGTGTATATATATATATATATATATATATATATATATATATATATATATATATATATAATGTTTTTATCACATTTTACTCTTAATAATTCTCTTCACCGCCTACGATCTCCTTATGAATGATTATTTTTTTTGTGTGTGCTTATTTTCTATGAGTTCCATATGTTTTTTCCCACCAGTTTTTTTTTCAGACAAGAACCTTTTCTTTGTCTTTTTTAATTCTTTTATTTTCTCCTCTGGCATTTCTTTAAACTGTCTTTAAATCTTTCCATATTTTTTAATATTACTAGCCAAATACTCTTTCTACGGAAAGAGAAAATTCATTTATTATAGAAGTTTTTTTACCTTTTTAAAATGCTTGTATAAAAGACATTTTCAACAAGATATCTGTTTTCCAAAGTACGTTTTGTTGCTCTCTCAAGTCTATTTGAATTTCCAACTCTGGAAAAAGTTGCATACAGCTCAACATGAAAGAAACATTTGAATAATTTTGTAATATTTATATTAATGTTAATAACAAAATAAATTCAGCAATTTTTTAAAAAATTATTTTTCACTTGTTTAAACATTTTAGTGCACTTTTTAACAAAATTCAATTATTTTTATTTATTTTAGATAATTCCGTAATTCCGGACAAACTACATTTTATCTCACAATTGTGTTTCTGTCTTCGGACGGAGTTCAACTTAATTGTGCCTTCAGACCTGGACTGAATGCATGCACGGGGGCTCCTTACATTAAACTGACACTATGTCACGTCCTACCCATCGGCAAGTAAATAATCTGCCTCCGGGCAGACAAATTACATTTTATCTCTCATTTGTGTTTCCGTCTTCGGACAGAGTGCAACTCAGTTGTCTTTGCTTTCGAACCTGGCCCGAGTGCACGCGCGCAGGCTTCTAACATTAAACTGATTCTATATCACGTCCTACACATCGGCAAGTAAATAATCTGACTTCGGGCAGACAAATTACATTTTATTTCTCGGACAAAGCACAACTCACTTGGAAGGAGGCACGCTGGAGTAGTGGGTAGCGGCTCGGATTGATTAATTAGAGAGCCGAGTTTGAAAGGGGCACGCTGGAGTAGTGGATGGCGGCTCGGATTGATTTATCGGCGAACCGTGTTGAAAGGAAGCACGCTGGAGTAGTGGATAGTGGCTAGGATTGAGGAATCGGGACACGTTGGAAGGAGGCACGCAGTCGAACCCATTACATTCACTTACATGCTAAAACCCTTGGGAAAGGTATGAATCCTCTTCTTCTCCCACCAGCTATGGGTAAATAGCAGGACAGATCGTGTGCTAGAGCCTTGGATGGCAACTGGTATACCACGGAAAGAAATAACAAACTACTGAGGGAAACAATCTGCCTCGTCAGTCATGTATCGAAAGATACATCATCGCCTAAGCGGGTATCACGCATGACAAGTAACTTTCTGATTATTATGGCGAGATCGAATTCCAGTCGAATCCATTACATTCACTTTCGCGCTAATACCCTTGGGAAAGGCATGAATCATATTCTTCTCCCTTCAGCTATAGGTAAAGACAGACTGGGTTCTGTAGCCTTGGATGACAACTGGTCTAGGAGAATGACAACTCCAAATTCAAAACCTGCGACAGCGTCGTTTAGAGACCATGTGCACTGTATTCAGCCCTTCAAAAAGTGTGGTTGGTTCTGCACAAATCCTTCATCACTATAATCAAATCATATGTGCTGGTGTCTGGGCTGTCGGTTCCTAGGAACTGAGCTGCTTGACCCTCATACGTCGAATACGACGGGAGAGTCCACCATATATAATAAGGAAAAGACTTAAATATTCATCTTACAATCGGTTATAAATTTACTTCAGTAGATATACATAGGTAACTTGTTATTGGCAGATATCGTAGTTTTTAGATTTCAATGCGATGATTCTGGATTGTTTTGGGTTATTGTAATACTTATTAATTTTCGCAGGCAGGAATATTTGTTGAGAGGCCATGTTTGACCTCGATTTAGACTGGTCAGAACATATGTTTTTGATTTCATTTCGGGCGAATATGTTAGCCGAATATATTTGGGTTTTGGAGTTATGGCTCTGAATGAAATGGGGTAAAATCAAAATATAGGATTTGGTCTTTTAATCCTGACTTTAAACAATGGAAATTTGAGTTATTTTGGCATGTGAACAGTTTGATATGCGGACAGAGAATTGTGTATAAATTCAGTTCGATTTTGAGAATGCAAGGGA